>OZ012645.1:8400000-8865000 GCA_963942575.1 Priocnemis perturbator | reverse complement strand
AGCTACACCGATTCTCCAACATTAGAATAAGTCTCCAACACACTACATTTTTTTTCGTACGGCGGCGAACCGATCAATCGATGAGGGCAATGGGAAACCATTGAATCGGTTTGCCCCGGCTTGCCTACGCGCCCCTGGTGACGTAATGCTGAGGCCGAACATGTATTTTATTACATAAGAGCATCTGTTGGTTAATTTGTAGACTTTGAGGCGCTGAAAACAAATCTAAATCCGTTTATCTCCATCATCCTCAGTTTTTAGAAAGGAAAAAATAAATATCTTTTGTACGTTGAATAACATTCTGTGGGAAGTGACACACGCCACACCAGTCCCTTGCCGTGTATCGCCGGCCCGGCACCGAGCCTCGGCGTGCGTCCGGCGAAAAACATAAGCGTCGCGATGAGTGAAGGGAGGGGACGCACGACTCACGAGGCAGTCAGCCACGGATGTATGTACATTGTACAAATGTATATGATTGTAGGACACACGTGCGTAAAAATAAAAAAGCGAATTTGATTTCCGATTACAAGCTTTACCCGATACCCACACATTCAGATCGTCAATTTAAAAGTTAGACTATTATTAGTTATAGCAAAAGAATCTGGCAACTTTTCTGAATAAGATCATTGCGCACACCTATTTTTCCGAATCCTTTCCAATTTTTAGTCAAAATGACTAATCTGCCATAAATTCTATTGTCTAATTTTACTGCATCATACAACAGGTATATTTCTTCTGAAACGATAAATAAAATAGTTGTTGAAGTCACGCACTGACAGCAGAAGTTCTCCGACCGTTTTAATAGCGTCCTGCGCTGCGGATGTAAACGTTATTTTATATTCTTATAAAAACAATTAATGAGCAATTACATAAAAAAAATCGGGTAGGCTCAAGTTCAATTGAGTTGTCAGTTGGGTAGGAGTGTAGGACTAAGACTTGCAGATTGGAGAGTGAAGTTGAGCTAGTCAAGTATAGTTTCTAAGCGTTTATTTCATGCGGGTGTGCTGCCGTGTTTAACTCATTGTCAGTCTATCTCGGCAACTGTGAGTGGAACACAACGAATTTGGTAAAGAATGTTTAAAATGTTCAGCTTAAAACAATGCAAAATGTTCTTCGTATATTCGAACAGATCTTGTCGAGAGCTTCAAAGCGATGCCATGCACGGTTGTGTTCTATTGACCGTTTCCGAGACAAGCCAAGATAAACGAAGTCAAACGTGACCGCACACCCATAAATATTGCACCGTTTCCCCGGGCAGTCGATATTTTCCGCATTACACTAATCGATTCTTACGCTTCCATTGGTCTATTTAAACAAGTTTTTCGTTTTGTTGCAAAACATGCAGCCGCGTACCAATTTGAACTCGAATGCACATGAGGGCAGCCCGAGGCCGCATGAAAAGTTGATCCGAGACGCAACGAACTGTTTTGATATATTAAACGGATATTGCAAAGTAGCAAAAGAAACTGATGTTATTTTTAAATCACGTGCTAATTACTCTTTAATTATGTATGCATCTGTGAAGTATCGATTACAAAGGTGAGGGTGAAATAAAATTTTAAAATAAAATCTCATTACGTTTTAAGCAGTTATACAATGGGTAATGTCAACGTTCTATGTTTGCCTATTACCTACGGTACTAGCTCCAATTACCGACGCCAACCAACGCCGCCAAGAGACCTCAGCGCCCCCTCAGACCCCATCCAGCCCCCATTTGCGGGCCGCTGTTTAACACAGGCGCTGGCAGTCTTTAAGAATATCTCGTCGGTGCTGCAGCCCTTTAAAAAAATACCGACTGCTGTCCAAAGATTAGTTTGAGCATTTCTCCGTTTTTTTTTTAGGCGCCACCGTACCGAAGACATTAGAGCAACGCGGGAAATTCAAATTATCCTTTGAAAATTCATAAAGAAACAAATCTTTGTAATAATGCAAACTGTGTATAACGCACATTTAAAAAACGGTAAAGCAAATTACGTATATAAATTCCCGACAAAGAAAGAGATTCTGAAAATAACGGGGAGATATATAAAATGTATTACTATTTATTCAAATATCTCACAGTATGTTATACCACGATATGAAGATATACAACAAGTTAGCTCTTTCTTGTTGCCTACTAATCACAAGAGAAACCAATACTGTGCATGAAAATAATTAGGTAAGTTAAAGAATCGGTATTGGTCTGCGTTACAGAATGAAACAAATTGGAACGGAACATTTCATAAGAATTACTTCATGCAAGTAGTTTATATGCTCTTGGTCTTCGAGATCGACGAAAAAGTTTTGACTAACTTGAAAAATTATTTTCAAACACATCTAAACTATATCATTGATATGATAAATAATTTGAATATTACCTAAAAGCATACGTCTTAATCATTATATTTAACGAAAGTTAGAATATATCATTATATATTATCAAACACTTATGTAGTAATATATTTTCTATTCTTCTGCAACTACGGCACATTTAACTACCGTTCTACCATTAGAGCAGTAAACGATCCTTCTTGTTCACTTTCACGAAATATCAGAAAGAACACTTTTTCTCCTTGTATATATCTTTCGAGTCGCGCTCTCTATCCGTAGATATTAAGAAACCTGTCGTTACTTGAATATTACTTCATAATTACTTTAGTATTGTAGTTTCATTTTAAATTTACGCTTTTTTTCTACCATTGAACTGTTTACATATTGAGTTTTCGGTGTTTTTTATTTTTTTTATTTTTTTTTTTTTTTATTCAAGACCAATAATCATGGACGTGGGGTAGTGAGACACTCGGGCAGAGGAGTAGAGAGTAGCTAAACGAGAAACGAAATTGAAATCGACCCCGAGGCTTACGCGGAACCGTTCTCCGAACTGTTAATTATAATCTTGCCAACTCATTTTAATATTTTGTAAGTTGCACAGTGTACGCATCTCAAAAGAGAGATAAATGAGCTCAAAATGAGTCAATACTTTTCTCTTCCGTTGTTTTTTGTACTAATAACCGACAGCGAAGATAGTACGGGCGTCGTGCAACGTATCGTGCCCGAACCCGTCCGTACATATATATGTATATGGATACATATACGTATATTGTCAAAGAGAAATTATATTCCGGAAGTGAAGCAACTCGAAGAATGCATTTCTAAGAAAAACTTTCTGCAAGAGACGCGATTTATAATTGTTTGCGAGTGATTAGTACCATTAACATCAACTATACAGTTATTGCTATGGAAGCAGTACGACAATTCAGAGTCACGACAAATCCAACTGAATTTATTACACACACACTCACTCACACATATATATTTATATATATGCGTATATATATATATATTGTCTTTACGTAATCTATTCTATGCGTATGTTTAAAATTACAGGTAGAGTTTCGCCACTTTTAACGTGCCGTTTATACGTTTCAATAAATTCGTTTGAATTCATCGGCGACACTGAAATAGCGTAACTTATAACACATTGTTTTGTATGTATTTATATATTATATTATATAAATAGCTGTTTGTAACGCATGATTATTTTTTCCTACGTATGTATATATATATATACATATATATGTATATATATATTCTGCGTGCCTATTTATATACATATATATCTTCCATTTTATCCCTTTATATACATAGCACATTCTAGCGAATAACTATTATCACTTTAACAACTAATAATACATTATCAGCGCGTGAGGTGTGTGTGTTCTCGTGGCGCGTGTTTTTTTCTTTTAATTGCAAAATCCACGGAGTGTGGATAAAATATACTTCAGTGTAGTCGAAATTTTTGTCCAATGCTCAATCGATTGGTTCAACTACAATTTATTGTCAATACATTCGGAATAACGTCGCTGCGCATGTTTCTTCACGTGTTTGTTTTATTTTCCCAGTGTATGAATATAACATAGCGGCATTATTAAAGACGCAAAGTGACTACCCCTTTCTCAATTATTCATATGAGGACAGAAGCGTTCTTTAATAACGTGCATAGTTAATCAAAATGCGGAAATTTATGGAAACATATATCGCAGGACGTCCGAATGGATTAACGAGTACCGTCACCAAATTTTTAAAGGCGATTACATAATTGCTCTTATTGACTCGCTTGTAACTTCGATCACGTTTACCTTTCCGTTTTTCGTTAGAAAGATTTTACTCTGTCTTGCAATAAGTACGTTGATATTTTTATATTATACTACATTGGCTAAACATACTCTTCTTCATCCTCGTACGCATATTGGTTGCTTTTTATTATGTACGAATAATCTAATTATACATTTGAGAGATCACACATGCTCACTCATGTTTCTGGATCTATCATATTCTTTTCTCCTCAGCGAAAAAATGTGCGTGTGTGTGCCTTGTACAGGCGATTACGTGCGTTTACACATATATATATATATATATATATGCGACGTTTGTTCTCTTTCTGCCTCATTCCCTGTGTACATGTTTCCTGTGTGTGCGTGCAAAGATCATAACAAATTTCTCTTGTTTTCATTCCCCCCCCCCCCCCCCCCCCCCAAATTTCTTTCCCGTGTTATTCGCCGCCTTTTCCTTTTATATCAATCTCTTATTACGACAGAACTCATGGATGAAATGTGAACGCTAAGTTACAGATTAATCGTGTCACGGTGTAACATTGGAACCCAAGCGTGTGGTTCTCTCATAGTTGATACCATTTCTTATCTTTGTACTTAAGCATCAGCCCGTGGGCAGAGGTAGAAAAGTTCTCTGATTCTGACATCATGCGAGCCGTTCGGTCTTCGAGCTGCGACAGTTTCTCGCCACGCTCTACTACCATTTGATGAGCAAGGTGCACTTCCCCAGTAGCGGTTGTTACGCGTTCACGAACGCCTTCCGTACTCGCGGTTGGCCCTGGAATATGTTTTGCCACGGTACGTGATGCACGTCCACTGGACTCGCCGACTAAAAGTAATACAAATGATCGGTGATGTCTCCGTTTCTGTGGTATGAGAGAATAAGTATTCATTATGTATTTCTTTTTGGACACCATTATGTATAATAAAAGCATCCTGAACAACCGTGGGCGCTGATTATGAGAGTAGTCTAATGCTTGTACCTTTTGTCTGACAAATAATTCTGCACTTAATGATAAAAGTTAAAATAAATTATTAGGCTAATTAGAATCTCCCTGTGCTTATGTGTTAGGCCACTGTCGTAGTCGCCAACATATTTGCATACCCCTGCAAATTAACTTTATATTGTTTACATTACCACACGGGTTATCCATCTTGGAAATAACATTTGTGCGTTGGCTCTGGTGGAGTAAAAGTGTAAGTAGAGAGTGATATTTATCATAAACAAACATGTTTTGAGCTAACGATCATTATGCTAATAACGAAAAACAATAGACCAACATCGTATAATTTATTAACTGAAAGAAATGGCTTTAACTTACATAACTCTTCTCTGTCGAGACTTCTAGATCCACCGCCAAATAGACCTTTAAAGAAACTTTCTTTAGGTGCCTCCGGCATATCATGACCGATAAACAGGTCACCCATCATTTCGGTCAATTCACCGCTGTAAATAAACGTATGATTATGTAATGTGTCTAAGTTTACTAAAGCAGACAGAATTTTCATAAGGTAACCATAAGTATGCATACCAAAATTCGCTGGATATAGAAAACTTTTGAATCTCCGCAGGTGATGAGAGGTAGAGACCATGGCCTCTGTTGCTGAAGCAAAGTGTCTTGGCAATTCTGCAAAATAACAGTCCCACAGGCTTTAGTGTCGCCCCATGTTTAACACATGTGCTTTAAAAAACTTTGTACGGATTCTGTGACAAGGTAGTTGAGTATCAACGTGAGATATGTGTGGAGTGTGCAATTCTTTGCGATATACAGCATAGAAGCTCTGCTAAGTGATGCAATTAGTTACAGTTATATATATAAATATATATATATTGGGAGAAAAAACATTTAAGTTAGTGTACACAAAGCTCATCAGCGTGAAATGATGGATATGAACAAGATGGAAGACTAAGTAGTAGAAAGTAGTGGGAAAAAAGTGTTTGTGTCCTGTATATGCTTCTGCACATCAGTTGCGCTGTGTGTATAGTGTGTTAAAGTAGAATATCGTGAGAGCTGTATTTTCATAGATGACTTACTGATCGGTATCGCCATTTACAAAGAGTTGGTGACCCCATATGGACAACATGGGGTCTACAATGCCATGTTTTGTAGTCTGAAAACTGTTAGAGATTACAGAGACAGGAGGAAAGTGAGTGTTTAGCCATTTTAACACGAGTAAGAAAAGAAAAAGATTTTACTTTTCATCTCATTCAAAATTAATGCATTAACCCTTAAGACAGCGAGTTGCCGTATGTTAAAAGAGATTCTGTTCCAGAAGTCAGCCGGGTTATTTCATCCCACTTTGTAAGACTTATGAATATAAAATGACACACGTGACGTATAAGCATGAAGATAATGTAAAATGTTGCCTGCAAAATTTGTGTTGTGCAATCATTTTCGTAGTCCTTTGATACACTTATGTCGAAGTAAAAGATATATATATATATATATGTATATATGCTACGCGAAAAATAATGAAAGTTGCATATGCATAATCGACTATCTCGTTCAAAAGGCGAGGAACAGTCGAGTTTTTAGATATATATAAAGTTACGCTCAAACGCCACTACGAATGTTTACGAATAGAAACAGTGCAAGTGAAAGTGCTTATATATAAAAATTCTACGGATATGAATATATATATATATAGCATGCCTTAAGTGTGTTAAGGGTTAACGAGTGCGTTATTTATTGCAGAATAAAAGACTCATGCCAGAAGTTTTTGTTAGTATCGATTTAGAGGCATTTTAAGAAATTCACGATCAAATATAGGCGTCGCATGAATATCGGCAGACATGTACACGTAAAAAAACTACAGACAGTAACATTTACATATTCGAAAGAACTGTACTGTCTAGTACACTATATGCAGTAGCTTATAAGTGTGCACATTAATCAAAATAGTGATCCTATCTGAAATTATATATTTCCTTACATATATTTTTATCTAAAACTAACTGTACACGTAATTGCCCCATAGATTAAATGATGCTTTGCACACTGCCAGAAAATATTGCAAGAAATTGCAAAATTTGATAAACTCAAAGAAACAAATAAACACCTTAGTAAAATACAATATTTAGATCGAAACGTAATGAAAATATCTGGTTTTGTTATTGAACCCTAGCCAATTGGTAGATTTTAATTTTCCTTTGTATTGGCTATTATTTAAGCAAACATAGTTAAAAGCAAATTTTTAAGAAAATACTGTAAAATCGCATGCGTTAAACAAAGCCTAATTTAATGTCTGATCTTAGTTCAGATGAAAAATAGAAGCGAAGTTAGGCAATGAATCGAGCAGCTATTATCTGCAATGATATAGAATATATAAATTTTTCAGCATAGACGTTAAATATGTAGTCAATAAATTGTTACTTAACTCCATAATAACATTATCCTAAACATTATGTTCGTTGTACAGTGAGGCTAAATAAGGCTTCACTGGCTAAGAGTTAGTAAATATATGCATATTATGCGGATTGAAAAAGTTTCTAATTCAATGGTATATACCAAAAAAGATGCGAATTATCGTCTAAGATAATTAATCAAAAAAGATTTATAAAAAAAAAGCATGTAATTGTTCTATGAGAATTCATTAGTTATAATATTCTAATGTACAATAATGTACAATCTTGCAATATTACAGCAGCATATAGTACATTCGATCGTATGCAAAGAGTCGTGATCAATTATCTTGCATCAATAAAGTGACCAATTTAAGAAAAATTCGATAGTATGTATACTGTCCTTACCTCAAGTCTATTAAAGGTAGAAAATCGACATCTATTAAAGGCCTGAGGCTGGGCAGACTATAGGTAGTTATGTGACCGTTCGATACGTAACATACGAGGCAAACGTTGTCTGAAAATGGCAAATTACTCATTGTGGCTTACATCATATTAATAATGTTAAATAGGATTATCATTCTGAATTATTCCTCTATGACTTACCTTTCAAAGATGTAATTTCCGCTTTAATTACAATGTGAGTCTCGGCCAATTGTTGCCTGTATACACAGTTTTGTGAAGGAAGAGCAACTACCCGTGCTTGCTTTTCCGATGTCAATACGACGAATTGTCTGTCCTCGAAACCATCTCCGCTACTTACTTGCGCATTGAACGACGGCGACATTCGACTATTCGTACACTTCCCTTGACTCTCTTTAACAAACATTGAATTTATTAGAACCGGTTCGTCAAACCCAACTACGTGGTACATAAACATAAACGAAGTAAAGGAGTAAGATATATTTCACTTAGCATTTTGTTGGTGTAATTAGTTGTTAATACCTTACGTTTATTCTGAAATAATTCGTTAAATCTATGAACGTATATTGCACTGACTGATGTCAGTTTAAGTTGGAACAGGCAATATCACAGTGTATAGACGGAAAAGTATGTAGAATTTGAAAAAAATATCTGGTATTGTCTTGATTACAGATCTCAGGTTATAATGAGAAAAGTGTATTATGAAACGTAAAAAATGTCTCTGCTGAACTAAAGTAGTTGAACAAAACTAGCATACTGTTACGTTCTTTCCCTTCAACACTCTCATCCTTCCAGGATTCGTATGAGTAGGGTATCAATGCACCGTTGCAATCTAAGAAAGACATCGACAATATGCATCCTTTCAACTTAAACGTGGATCCACCTGTGCAGGACAAACAAAATATTCGGTAGTAAGGTCACTTTTTCATATACTAACTGTAAGTTAATTGCCTCAAGCAAAACGGAAGTGCGACATTCACAATAAAGACAATTTTAGATTATTCTTACTGCATGTAGACACTACGACAGGATGAGCGTGTCGTTCACCATGAGTGGGCGCGTTGAATACAACAGTTTGTATGGAACCCAAGGATGTACCGACCCACAGTGTAGGTAAAGCATTGGCATCTTAAAGAACAACAGATCATCATTAGCCCAAATCACACACTCACCAAGCTCTATATCATTCCAGGCGATAACATATCTCATTCCCCAATACCAACCCCCTGTTTCGAAAAACAATTGCTTACAAATACTCCTCTTGCCGTTCGTTCACTTGTAAAAGTTTCAATGAATCACTTAATCGAGTACCAAGGATCTTTGTGAGATGTAAGCTTAGTCAATAAAGATCACCGTTTAAACGGTCAATTGCATTACATACCACTCTTTTTTGTGTAGGAATCGGCGAATGTAAGGCAGCTGATGGTTTCGGTGCTAATGTTCTCGAGAGACGACATACTCGAGCTCCGTGACCGTTGAAACGAACCGTCGAATTTGTCTACCCGGCCAGCATTCCGAAAAATGAATTAATAATTACGTATTGAAGAAACAATTGCGGAGTCTCTCCTAACTACGCAAAGCATGCACGATGATCGTCATATACTTAATCTATCTCTGACATGGTTTAGCATCCTCTCCATACAGTGTATACAGTAATCACGTGTGTGTGTGTCACTAATGAAGTCGAGAGTAGAACATTAACAGAAGGTAGCAGCGGGTCATAGATGACAATAATAATAATAACAACAGCGACAGCAACAACAACAACTACCACGGTAACGTGGTGTCTCAAGACTGACATATCTATATTTTATCATCTCTCATCCATTCATCTCGAATTACGTTTTGGTAAGTCTACCCAGTCATGAAACTCACATCAGAATCGTTAGATAGTTAGATAAAGTAGATAAGAAAGAGGACAGAACGAATGGGCAACAGAAAAAGAAGGGCGAAGAGAAAGAGAGGGGAGGCGAGAGAAAGAGAGAGAGAAAAGGATGAGAGAAAAGACAGGTAAAGATGCGGTAAAAACAGAACGAGGTAAACAATTTACTAAATCGACTGTTCGCATCAGACATCGCCATGAAATCTCATGATGAAAGCGATAGAGCAAGAAAGCACCGTTGGGAGAGACGGGACGAAAGAGACACTCGATAAATGTAGATAGAATAGGTATGGACGAAATAGATAAGAGTACAACATACATAATCGTGTGCGTACAAGTTGTAAAAGTCAATCAGTCCGAAACAAATGAGACACATATAATATCAGCGGCGCAATGTCTCCCAATTCGTGCAACGTAAAACTCCTCTGTGCAACTATCGAAACGACATCGAGGACGATAAAAGAAGCTTACTCTATTGCGTATCTACCATAATTATTTACTCAATTGCGGCTGCGTAATACGGTATGAGAGATATTTCGCCTTGCGCTTGACTATTTCCTAATTCCTTAGCAGGGAGGCATAAAACACGACATATGTAAGTATGGCCGGAGAGACCGGAGGACAAAATTTGGGCGCAATATGGAGGCCAGCCTATGTAACCTTTTGCAGCGTTATCTAAAGCGGTTAGTGCTCGCTTCAGCGAAACTGCGTCTAAACAGGCATAGAGTTTGGAAATATGTTAAGCTCAATGTTCTACCATATTACTTGTGCCATATTAATACGGTCCCCGCGGATTATAGTCTCCGCTGAGAGGGACAGATTTTATAGACTATGCTTTCCAATATAGTCTTCAAAGGCTATAACCCGCAAAGTCCACGGAAGAGCGTACACGTTAGTCATCGTGATCCTACATTATTGCATCCTCCAGCGACTATAGTTCCTTCTTCGTGTCCATATGCGATGTTTAATAACAGAGCGTCACATAAATATGACCTGAAATAAGACCCTTCCGCATCATCAGAATCGATAGCGTTCTTTACAGTTTAATTTGAGAACGAAGTGGAGAGACTTTCACGAAGAAAGATATTACCTATTATATCTTAACTTGTTTTTTTTTGTATATGTTTAATAAGAAATTAGTCTAGCAAGGTGTTTTTCATGCAGCGCAGGTATTGTCGTGTCAATGTAACTCTCTACTAGATATGTTAGAAGAAAACGCTTAGTCTTAACGTACTTCCCTCAATGAACAATAAAACAGCTGCTCCCGTCGAGACCTACTACCCTTAATACGTATAGAGTTCATATATGCCACCAAAACGGTGGTAAATGTTAATTAATTGTTTCACTTATAATGTCTGAAATTTAAACTTTATATTCATTTTATGTTTAATCGTCAATATGCTGTCTATGGATCATTCTCCAGCACATTTCATTATCGATATTTTTGAACCAGTAGACATAAAAGTATACTCGTTGAAATCTCGACCAGTTGCGGATTGCAATCTTGAGACATGATTTGCAAACTTTCTATCATTTAAGGAAATCCTTTGTCTGCTTCAAGATACAATTGTTTCAACATCGATTACGTGTCATTCTCTGATTACAAATGTATATTTGTATCGGTACGTTAACATATACAGTGTGCATCGAACTAATTGTGAGAATGTACTCTGAATGCACTTTTCGATTAACATCTACACACGAAGCAAAATTAAAGGTTTTCGTTTTAGTAGGCAACCACAGAAACGGAAAGCAAAATGTATCTTTCCGGTGACAAGTGCAGTATAGTGATAGCTAACACGACGCAATTCAGCAAGTGTGCAATTTCGTGTTTATTTGCGAGAAGATTATCCGCATTGCTAGTGATGCAAGTGTATACAAGTCATTAAGAGACAGTGAATAGATGCACAGTAATAAGAACAGTAGGAAATGTTTTGACACTCATGTCAGCAGAGACCAGACAGTATCTACCCGTTGTAGGCCGAAAGAAAGTAAATTTCGATACGGAGTAGCTCAGGAACAGCGTTGTTATCCGAAAAACTTAGTGCGGTGAAAGCGTTTTCGATAGAACAATGAAACCAACTGCTTTCTCAATATCTTTACGATTTTTTCCACATATCAACGCTGTGCCGGAGAGTCTGGAGCTCTGTCCACGCCAGTCATCGAGCTCAGACTCGATCGTAGAGAAGTCACTCTAAACTTCGGAAATTAAGTTAGAATGAAAAACAAGCGAGTAGAGAAGAGAAGAGTTTGTCTCATTCGGTGACACAGAAAGTATATCTGGTGGTCTACGTAGTTCATATATAAATGAAGTACACGTTCGATCCTTCGAGTTCCAAACCGTTCGTCCGCCAGCTAAACGTATCTGGAATTGATACAGATTATCCGGCAAGAACATGACAGGCCGTGGGATTGAACTCGCGAACGGAGCCGCCGTCATCCTTCCCACGCTCTAAAGTCCCGTACACACCCAATTTGATTACCTGACCCGCGTCGCTATATCAAACGCTCCGCACGGCACTTTTCGTCGTACTCAAAGGATCAAACGTCTTGGTGTTGGAGTGTCGATACTACCGAAGCTGCTATACTGTCTGGTGCTGGTCAGAACATTCTGGTAGGTCAGGGAAGGCTGCGGAGTGGTCGACGAATAGCTGCGCATCTCGGTGCTACGCTGAGTACAGAATAGCAAGGATGACGAACTGGAGCTCGCCGGATGACTTCCGGCTAGCCCGGAAGCGGGCTCCGCGTCATAGTGGCTGGTCGTCGTGCTCAGACACTTCTGGAGCTTCCTTATACCCTGCGCCCGTGGATTCCTTAAACGCGACGCCGCGACGACGTCGTCATCCGTCGCGCTAACATTAATCGTCGCGTTTCGTGCCGCCGATCGGCCAACGCTACCACCCCCGCCGATGCTTCCACTCCAGACGATATCACCACCGCCGTTCCCGGCGTTAGAAGCGATATTAACTTCACCATTATCAGCCACACTACCACCACCACCACCACCACCACCAACACCGGTTACAATCACACCAACACCACTACTGACACCACAACCGACACTACTACCGACAATCGTACTTCTTCCGCTTTGCGTTTGGGAAACGCACATCCCGTTCATCTACAAATCATTTATAAGTCAAATGCGCAAAGGGACGTGGATGGAGGAAGTTGAAGATGACTTGAGAGACGCTACGAGAGTCTGGAAATAGTTAGGCACACTCCGGATAGTGAAGCTCACTTCCGTCATACTTTCCAGAGAATCGGTTCACTCTACAAAGTGTGCCGGCGATTGTGTAAAAGTGGTCTGACAAGGGAACATAGGCAGGTCGGAGATTGGAAATATTCGGAAATTTTGCAGACAAGTCAACCAGGTCACCCGCAACAGAACCGTATTTTTCGTTCGTCAATCACCCCTTAATTTCGAGTTATGGCACCATACAAAAATAGGGTTATCTTACGGATGACCAGCTTTACTTGTCTGCAGACTTTCAGAATTTTCGTTGTGACCACATTTATCATCGCTGGCACAAGTATACGGAAGAGTAAAGGCCACGAACATTGAAGAGTAATAGTAGTACTAATTGTAAGTTACATTTGAGACAGGATTCGGTCGGGTAAAGGAGGGATTAGGGAGGATATAAGGAAGATAACGTCGACAGATCACTGAGAAAGAGAGAGACAAAGAGACAGAGAGAGAGAGAGAGATAGTTGAAAATAAAGAAAACCTGTTGACAACTAATGCACACTGCTTTCGGAATTCCTTTTCACGGCAAGACATTCGGTCTCATTAAATGGCCAGGTATCACCCTGCTTGAAATGGGACGAAATACATAAACCATCATCTGCACTTCTGCATTATTCCGAGTAATATTACGAATCCTGTGAACTTGCCTAAGGTTTTTTAAGTAAAAATGAGATGACGATGATGATGATTATGGCATGACACGATGAGAGAATACCACTCGGAAGGATCCTTTCAAAATTGTTTGAAAACTACAGTCGAGAGAAATATGTACGAGTTATCCATATCGGTGTCCAACGGTCAAAATGTTAGACACATTGATGTTCGCTGAAAAAATGTCACGAAGTGATTCTCGAATATGCAACACGTCCGGTCGTAAATAATGTAAGGAGTTATTACAAAATTCTACGGATTCTATTATTGGCCGGAGGATATTATGGGAGCTGGAAATATCGAACGGTAGCATGGGGAAGAAAATGATTTTTAAATCTGATTTTAAATTACTTCATCTTCCTTGAACTTATTCAATATGGTGTCTATTTAAGAGCAAACGTATCATCGAAAATTGAACACGACCGACCGAATGCTCCTCGACCTTTAAAAATTAGGGACTTCTTGCATTGATCAACTGAGTGTAGAGATTCTACCTAGATATAGTTATTGTTGTTGTCTGCACTGACAGTAGCAATCTTTCGCTTGTCTAACAGACGTTACTCTGCATGAACTTCGGTGTTAATGTCTCATAATCACGTACTCCATATTTCAGGTCCTCGTTACCAGTTTACATACACGATCACGAACATTTCAAAACGAAGCAGTAATTAACCAACCAGAACGGAAGAAATTTTACCCGGAAAATATAAAGCTGATACAGAACATTCTAAACAATGCTACAAAAATGGAACGACATATTTCTAGGCCTACCTTTCTAAAGCAACTTTAGCATCCGATTAGAGGATACTTGAACAGAAAACGTAACTTCTATCCTCGAGAAAGTACTTGAACAGCGAACGAGAAGGAAGACGTTTGTCACCGTATTTCGTACAAACGTAGAAGAGGCAAACTGTTCTATAGAACTTCTCTTTAACAGTGTGGAGTAATTCAAACACGATCATACCAAAACGCTCTCAATTTTGTGTGTAACTCTTGCAATTGAAACAAAATGTTATAACGTGAACAAACTAGAAACGTCGTTTCCAGTCACTCTGTAATTTGCTATGTGGAATATCAGCGTATTATGCAGAGTCCTCTATAGCAGTCAGTCAATATCGGCAAAAATAATAATTGACAAAGCATCCTGTCAGCCATAAATTGCGCATCCTATTAACTGTAAAATACGTTCGAAATGCATACCCAATGTAAGAAACGAAAAAAGAGTGTAAGTGACTGAACATTTTGTTGTAATTGATGACCACATGACCATCAGTGTCATTGTTACTATTATTATTATTACTTTTATTGATTCATTATTACCATTGTTATTACTATTGCTATTGCGTGCAAACCATCCAAAAAATTTTCAAAAGCTTTCAAAGCGATTGTTATACCGAGAGAAAGGTGACTGGATAATGTATCTTGTTTGTACAGTTTAGGAAAAGCAGAAAATGAGAGTTAGTGTAATAAGTCTATCTACGTACGAAGTCAGGTGGACGTCAACATATTGTCAATTATTGAAACCGTTGCGCGATATTTCAAAATGAGTGCCACCGCAAGTGTCTTCAAAAGTTGCCTAATTACGTATGACGCTTAGACGTCAATAATCCATTCAATAACAATTCCATGATCTCGTCACGACGATCATTATACTTTTCTCTCGGTGATAAGACAACTTGTCAAAGTATGAGAAAAACCTTGTTTTTACCTGAATCAAGCTTGCTGTCGGGGAAGACCGCAAAACTGATTTGTACCTGAAAAAGTGTTAAAGTAGAATTTCTTCACATTCGTTTCTTAGCAGAGTGATAAAGTGGGCGAAGCGTGAATCACCGAGGCTTTGGATTTTCAGAAACGAAGTCGAACGCATCTTGTTTTTCTATATAATTCGGACATACGTCGTCATATTCGGAAGAATAATCCAACGACTCACAGCATACAGGTTCAGCGACAAGACAAAGGATAAAACTTGAAAAATGGAGTCGATACATGTACGGATATATATACGTATATATATGTACGAAGAACAGATTGGGAACAATGCAATCTCAAAAATACGTACTACACATTCCAAAATACTTGTGGGTACCAAAGGTTTGGGAATGCTAAACTTACGAGAGCATAGTCGCAACTCTTCCTGTTAACGAGTAAAAGGAAAGTACTTGATACAAGCTATAAAAGACAAAATGAGACAGTGTATTAATGCAAAGTCGTTGTTAGCAATTTAACCGTTCACCGGCTCATCAGATGACTTGGTGTTTATATCACAAAGACATGATTAGAATTTTGACTGATCAAAATCAACACGCCAGAAATGACTTAGAAAGAAATAGCATACAGATCAGCAAATCGTTCAGACTTAGACTACCAAAACTTTAAAGAAATTACCATTTTTTGTGCCCCTAAACCCCTAAAGTATTCTCCACGATAAGAATGTTTTTACACGGTAACAAACACGGTGCGGCATCAAACAATTTTAAATCAATTTTGACCAGTCAATTGATTGTGCTCTGGCAACAGCAAACTCTACACAGGGACGAATTTATAAATACGAATGAGAACCTTTTTAATGACTTCTCAAAACTTTCTGACATTATATACACGAGATCTATATACACACAAGCGTTCCGCTCCAGCATCCCACGATTATTTCATTTTGATATCAAGATCGTAGAAAATGTAGGCACCCTCTCAATGAACAAATGTCGCTGAGAATTTCAAGTTTTTTCCAAGTACGTTTTGCAGAACATTGCCTGCACTCTTTCATCAATCCCCCTGCCCCTTTTGCTGTTAAGTCATTCGTGTGTTACTAATGATTATGTTGACATAGATGTCAGAGGAAATAATTGACTGACTATTATATTAGACTCTACATTCTGTAAGAACAGAAGAACAGAACCATATCTTATTCCACATAACTTTCATAACTCATTTTGTCGATTGAATTACTTTATAAATGTCCCTTTATAATCGGTGGCGCATCTCTCGTATGTATTCAAATTTATCAACAGGCCATTTATCCTTTCCTATAGACAAACTCCTAGCTACAATTTAAAAGCGTAGAAAAAGTTGTCTTACATTCTACATCACTGTACTGCGTAAGTAATATCTATTAAATGTGGAATTTGAGAATGCAAAGTGTCTACGCGGGTCTCGCAATTTATGCACCTTTTATGTAGTGTATGGAGCATTTCAAAATGCTCGATATGCTTTTTATATTATATTTATCATTTTTTAAGGTTACGGTTTAATGAATTCACTTTAGAGTAATGTGCTGTTTAAAGTTACGTACAGATTACGTGTCGCTCTACTAATACTGATTATGTTTTGTCACCGTAAAAAAAAGAATTAAATAAAGGACGAAATCGTCGTATAAATAAAAGTTGTTGTATAAATAAGAAAGGATATACAAATTACCATGAAAGTCAAACCTGATATTTGTAATGATCATGTGTCCGCTCCGATGGACACGTAATGGAAATATTCGGTGTTCGTAAACTATGTGCCTACTCAATAAAACATTTCCATTAAACATGCGAATAAGAAAATCTATCCCATTAGATCAAATAAAACGACTAAGTTTCTAGTATCATCTGTGCTATTGGCTATGAGTAAGCTGTTTTGCATGTGCCACTAGTAGCTTTATGTGAATTCTGCGGTGACGAGAGTTTACGGTAAAAAGTAACGCCGAGTTTATTCGCTCAAATATTTGATTCGCATGCACAACACGCACAAAAGAAACTATATTGCGATATTTCTCCCAAGAAGTCTCAATCTCGGAGAAGTGCGACGGTCGTATCAGCGATACGTTTCACGTAAAGATACTTTTAGCTTGAACGTTAGTACAATTTTAGCTCGAACAATAGATTGTACGGTGTACTTCACATAAACCTTCAATAATAACAAGTTTCAGCAAAGCTCATTATCTCGTTATCGACAAATTGTTAGCGTTACTAAGGATTGTCTGGTACATTAATCTAGGAGCATCCTAGGCCTTTATCAAGTGTCAAACGAAAAGAAAAACAAGACAGAAGCATTTCGACGATCAGCAGGGCCTTGCCTATGGTTAGTCTAACTTAGTTGAGCCTATTTAAACGCTATAATCAGTCAATCGGCGTCGATGTCTATTAATTGGATGCGTGTTAAGTGTTGTGTAGTCATTATCGTCACGCGTCTTAATTGGAGTAAGTACATTCGTTAATAAGATGCCTTTACGCACATACACGCGCACATATTGACATCTAGTTTCCATCATGTCTAACACAAAAGAGAGACAACAAAGAAAGATCTCTAAGAGACCACATGAGAACGACACTCAACTCTCGTCTACTCTAACTGTGTGTGTGTGTGTGTAGGTATTTATTCGAGCGTGTGTGTGGGGATGAATATTAGTAACGTGAAAGAAAGAGAGAGAGAGAGAGAGAGAGAGAGAGAGAGAGAGAAAGAGAGAAATATGTATCGTACGGTGTCTGTCTGCACGTTTCTGTGCGTGTACATTATGAAGTGTGTCTGTGGATGAACAACTTACTGAATCTTCTTATCAAATTTCCGGTGAAGGACGTCTCCGTACTGGTAGTGCTGTTATCCTCGCACCTCAGATCGCAAACTTGCCCGTCGTTTTTCGGATATTTCAAATTGGGTACGGACAACAAGCGGCCCTCTCTTTTCTGCTTGCACCGAACGATTTTCTTTAATCGCGGCGCTTTGTATTCGTTCTCGGCGAACGGAAGATTGCCCGGTCGTGCGGCGTCAGTTCGCGTTACCACGCCGTCGGTCGTCCCCGACAGTCTCTCGCTATCGAGCTCTTTCGTCGGACTTTTACTTTCTGGATCTCGCTTCCTCTCTTCCGATTGAACGTTCTCACGACTAGACGACTGTGAGTCCGGCGACAAGGAGGATTCGGACTCCTGACTTTCCACCGGCGACAACGACGTCGCCGACGCCTCGTTCACGCTGCAGTAAAATACCGTGGACGATCTCTGACTGCCAGTACTATCGGCGTTACTGCCTACCTGCTGGCATTCGGGGTACTTGCATGAACTCTTTGCTCGTTGCCTCGCACTGCTATCGAGCAAAATTTGGCGCTTATTGCATCATAGTAGGTTGCGGTAAAAGCGAAGCTTCGTTTTTGAATGTTAGAAAGTGTCGGGATCTAAGGCACGCCACAATCTCGCTCGCTCTCGGCATATACGTTAGTCTATTAAAGCGGAGGTGTTAAAGCGAAGTAGAGTCACTGAAGTGATCGAGTTAAAGCGAGTATTTATGGAGAACGGTAAAGTTGCTGCGTCGATGTATATACAGCGGTATATGCGCAGCAAACTGTGTTGTGTTAAGTAAAAGAACTCACGTGCTTAGGCTACATTCGTTTGGTTAGTTCTTAAGAGAAAGAAAAGTACACCAGTTGCCCAGATATTGCCAATGCAGATGATACCTAACGGTAACTAAAGACACTAGCTCTAAGTGTGTGACTAATAAACTGTAAGTGTGTCAAATATCGACGCGTGTGATAAAAGAATTAAGTGATTGCCGTACCATCGAAACAGCAGTGTTCTATCGTGCGCCTGCACGGTCAATCGTACGTTCGAGAAACTAAGTGACTGTCGAACTCCACTGAACATAACTTATTCGAGAAATAGGATTCCCCAGACAGTAAGTGTAAACATAGAATCCCTGCGTAAATGGAATAAGGTATGGCTCCCTGAAGTATCATTTGCTTTCGCGAGGGAACGAGTTCCACTAGAACGGAGCATATTTAAAAATGCATACAAGTACCCCATTCTGCGATGACATCGACGATGGGTTAAAGGTATTCTTTATCTTCAGGTCGACCCTGCTAAGTTGCCTCTTCAAGCTAAACCCTTTCCAACCGTGATTCTTTGGGCAATCTTCGCCGTTCGAGACGTTACCCGGCCCAGCTTTAACGGCCCCGCCATCATTGCTGGCACCTTCCGCTCCGTTCGGCCTGTCATTGTTACTCTGGCAATCATTGCTGCGTGCCGTTTGCTGCTGTTGGTCTGAATGCTGAGGAGCTTCCGTTGCCTGTGCTACCGCGACGTCGGATTCCAACGCAGATTCTCGCTGACTCTGACGAATTTTAACACGTTGGAGACTTTGCCTGTTTGCCATTTATGCTTTGTGCTTTGTTGATTATTTGGAAGAAAAAAAAAAAAAGTAAAAGCAAAAACGAAAAATACAACCCTCCGAATGTTATGTAAGACTACGCCGAGGTCGCGAAATTTTCAACTGTATAAAGTCTCTCCGCGACACCTTGAACCGGTGATATCCACCTTCACAAAGCACCGTCCCGGCCAATCTACCGAGTCCCACTCTACTGTCACTTCCCCTTTAGTGCTATAAAGCTCTTCTTTGTTTCTCGAGACTATCTACCGTTTATAAACAATACCGACCAGTCGTGACGTCAATTGTCACCGGCATGGCGTAGCAGAAAAGGTGAATAGGGTGAAGAGGGTGGGAGCCGTCAGGACAGGATGACCTGACACATATAGCTGTGAATATTAATCCGACGTGAATGAGGTCAGAGTTCGCCGGGATCGCGTTTCTACAATATGTCTTGTCTTACGGCGGTTTGCCTTACGAGCAGAAATAGTAAATAATGTGCAAAGCGGAGTTGACAGAATCACTATGTTCGAATAAATCGAATTAATCGGAGTCAATTGAAGGGATGGAGTAAAGTGATAGAATTTCTACGCGTCGAGCTTATTTTTGTTTCTTACCCTCGTCTCGGACCAACGCTCATTCACGTTATAAAACAATAGTCACGATTACTGCAAAACGTCAATAGGATTATTAAAAATGAAAAATATTGCAAACACATGGTCACTTGTCAACTTCCCAAGTTAATTGACTAAAGCTATATCTCATACATTGATATTTGTGTAAACACAGGTTTTCTTCTAACACTGTACTTTCAATCGAGAGGGTGCACATAAGGTAGGGACAAATTATATCACCCCTACAAATGCCTAAGATGCTCATAGAGAAATATTAAAATACTTGGTAAGTTTTTCGAGTATCGCGATTGTATATACAATAATATGGCTCTTGTCAATTAGCAAAACTTTAAACGTCTTCGTACATTTCCTAGACCAATCGAGAAATGTTCAAAGTTACGTGAACACGGTGGTTTTAAAAATGTAGGAGTAACATTTGCGAGTTTTCTTCAGGAAATTATTACACATTCAGAGAATCAGTCGCGCACCTTGGATGTGCAATTGACGCACTGTTGTACAGCGTTGATATGTCAGTCGTTAAGTCTTACTTGTACTACTATTTTCTCACTACGTATCTGGCGTAAACTCGATACTTCGTTCGCCTGCAGACACTATGGCATATAACTTGAGAGTATACTACTATTTGCATTTACTCGTTGCTTTGATCCTACGCCTCAAAAAAAGCACTCCGGGATGTAGCGTAAATACTCGTTAGAATGTTCCGCATGCTGTGTACTGTGCAATAATGCAGAAACAGTCTTTATTGTAGAGGGTGTCTACTGTTTTCATGATTCTCTAGCATAATGCTCTCATTATATATAATATGAACCTGCAATGTCTCAGGTATTACTTTCAACCAGAGTTACGAGTGTTTGAAAAGTGTATATTTACCGAAATTAATATCCAGAATATTACCGAGTGAAAGATATATAATATTTAATTTTGTCCGTACCTGTAAATCAATATAACGTTTCTGTATACGTAGTATCGCTGTTCACTTATTCAAACCCGATATACACAGCAACGAAATACGTTTTAGTCATTAAAAAAGATAACAAGTAAACAATCTAGCAGTTGTACAAGTGCATTTACTAACATATTCAAGGTGTATGTATTTGAAAACATGCAAATGTATGTGTGTTAACAACTGTGTAGCGGACAAGTTTGTTAACGCAATAAATGCGCGGGTGAATTCGTAACTTGATCGGTAATATTTATCTCATTGCACGCAACAAAAATCTGCTACACACATATTTGAATTTAAATTTGTATATCAAAAACGAAATAAGGGATATGACAAAACTCTATCACATCAAGACGTTGTCGTTACACGTAATAATTAGTATGTAATATTTAAAGTCTAAGTTACGAACAGATTCTTTCTGTAACCGCTCTCACATCCTAGAAGGCATGAATGGCCGAAACAATTACGTAACGCTATTGTATGCGATTGTATTTTGTATATTCACGTATGCTAGTCTCTGTACACGTAAAACTACAACTTTATCTTCAAATTGCGCTTAAAACGTATGTGTCGATTTGTTCGGGTAAAAATGATAAAAAAAAACACGTACTACAGTTTCAAGTCTACGGTGTTCAGCCTTACCAATCACTCACACATGAACATATCTATTATCGTCATACGCAATAAATCACACCAAGTTGTCTCGCCTTCGTAAAAGTCTCTTGCAAAAGTTTAATTAACACAGATCCTTTCATGCAGTCTGTATCTCATGTGCATACATTACGAACAGCGCGTCAGTCAGTTTGATGGACATGAAATGTCTAATCACCTAATTGTACGTCGCTTCAGCGTGAAATCTATGCACACGCGTGGCAGATCGCATCAAGTGTTTGTGTGTCAGTGTACAATTAACATTTCAGTGCATCACCGTGAGATTAGGGGGTAGACTTCTAATATATACATCCCAAAACTCGACTACTTTAGGCGACGTTGTCTTCCTGAAACACGACCTCATCGCTACATACCCAACATCGATTAACGATCTAATTACTCTCCACAACGTAACGACTGCATAGTTTACTACTATTCACTACCTACTCCTCGCATCAGCAAAACGTCTTTGCGGTGTACCGATGCAAACAATTAATAGAACTACATATGTCAATTTGTTTATCTTTACGAAGTAATCATTTTTCTTACTTGTTTCAATGTCGGTAGACACATAGATAGCTAAACATGAAACGCATAACGTTCATAAGCACAGAACCGATAGAAGGTGATTTTTAGAATATCAATGTTCCGCCGAACGAAAATCTTACATACCAATATTCACTGGTATAGTTGTAAGGATACTCATAATACTAGTTTATGAACGTGTCTCAAATTTCGAACTTGTGGAAAATGACAAGTTTGACCAATAGTTGCCGATGGACTTTTCATCTATACAATAATCTAATTGTAACTCTACACCGACGTTACTACCTGATGTCGGATAATTTTGTTGTAAATTAAAGTACATTTTTTTTAATTCGATACTATTTACATATACAAATTTCGCATCTATAAGCAGTAAGGATTATTAATCAGTTTTTAATTCGTTAATGAAACGGCGAAAAATTAAAACGTTAGGAATGAAATGTGGCATCAACGGCGTCTCCAATAAAAATCAATTTCCGTACATCGTATAAAATTTTGTTCATAATTTTTCGCACGCATAACAAGTACGTACTATTTCTACATTGAACTTCTTGGACACTTCTTGTCAATATGATCAATCAACACATCAGCCAATATGCACTGCCGTTTTCAAGTATGCGAAACAGTGTAAATACGTAATCATAAACCTGTAATTCAAATGTCACGTTTCGGTACTGTCCCGTCAGTGTGTTGTGTCTGGACATTCATGTAGCATGTTGTGTTTGTGAAATTATGTGTTCATATAAATACTCAGCAATTAGTTTAACACTCTACCATTATGTGTCTTAAACGTACAGTGCAATTATATACTATATCTTCCTTTATTGTGCTAATAATTTTACTGCCGACCTGTGATTGAAATACTACAGAAATTATAGAACGGCCTTTGATTGTAATGAAACTTGACATAGCGTTAAAAGGAATGCTGTCTAATACTATCTTCACGTTGCAAAAATGTACTGAATTGATTGAGAGTTAAAAATGAAAAAGTAGAAATCTAGGCAATAAGTACTGAACAATCTTTCAAAAGTCAGAACGCTGTGTTTTGTCATGCAATAGCTAGACTGGCGCAGCTAACGTTTTAATCGAGTATTTAGATGAGATAAAAGGTTAATAGAATTGTTATCTGAAATAATAACATGTTTAAATTGCGTATTTTGTTCGAATAATATCATTGCAAGAAGTAGTTATAATACACTTGATGTAGCTTGACTATATTTTGTTTGCACATCCGCATGTCAAACGTTTACTAAAGAAAAAGAATAATAAAATTGAAATGAAAGTTACATGAAACAAAGTTTAACAATTTTATCGTGTTCAGAGTAACAGTGTTTTTTCAATGGTACGTTGAAATTTGAACGTGATACTGTTTTATAGTGTATAATTAGCCACAGGTCTTATATACATTTTAACCGGAATTTTTTAATAAACTTTTACGATAATTGATGCGAACACGTTATTGAAAAGATGATTTCCAATTAAACAGAGGTTTTGTTTTAGTTTTCTGACAATAGTTTCATATCGTGTACATGCTTTTTTTAATGTATCTTTCTTGCGGGTTTTCATAAAAATATGTAACTATAATTATATATTTTTAAGGGATGCATCGTCAATGAAATCGCATGAGCGTGATATATCGTTTGCGATCTTCGATATCAGCATTTAATAGTACTGGCATCTTTCCAGACAGAATGGTAGGCACAATATAGTATACATTACTTTATAAATATTATGGAAAACTACCGCGTCTAGTATTTACAATAACGGGAAAGAAGATGATTGATTTAGTAGAACTCTGTACTATTCATTTCGAACGGTAGGTTTAACAGTCAACTTATATAGAAATTTCACAATCATGCAATGGTAAAGAATCTCAACATCGGATATGTGAAGAAAGCAGAATGCAAAACGTCGAAAAGATATAAAGTTTCCAAGAAGTTTTTTGAAATGTAAGGAAGGTGGGGCGGCTGGGCGGGGCAACAGGTAACAGTTCCGTAAACAAAATAAAAGAAACATCATCGTCTTTAAAAGAGAAGTACATTTTACCTGGTCTGTGCTGGGACTCCTTGCTTTGTCCTCGTTCTCACGTTTTAGTTCGTCCTGTCGCTTAGGACTGCGCAAAACCCGTTGATAAGGATCGGCACCACCTCCAAGATCGGCAGTGTTCAGCACAATTAAGGATATCTTCTGTACAATATCCACGATCACCAGGCCAGTTTCGTTTCCGTACGCCATTCTGAAATTATTTGATGACACTTTGTGAAACTGGCTACGTGACGGATACTTTGACCCAATCAAAATTTTGCGGGCAACTACCGTCCAACATTTAATCTAATATCTTTCATTAGTCTAAAAATATTCAGCTACAGTGATAAAAGATATTTGCCTGTTTTACGTTCGCAGCATGGACTAGTACAATGTTTAATCAATTTTACCGATATAACTTTTCTAAGATTATTTCTAATGTATGTATACTGGGTTTAAAAAGTACCAGAAAGAGGCAAATATACAAGTACATTCCCCACGGGTTAGTCATCATTATGCAATATTCTTTTTCTTCGCTGAAAATTATACTGAATCGCACTTACAAGCCATAAGAAGAGTTTAAACTAAGAGCTGTTATGTTTTCTGGCTGTTCTCCGTTGACAGCTGTCGTCAAGCAAATTAATGTAGCTTGAAAACCTGCGGCCCTCTTTTGCAAACCGCTTTTTACTTTCAGTGGGTAATTAGAGTCCTGTCCTGTGCCTTTGGTTTCACCAGATCCTACCGCAGGAGATTCATGTTCAGGTGACGGTTCCGTTTCCTTGGAAGCATCTCCCGATAATGATATTTCTAGTGTCTATAAGACATTAGACAAAAAACATCCTCTTATTCAGTCAAAATCCACAAAACTACGTTGTGCCATATTTTTAGTAAAAAATGACAAATTGTTAATGCATATATCATAACAATTTCTTTAAGCGAACCATATTAATGAAGGATATAATGTGTAAGAATGAAACAACTCACCACTACTTCCGACATGCTCTCGACTTTCTTAAATTTAAATAGTACGACGTGCTTTCCAAGTCCAGCGATAGCCAGCTTACGACTTTCGGGACACAGAAAGATTAACTGTATCGCCAACGGATCATCGTCTGTTTCTATGCTGCGTGTCCTACTCTTTTCGAAAAGTTTCGCAGTTTTTAATTTATAAAGAACCTGCAGAGTGCCCGCCGAAGCGTCCCAGAATTTTATACTCCCATCAGCGTGTCTGCACACATTAAATAGTATATAATGTACTTGACGGAAAACCCCTGTAAATGGCAGCTGTATTATATGCAGATAAATACTTACCCAGTTAAAATAATTTCATTGTAACTGCTCGAACTGGAGCTCCATTCGCCGCCGCAGACTGGCCATTCTTTTTCGCTGAAGCCAGTCTTCTTCTGTGATTTCGAGCCCACCGAATAAAAAGCAGGTACTAAGTCCGACGGGCAGTCAGCGAAGTATGCGCAGCAGGTGACAGGCGACTCGTGAATATCCATCGGATAAGGATTCTCGAAGCATGGAAATCCTGGCGTCAGCAGATCTATCACAACCAAGTCGTTCTGCAGCAAAACTATGACTGCATACGGATCTTGAAAATCTGTGCAAATAATCAAACACACACGTATACGCGTTGTAAAATCGCGTTGAATTAAGAATAACTAGTTGTTGTTTCTGCAAGCATCGTATGTAATGGCTTTCATTTAAGAATAAAGATTGTCTCGTTGAAGAGTCTTGACCTCTTTTTAGTAGTCCATTTGGAAACATACGGATACTGCTTACAGTCGCTCTTTTATAGGGATAATGCACGCTTTTGCATAATTCAAACATTCCATCACGGATGCATAGTACGTATGTACACAGTACCAAAGCGACTTCCATATCGTATTCAAAACATTGTAAATATTCACTGGACAGGATGACATACCACTGCTCCATGGGCTTTCGCACAGTGTTACGAAGTCAACAACATTGTGTTCCATTTCTAGGACAGTCGTAGTTTTTCCATGTATCACCGTGATGCTAGGAGTTCTGCCGGTTGTATCGTAAGCAAGACCCCCGGAAAATATAACGTACGCCTCTCTGGATAACGTTAACGGAACATTGAAATTATGTGGTTACGCACAGTCGTCTATGAATATCAGTGTCAGAAACGCAATCGTACCCCGATCTTGAAACTTTCCACTCCACTTTCTGAATGGATTTGCAAGGTTCCGGTTCGCCGTCTTTAGTAGTTTTCGCTGTAACACGTTAACGACGCGGATTTACCAAATTTTGCGGGCTCAAATACTAGTCTATGTAACGCACAAATACGATAGCTAAAAATTCAAAGGAACACAATTTAAAAAAAAAAGAAGCATGGAAAACGTTCTCACCGTGCGGATGTGTTACGCTCGTCGGTTTTATTTGACGCAAGGTCCAAGTAGAAAGTGAACCATCGGTGTGACTGCACATAAATTGTTTACCCTCATGATGCCACGATATCGACTTCAACGGTTCATCCGTCTGACATCGGTAATCCGCAATCTTCGTCTTCAAGTCCCAAAACACGATCTGACCCGACTCATATCCTATGAGCATCTGAAAGCAAAGATGCCGGAGCGCGTGTCAGGAACTAGTCGCAAGGCGGGACGAAAAAAAAGTTTATTATCACGAAGAAACATATGCATAAGTCGATAGTAAATGTAGGTACGAATAATGATATCATATTTGTTCATTCTTACAATTTTTAAACGATACATTCTGCATACACATAGAGAAATTGTGAAAATGTGGTGAGCTTCCTACGATCTTCGTGCGAAGATATACTATTTAAATGGTAGGCGATGTTCAACTTTTAATGATTCTAGACAGTTCTTCTCAAGCCGTTGAATCGCGAGAAGAGTGACATTGGGTGAATATTTTAACGGAAATATGAGCGAGACAATCCATAAATTAATCGCTCTAACAACTGACAAGTACTGATATAAGTCAATAAGTCATAAAAATCGCAAGCATCGTTGAAAGCATATCCGCTGCTCAATGACAGTAGATCAATTTACACATTACTGGAAACGCGTGAATTGCAGGTAATAAGTGTTTTAAAACTCGCGAAATGCAATATTGTAGTAACGTCTATTAAAAAAATGCCAAGCACATGATTGCAGTGCGAGATTTTATATCGAAAGCTGACTGCAAAAATGTTTTGTCATGAGAATGGTTGTTCTGTATTTCGACACAATGAACGTAGACTCAATAAAAATGGATTGAATTTAATATCCGTTAAGACTCAGATGCTCAACGTGTTAAACCAATACAGTTGGACCTACCGTCAGTCCTAATGTAGATTATTTATTTTAATCTTCTGTATCAATATTTTTTGTCTGTACCCATGATTGTGTTCTAATTAAATTTATTAATATTTTTTCCTTCCATAATTGGTCTTTCTTTATCACGTAATTGGTACTAACTTGAATTACGTAGTCAAACTAAGATTACCGAAACGGTATAAATATTGTATTTACTCGGTGAATTCTGGGCAAAAATATTGACACACATAATTTTTCAAAACGGGTGGCAGAAATTATTAGTACAGTCCATGACGTGGAATGCTCTTGCACCGCAACACACAAGCACGCAGCACAACACTCACGCACATACGTAATTAAATACATATGTACATTTAGAAAATACGATAAATGAAAAACGGCCATATCGATACAATAAAATCGTGTAAAGATGCGTAAAATGATGAGTGATCATGAGATTGCGAGATTAACAAAATTACGTCATCAATTGAGAAATATATAGCGAACGATGTAAGGACAGATCAGTGTCTGCATTAGTTACATGTATACATATATATATATATATATATATATATGATAGTAATCATGGTAACAAATGTACGGTAAACGTCGAGTATATGCAAGTTTCTCATTAATGAAAAAATAACGTTTCGAGTACCAAATCTTTTGAGACAATAATAATTAATACATGCACACATGCACCCACACAACATGCAAGCACACGCTTCTGCCCCTTATTCGGATCTACACAATAAACGCAATTTCGTAAAAAAAGTAAAACGATAAAAAATAAAAACACAGGTCTTCCGATATCCCATGGTTCTATCGTATAGCCTCGAGAACAAGGTTGTAGATTATCAATTATGAAGTTATGGTAAAAGGATGGAGAATAATGCAAAAGAAACGTACTCAAAAACACCCATACCTTGCTCAAATCTAAAGGATTATCACTCAAGTGTACTACAGCACCAGGATGGGTCTTTCTAGATCTGAAAAATATATATATACATATATACGTAAAGCATTATTTTGATATCATTGTTAAACATACGAGTAGGATAAGTTTTTGCGTTTCAAACTGATCACTTTTGTTACGTGCGTGTTTTCTTTGTATTATTATTAATATCAATTTTGTTTATGGAGCTTGTCTGTGTAGTCCCCTTCACAAAGCATGTCGCCATTATACATTTTTCGGCATCATCGAGCTATGTCCGATTATCAGAAGTAATAAAATCAAAGTTAAAGGGAATAAACGAAACGAAAGGAAAATGTGACTACGACCTCAAATCTTTAGTCGTGTCGATTATCTCGAAATGTATACTTGTGCATAATGCACGAAGCGTAACACACAATGGGTAGCCTGCCTTCAGGAGGGGAGAAGGACCAGAGTATCCTATAATATAGTCAATGCCACATTCACATTCATAAGACTACATTCAGACACAGAGTATATGTATATAACTATTTTTGCATTTGACAAAAAGAACCTCCGACATTAGAACGTCTTATAAACAGGGATAAACGACTAAGATCGTTGCAAATTCTTCCATAGACCTAACGTCGCTATTCAGGTTCTGTGACACATACATTCACACATTTAAAACGATCATTCGATAATATGTTTTCCGTCATATTATCCAGTGGCGTGACGTGAGACCGGACAAAAGTATGTACCGCTCTTACGCGTCCCTCCCTCTCTTCTTTTAACGAACGAAAACGAAAATGTTCGCTGACCCGAAACAAAATCGAAGATACAAGGAAAAATCGAACGCTACGCCACTGATATTCTCCTGTGCTATTTCGTTGAAACAGTAACGTCAGAATGTACAGCTCGCCGTGCGGCGACAAAGATGTGCAATATATTCATGTTCTATCAACAACATAATCATAACTTCCGTAAAAGCAGTCGGTAGAGAAGATGGCACTACTTGTTAATTACACCGCATATCGTTACATCGAAGTATCTACAATGGATACACCCGGTTTTATCTTCGCAGTAAGGTAGATCCTACGAAAAACCTATAAGTAGCTTAATCAATCATACTTACCTGGCGTAAAAAATCTATCTTACACATTTCGGTTTCAAGCAAGAAATTTTCCCTCCTGCCGTTAAATAACGCCGCATTAAAGAAAAAACGGTGTGACACCGCAGCCGTATCAGATTTTATACAGGCACAGCGTAGACGGTATATTACCGTGCTTCCTGTTCATTACGTAATACCGTTGTCTTACAAACTAATATGTGTACCGATATCAAGGCACATCTGCATATTTACGCGTTAATGCTTGCGCGTACTTTGCAGACCATTAATGGTATTACTCTAAAATTGCCTATGTTTTGTGACAAAATAAAGGGATAAGCGCTAAATCTGCATGCATAAAGTATCAACGACTCGCTATAAATCTCTCTTATTCTCCCGAGACGCTCGCGAAAGTTCATCCGAGTGTAAACCACGATTTCCAAGACACATTTGAACGCTACGCAATGTTCTTAATTCTTTGTGAAAGTTTAACTAACAAATTAACGAAAAGATCTACATGCATCCTGTACGATGTTTCGAGTGTCCCTTAAACTTGACTGGCACAAATCGATAACATTCGTAAGGTAAACGAAATAAACTTCGTAAAAGCTTATTGCGATAGTTTAAACGTATGTTGCGGTGAATAGGGGAACAAAATAAAACTGGTCTCGTTGCTAGCGAAGTACTCGTCGTTGCCTTAAACAAACTTTCATACTTACACTTCAATTGCCTTGTTCCAGTTAATTACGTATCCCGACAGGGCGAACGTTTCAATATGAAGTACATGAATGTTTCCCCGTTCCGTACCAACGTAAAGCCATTTACTCTGAAGCGGCAGATGAATGCACGTTATTCTGTTTGGAGAAAAATTGTATTTAATTAATATTTATCGCGCAACAGTTGCGACGTACGTCCGTGGCAGATAGTGAACGAATATAGAGTACAAATTCGAAGAAATCAAAGCCATGTCGTTCATGCTCGGAAAAACTAAACGATACATATAAAATATTGGCATTAGTTAGTTATTTAGTAGTTCAGTATGACTGCACTATAAAGAAAAAATTAAACGTTCTATATTCGTATAACTTTTAAATCGTATCTCTGGAAAATATTAATTTTCGAGTTGCGCAGCTTGTTTCGCAAACTAACAGCACACTGAATCCAAATACGACCTAGTTAATACATTATGCATCACTGACATGCTAATAACGCTAAATATAATTCGTAAAAATAAATGGGTATAAAAATACATAAATGTATGCATAATGGAAGTTAAATGTTAAGTTAATAATGCGCTATTTCGATGCGATGTATTATAAAAACATAAAAAAATAATAAAAGAGCCGACTTCAAAGGTGCGCTAAAAAGGATAAAATACAGTGCACCTTTGAAGTCGTTCTGCTTATTTTGTGTAAGTGTTCCTTTTTCACATATTTCGTATCAATGTTACCGGCCAACGCCGGGTTAATTTGCCAATAAATGAAGTCGGTTAGCATTGGCAACCTTTGCTAGAATTTTTTTAAATTGCCACGGAACCGCCGCGGGCATGTCCTCTTTCAAACGCATGAAAATGATCAAAGTCGGTCAACCCGGTGGAGAGTTATGCACGAACATGCATACATAAAAAAAAAATATATACGTTTTGATTAGAGTGACCTCCCCCTGTTTTTTGAAATCGATTAAAAAGAATGACGTACAACAACGGCAACGATTACGAAAGTCGTTATCGGGTATAGGGAACGGAATATTCTCCAAGAAGTTTACCTTTCTCTCTGGAACTTGATGCTCTGCACCACCTGAGGTATCTTCTGCCGGAAATTCCACAGATGCAGGGTGTCATCCGCGGTAGAGGAAACTAAAGCTCCCTCGTTGATCAGGAATTGTAGCTGCAGCACAGCCGCACAACCGTCGTGCTTGACGTGCGCATCCACGCCTGGCCTGCCCAAACTGATTTTTACATTATTCTTCGTCAAAGAAAATACTAGGATCTGTCATTGATTCTGCATTGTTAGCATTCACGCGTAATTTCTCTCGTATAATCTTTTTCATTAACCGAAAAATTCGTTTCCTTTCCGAACATTTTACTTACAATCAGACGACTTTCACGGTTACTGGCACAATTTAGGAGCGGTGCACAGATCGGCTCACAGTATAGTAATTAATGTCAAAGACAAGTACCGTAGAAGAAAAAAATACATAAAAAGTGAATGTGACGACGGACAATGAAGTGCTACGAAGCTATGCGATTGATCGGTTGTTGCGAAAGAGCCAGATCGAAGAGCTCTATAGGGCGATGGATTGCTGAAAGTCGTCGCTTTGCGGTAATTGCGTGATCATCGGCCTATCATGGGAATCGTTAGCATGCCTACCGAGCTGTGATGACCATCTATTGGTCACTCGTTGCCTCAATGGAAGCACCCACGTGAGAGAACACATGGTTGGCGGACCATGCATCGATGATACAACGTGACCAATCGAATGAAATCGGATAATTGCACCGACTTCAACGATTTTCATACGATCCTGACCGTCATGATTGTTCGATAAAAGAATCTGCTTGGAACCATTTTCAAGTTACGCGTACATTTTTTCTATAATTTTATTTTATGCTTTTTAGCAGCAAAACATCAAGAAATTCGGTCCGGTCGAAGTGGGTCAAAAATTGATTTCGAGATTTGATCTAGATCTAGACAAATCAATGAATCTAGAGATGCCAAGCTAAATAAAAGCGTGTAAAACTGAACGTGTTGCAAATGCAAATCCCATTAAGCAGTTTCATAAATGTAAAATCCAGTACATTTTATACACTCCAAGCATTCAAGAAAAAACCAAATATTTGACGGTCCCATATTTCTTAGCTGAAGAAATTCTTTCTTCCCAATGCTCTCCATAAAACATGTTCAACATGTAAACCGATATTTTATGGAAGCGTTAAGCTCTTCCGCGTACTATATACGTCCCGCGACATGAGCAATCCATGAGAGTTGCCATTGTTTTCTCATCGTTCGTCGGCAGAGCCTGGTACGTAATTATAGTGGCGGTGGAGCTTGAGTTAACGATAACGTCAAAGGATACATCCTGAGGGATCCTGATTTAGTGCCAATGGCAAGGAGCCTTTGAACTGGGTCGAATGCCAGGGCTGTCGGCTGATGCGGAAAGCCATGTCTGAATGTCTGCAACATAAAAGGCATGTGTTTCATTCCATCTTTTCCGTTTTAGTCGAGTGGAAGACCATTCATTCCCACAAGGGGTTGCAGAACAAGGCAGGAATGGATACGTGTATACAAAGAGAGAGAGAGAGAGAGAGAGAACGTGTGCAAACGTATACAAGGACATCTACGTAAGTGTCACATATATATACTGTATGTACAACGCAGTATGTGTAAACCTGTATGCCTGTGGCACGATATAAACAGACACATGTGTATATTCTACGAGATGTACAAAGTGGAAGAGATGGCATTGTCTCCTCTCGTTTTTCATTATATAGCTCTCAATATATACCCACTGAGACAATGCCATATATTAATTTCGGTGCCATCCTCTTCTTTGTGCCTTGCTAGGTTTTCTTTCTCCCGTATAATATCAAGCATTCGATTGACAGGGCCGATGTATTCTTATGCATAAAACTCGATACCATTTGCTGTTTTTTCCCTTCCCCGCGTATCGACAAAGGTCGACACAATAATACATACCATAAATTCTCCAAATATCTAACCAAATATTTCGTTTTTGTGTTGTCCTACCAAGAGCGTCGGAGTGTAATTTATGCAATTCGAAGCAAGTTTCAGGGTAAAACTGAATTTTATAGATGTAAATAAAAAGAAAATTGTTTAGTGTTGCAAAAATATTGAGATTTAAATATTAAAACGCAAAACACGTTTCAATTTTTAACAAAAATTTTGTTGATTACCAGCTTGAAGTAATTTTGCGCATGAAAGAAGATTCTGGGCCATATAGTACCAAACGTCATTAAAAAAACATTATTTTCAACAACCAAAGTCGACGGCTCAATGTGTTCCTGCCTTTTTTGCGGAATACCCAAGTTATAATATTACGCAAGCGGGGCCAAAATGCTTTGAAAGCTGACCGGAATTCAAATTTGCAATGTTAGGTAAATGGAGAGAGGGAGGACCGAGCGAGAGTTTGAACAAAGTTTCCTGTTCGATAACCGAGAGTGCTCTGTTAATTCTATACCCTTGTATTTTATACGTATCAGTCTCGGCATACGCAGACACGCTGCAACGAGTCAACCAATCCTCTCATAAACGAGGGAAATTTGTAAATTTCGCCCCTTTGCATTATTTCACAGAAAACGTCAATACCATTGCGAGCTACAATTTCATCATCGCTAATTATCATTAATAATCATCAGTCCACTTGAATGTATGTTCTACTCAAACCAAGGGCTACGAGTAAATTTGCAATAATTTATTTATCATTATTAACATTACTCTCTGTGGAAGCAATATTAAACTAGTACCCAGTCCCACTGTATCAATATTTCCCTGGCAATGTAATAAAAATGAACGATTTTTTTACGCATAAACATGTGAATGGCACTTACGCGCCAATCACGGGTTCATAAACAACAGTAGCGCGAGTAGCGTACCTTATTGAAGGAAGCAAATTTCATTTCCCGCACAGCCAATCGAAGCGCGTACGAAGTAATTAAACCGAAATACCAACACTGTGGAATGTGAGATGCAGAGGCGGCCATATCTGCACCTTAACAAAATTGTGCGGATGAAAAAAAAACATTTTGAACGCCAGAGGCAAACGATGGGCGTTCGTTACATAGTCGATACATTCGTCTATTCTGTCGTTAGTAATAAACGACTATGGCATTCTGTGTCGAGAGGAGTAACGAATTTTCAATACCGTTCGGCGTGGACGTGAATGCATCGGGAGCCCACCAGAACTCGAATTTACAACTTGCGTCTGCCTGCGAGCGGCATTGTTTCCCGCACTGTGACGGTTTGATAGTCGATCGTCGTGCCGTTATGAATCTATACGTTTGACGTTTTGCAACTTCTACTCTAACTACATTGTAAGGAGACGAGAGGGAAATTGGAGAAGGACAAGAGAGCTAAAGAAAGGGCAGGCGTAATCAGGGAAATCGATAAATTTGTACGCAAAGCCGCGAGAGGCTCCTATTATACGGCGGTCTTGTTACTCTCTTTTAAGTCCTGCCTTTACCCTCTTTTAAATCGTACTCCCTTTACGGTGAGCTAAAGAGCGGACGAAAATTCTCGTGCGAGCAGACAATGGCTGGAAAAAGACTTAGGTGCTGACCTAGTCTGCTAATCGATAAATTTCTGTTCCCTATCTGAGCAAAACGACCGCGTCAAATCACGCCGTCGAAACAGACATGCGACTGTTAGCGCTTCAATGCAAATGAATCAAAGATATACTTCGAGGTTCGTACGGCATAATGCTTCGTCTACTTAGTCCATCGCCGCGCACGGAAAAAGGCGGATCTGAAGGTTGTTAGGAGAGATTTTTTTTGTTTTCTTCCAGAATACCCGCAAGGAAGAACATAAAACTGGCCTGCCACGGAGACAGAATCGGAAAACTGCGAAGCAAGAAAACTCCCGTCGTTCCGGCTAAAGATTTTCTTTTTCGAGCAATACGAGTGCTTCAGAAGAATGGCTCGCGGTTGCAGTGGAACTCCTGGAAACGTTACCTTATTGCGAGAACCTTATTCTGAGGGCTTTCCTTGACGTCGGCCGTAATTTTTCTGTATTCTTAGCAACAGAGAAGCGTTTAATTAGAGGGCGCCTTAAATAATGCACCACGATAAAACTCACTTTCTACCGTTATACGGCATGATAAAGCACTTCCTTCGCACACTTACACTTATATCGGGTCGGGACGGAGCTTTCCTAGCGAAGCCATTAATCGGACGGCCATATTTTCATTTCTATCTAGCGGCGATCGCACGGCTCGTTTTATCTCTGCAAAGCAAAAAAGACGCCATCGCGTAGAGACCGTACGCGCCGGTTAACTTTCCTACGCCCGAAAAGAACTAAAAAACAAACCAAAAAAAGAAAAAGAAAATAGAAATTCGCTGACTATTTGCTGATGCCCGCGCATAAAAAGTTTCTTTTATCTCAAAGCGAGCGTGCACTCGCGATACGGAGATTCATGGAGTTTCGCACAGGATACTATTGACCATTTGGTGCGCGCGAATGTCCGCGCATATGCACAGTGGAGAGAAAGGAGAGCACAAAATAAAACGAGCACGAGCATACAAACTTCAGCGTCCCGTTTGATCTGGAACACAATTGAACGAGACCGTCGAAAGAGAACGGCAATAATCGGCGGGGCAAAGGCGGAAAAAGAGAAATGAAAAAAAGTAAAGGAAAAAAAAAACAACAAAAAGGGGTGGGAGGCGTGCGAGGGGGCGGAGGGATACAATAAGCAAATGTCAAATGTACGCGCGCTCGCCCCCGCGATCGCGCGGGTCCGACGAAAGGGGGCGACAAAGGAATGTTGCGAGATGAAAAATTGAACGACGACACGCGACGGGAGCGAGGCGGTCGGGAAGAACGTGAAGGAGACTGGATGCGAAAGGAAGGAACAGAGAGCGGTTAGGGCTAATTCGGGTCCGCTCCCCCCGAGCAGACACACGTGTGGAGATCGATTTTGGTGCAGCGCCTAGGACTACTCTGCGGTCGTGAAAACTGCCCCCGTTCCATTTCAGCGCAACGGGGAAGTAGGTTAAAATACGGCGATACGAAACTTACGAGCACCCGCCCTAACTCCGCACGTCCGATTTCAACTCTCGAGAGGGGGGCCTTGGTCAATTTCCGGCGCTACACCCCGTGCCGGCGAGGCTTCGACGGTGGATATAGGTGGCCCGGAGCTTTCGCGTCAATTTATCCGACGGTGCCGCGACATATTTCAGGATTGACACAATTAGCCGATATCGCGGAGAAAGAGAGGACGCGATGGCCGTGCGCGGCGTCAGTGCGCGACACCCGGTTGCCTGTGCCCGGTGTGTATTCCGAAATTTCCAGAAAGACCAATCGATTCCAATCCATAAGAAGCGTAGGCCGCCTATTTCATTTAAATCGCTCCCCCGGCTATAGATATGGCTCATGAATTGAGAATAAGAGACGAGTTTGCCCGACTTGCCAGGCGAGCCCACGACGCTGCCCTGACAGTCATTAAACCCGAAAATTTCCGACGCGCCGCATCCCCTTTAATAATGCCGAACTTCGGATAGTCTCGCAGGAGCTCGTATTCCTGGGACACTACGAAGTTAGCCCCTGGTCAATTTCTAACTACTGCACGACGTGCCCCGAAGCGTTCGGCGATGAACATGGATAGCCGAACGGGTTTAGCGGCAATTTGCTCATTCGGCCTGAGTATGTTGCGAGATTAAGGCGATTAACCGCGAGGATTCGGAACGAGCCGTGACTTCGCCCGACTTGACGCGGCGCGAAATTGCCAGTAAATTGTCCGCTTTCCGAAGGCCGATGCGAGGCATTTTATACCGGCCGTCAGCGACACTTTTTCGGAGCGAAAATCAAGGCCGCGTCCTTTTCTGTGCCGGCGAGAAAGGCCGTTTAAGATGTGGAAAAGCTGAGAGTCGCGTTTCAATGACTAAACTTCGAGAATGCCTTCGTTCGAAAGCACTTTGCGGAATCAGCATCGCCTGCTTTACCGTCCGACATCAAGATTTATGTATGTATATACTTCTACGTTTCTTATTAGGACTGATCGAGGTTGAAATTTGCTGTCCCAGCAAGAGGACAGACATCTGTTACAGTCTGCGGTATTCAAAGCTCAGCGTTTTTTTTCTCTTTCGTGAAATAGAATATCTCGCATGCTCCGAAAAAAGCTCAGAATTATATCACTTTCAATCAGTTTAGGGTAATATGATGAAATGATCTCGTTAAAGTCAAGTGCGCATTTTGCTGCAACTAGACTCTCACTACCTTCGAGCTCTACCAAATTATTCGTAAAGCCATCGCTTAAAAATTGGTGGATATTAATAGCCGATAGGCCGCACAAATATGCCGTTCCTCAAAGCCGATCGCTCTTGCTCCAAAAAATGTATCGGACTTTGGCTTCCGCCCTCTTGCGGATATTTTTATATGGAAAATCGTTCGTTTAAAGCCAAACTATCTATTACCCGCCGCACATAACTCACCCCTCATACAGTTCGTATCGTTCATCATATATATTAGTGATCAATACAGATTCTCAATATTCGCCGGAAGGTGCAATCTTCGGCAACACGCATAATATCGAAGATTTTCTATTCTTTCGCGACGCAAAGCCAATTCGAAAGTTCATCAAGCCCCGAAATAACTGGGCTAATCGGGCAAAATTCTTTCAATCTCGAACCCTTCGGTGACCCTTCCCGAGCAATTTTCGAGTCAACTTCTCGATTGAACCCGCATAGTGCAAGTCTCATCTCGTGTATTTGTCCGTCGGGAATGTGCAAATGTGTTTCCATCATCCTTTTCCGAACGACTGTGAACTTGACAAATTATCAATGGGAAGCACGGCGAAAAATTGGCGAGGAAAAATGTGCCACGTGCGGAATATAGATGCGCCGAGAAATCTTGGCACGACCTACCGTCAACAACCGTTATCGGAGTAACGACTATAAAACGCTATAGCATATAAGTTATTGATAGTCCGCTGCGCCAAGTATTCCGCGGCGGCAGCAACACTCGTACCACCGAGGCTGACGCGATTTCTCACCCTGCACTTTTCTTTCTTCGCGTACGATCGCCGACACAGGTATCGTTCGAGTAGTTTATGCCGCGTCGAAAAGGCGCCTACGTATGGGCAAGTTCAGTTATGATTCTTTGTTCCAGCTTCATTTTTCTTCGGGGACCACGACGGAAGGTTTCAATTTCCGTCAAAGTCTCGACAAAAGTTGTTCGAACTTCTTGCGCCTGACTGCATTACTGCATAGAGCCCGGTCCACTTGGTCGATACTTTTGTTTTGCAAAACACTCCACGGACGGCTTCCGGATTGCAGAGGACACGTTGTTTTCACGAAATTTCCGCGTTGCCATTAGCAGCGTCGAATAGGGTCAGAATATTCTTAAAATAAAAATGCTTCTCAAAGCGCTCAATAAGCATAAATTTGTATAAAACTCTCCCCACATAGGGTGGTCACTTTGTTACGAGGCAATTACGTTGAAGAGTCTTCCGGAAACGCTTTCAAGCGTTTCACTGCGCTAGCTTTGTTGTACCAATTGCCCTTTTAGCTTCATGCAAGCAGGTCTTGTGTAGTCGAACAACGTATTTGCGTTTATTAAATGTATATTATTTCTTATAATTTCTTTTGCTACGTTTAACCCCGCAACGCTGTCAGGAGCACTCCACTTTCGTAATTCAATTATACTCTAGCTGAACAGCTACGCGTTCACGTAGTTACACGAAATTCGTGAAATATTATCATACTTTTATAATACCGCACTTCGTATCACGAAATATTCATAGGATACGGTCGTGGCTCTCTTCTAACTGACAAGCTACACCCGCCATAATTTTAACCGCGTCAGCTTTAATTGAGGTTGAAACTTTTTCCGCCCTGTGCCCAAAGTTAACCGAGAGGACAACGGACAAACGTCTGTGGGAATGTTTCATTTACAGTGCACAAACAGTATCCACGCCTCTCGCAATCGATGAATTGTCAAAGGAAAATGCAGGAAAGGGACAGACGAGATCCAATAGACTTCTCGAGGGGATGTTTCGAAAATTCACGAATTATTTATTTAGCGAGCGCCACTAGTTTGGTGGGTCCTGAAGCTATGCAGTCCTTTGTCTGGCTGCGGAACTCATGTTTCTCACTGACAAAAACCACATCGGCTGTACTTAAATTCCTTCAGCGCAAAAGGGTGGTGTGTGATATTTGAATAGTCGCAAGGTCGAATATAATCAAAGTAATTCGCAGAAGAACGCAAATTCTCTCCCAACGCTGTACTTCGAGGGTGCTTTTTCAAAACATGAACAAAACCGCATAAAAATTGACGAGTAGTCTAAAACAATACGGAATATTCAGTATGACAAAATTAACTACGTTCCGATCACGAATTCGACACCACTCGTTACCCAATTTTCGACCCCCGCCATACTAGCGCGCCAATGTCGGCAAAGACCGAAGATAAGCAGGTTCGCTCATCCTAAGTTTTGACCGACTTTCCGTGGAATCCCGATCTGCCCGCGCGCAATGCAGTGAATATTTCAGGCGTGACGCGGGACATTTTCCGAGTGCAAGATAAAACGTAAATCAACCTGATAAGGCGTTGATTATTGCAAACGTTACAATGCTAGACGTGTACGTATCCGAGCTTTGAAACGGACAACGAATGAGCGGCCACCGTGACCTGTACGAATTAATTGCGTCGTCGACAATAACCCAGTGGGTTTTATCACTGATTATAAAGCGTTCTTGTTACTCCCTCGCAGGGAGGAACGGTCGCGTGACGTTAGTAAAGTAACGCAAACGAAATTAAGAAGAACCGTCGGCATAACACCCTTATGGGTGGAAAAAAAAATGGCGTCATCCACGTCGACGGAGAGGAGATAGCGAGATGACGGTGAGAATCTACGGTAACCGTAAAGTTCGATAATCTTTGGAAATTCCGTTTTACCGCTCCTATGAAACAGAGAATGTATGAAGAATATAAGCTTTGTTCTCCTCGTGCATATCGTCGCACACTATCAAAGCTTGCCCATGCAGACCTCGATATAATCAAGCTAGATTTTACCAGCCGGCAGAATGAGACGCAATAAAAAAAATGGATACACTTAATTTAACGCGTGGAGTGTGCATATCGAAGGATGCAGTGTGAAGTGAAGGTCGTCGGACGCAGAGAAAAATTAACACTTCGGCGTCTAACGATGATAGGCTAATGAATAGTTTGCGCGAAGCTTCACCGTGAAATCTTTCTCACGCACGACCGATTACCGTATTAGTCACTTTACACCGTTCAGTTTACTCTGTAGAACAGGGAGGAGGGGACAACAAAAAATTGCTGCTGATTTTCCGCTAGAACGCAGCTTCCGACGCGGGATGGGCCGTGGATTAAAATTACTTCCGGTAATCTTCACCGTGATTCACGTGCAACACAACTAACGAGCGACGCGATCGACGAATTACGCGCTGATAAAAATTGATTGGAATCCGTTCCAATCTCCGATATAATTAGCCTGTCTATTACCGTCGACCGAGTCGCTTGCGCGCAGACTTTGATGGTCCCCCAAAATTTGCTGTTCGATAACTAGTTACGGCGCTAACGCGATCGTGTTCCATACCGAAAAGGAAATAATCCCCTTTTTTACCATATGACCGTTATCGAAAACCAGACTAAACTGTCACGTCGAACAGAATCCATCGACAATTGACACGCACGCTAATCAACATTGCCTTCAATGTAACAGCAGGAGAGGGGACCGGGAGGGGGGAGGGGACGTTTCACTACTAACATATCCGACTTTCTGACGGACTCGGGTAAACATGCGCAAAGATATTATCATATGTCACGAGTCCCGAGTGACGTCTCTGCGAATTGAACTCACCTAGGAGCAGGACTGATACTCTCAATTTACAGAGTTACAACGGATTACCGTGTAATATTGCGAGGCTGGTGGCCGTTACTACGTTACGACCGCCACCTTACAAATTTTGCGCATTATCGAACCCCTTACTGTTTCGCTACGATACAATTCCTGCAATTCGCCGTTCACAGAACTCCCCTTTCCATTTTGACTCGGCAAAGTCAGTCTAATCAATATGGAGCTGCCCCGAGTGCCAGAAAACCGCGTTCGACTTATTTGACATGCACGCACTGGTTGCTGCGAACACCATCGGGATTGACATGTGTACATTGGCTGGGTTCACGCACACATGCATACATGCGTACGACGTATGCATCGCGGGCCGAACTCACTCTGCAAAAGAATGTGATTTGTCGCAACGCTCCGTAGCGGAACGCTTTCGTGAACGTTCACAAGATCGGCACTATATGTAATTACAAAGTATTTGTTTGACATTCTTATCGTAATGAGCAATGACTGTAGCAGCGTGTCAAAGAAATCATTTTGATCCATTGGAATCGTCGATTCTAGATTCGTCGGCTGTGTACGACTAGAACAAATGATATAACAGTAACTCGCAACAGCCTGCAATATGGATTTCATCGTGACAGACCGCATTTTAAACGTTGTACAAGTCGGAAGTTAATACTAGTTACCGCATGTCGTCTTATCACGCTTTCAACGGCATCAACACGGCCCGTAGCTTTTCATACTGCCGGAGTCGCGTCGCAAATAGCGCAACGAATGGTTCTCATTACGGTTTACATTATGCTATCCCGATGCCTCTCTCCAGTCGATAACGCGCTACATGCACTTAGGATAAACTATTGGTTAAGATAGACGGTGTACGACATGCTCGCGTACGATCTTACTTTATGCAACGTGCTTCCGCGAATAATTTTCCTTGGGAACACTCTGTCCAAGTGTATGTGCGCGCGCGTGTGTGTGGGTTACCCCAATCGGGCAGAGTATAAATGATGGCGGTCTCGTACGAACGATTAAGAACGGATAGGCGAGACGTTATTCGCGCGAGTGCGTATCTAATTAAAGTGTTGAACGTCGACGAGATCGCAATTCTGTACGATATCGTCGAAATACCGAGAACTCCGGTGCGATTTAAACGCTCGGAACATCGCGATGATAAAATAGCTTTTCGGAGGTAAGCGTGCTTCCTCTGGAATGTTTTCCACTGATTTTCCTGCCGATTGCGAACGGTAGACGTAGAGCGAATGATCATTGCTCAATCTCGCCCATGGCATTTAAGTCATCGCTTCAGCTGCAAACAAATACGTGACTCACGCGAGTCAGTATATAATAGTTTGCTGCAATCATCTGATATTTTTGACGAACGCGCTGCAATTATTTAGTGCCGCCTTCTTTTTTTTTTTGTTTGGCTATATTGGAGTAATAAGAGTGCAGGTTGTTTTGTACTGGAGAGTTCTTGAGATTTAACTGTTTGTCATTTGACTATAATCATTGGTCACTGTTAAACGACTTTTGTTTTCTTAAATTTTGGCCCCTTCTTATTCAAATATGTAGATCGGAATTTCGGTAATTGAGATAATTTAAAAATGGGCAATAATTATAACAAAATGTCAAACAAGTCGTTTTGATTCCGTGGTAGTTTTAGTTCTGTAAAGGCATTTAAATACTGAAATCTTTAAAGATGCTTTTGAATCTATTCTCGGTCCATAGTACGCATTCGTTCGTAAAATGTGTAACGCCATGAGGTTTGTAACCTAAATTTCACAGAACGTAAAATTTGCATGAAATCCGTTTGTAGAAGTTTTTTCATTATAGAAATATACTTCTAATGAGTGTTTACAACTTTAATGCAGTATAGTGTACAAACGCTAGGCCGAGAAGTGAAAGTGTTTTATTAAAATCATTTCTACATCGGTATAAATGCTTTCTCTACTCTTAACGAAACGCAAGCAGAGATCGCACTTTGAAACGAGCGAGCACAATTTTCTGCACAGAAATATCTTTCTTTTTACATCAACGCAATGACCGAATTCGTCGACATAAACTGCAGTGTCAAAATAAAATGAAAATATTTTCCGAACCGCAACGTTATTATCGCTAACAATAAGCCGTGCAAAACGTTCAAGTGGTTAGCACGAAACGTTCATTCGGCCCAGTTCAAAGTCAATAGCGAGTAACAGATTCGATTCCTAACCGCCAAATGACACAATTACAGCAACAAAACGGAAACCCTCGAAATAATAATAACAACAATCATAATAATAATAATAAAGAAACACAGAGAGGAAAAAGAAAAAAATCAGCATGCATAGGTTTGACCCGACAATAGGAGTCGCCGAGTCGATTCTGACCTGTACACACATCGGCGTACGGAATGCGCCTAGGACGCTGATTCAAATTGCATACGTCACGTAACACTGACCTTTTTCACATTAAAATGATCGGTGCGCAGATTCTCGACGATCTCCTGATCCGGCTTGACCGGCTGAGGAACCTGCGATCGGAACCCGTCCAGCACACCCTTGAACGTGAACTTCTTCATCGCTTGACAAGAGAGGATCTGACACCTGAGGGATCACATGTGCAGCCGTGACACGATTTCCGTCGAGGCTCCCTCGTGCCTGCGAAAGAGTCCGCGATGCCGTGGGCGCGAGCGTGTCGGAAAGATGTGATCGTCGGTGGCGAGGGCGACGACGTTAGACGTGGACCAGGTGCGCGAGCTTCTCCTCGTCCCGTTCGCGTTGCATTTTCGCGCGCGACAAACCACTGTCAGCCGAACGACGAGCAGACTGCCGAACGAGTAGTCGTTGCCTTCTCATGGAGGACCCTCTCTACATTTTGACAGGAGAGAAGGTGACGTCAACGTGGACGTTTCGTGTCACTCTACTGCTGCTGCTGCTGCTGCTGCTGCTGCCGCTACTACTGCCGCCGATGCTGCTGATGCTGCTGTTGCTGCTACGAATCCTGAACGGCGAGCGCAGGCAACACCGACTGTACCCGGAACCGCTCGCCAGTCCCGATATCGCGAACGCTGCGTTGTGCCGAGAGAGAATTGTTTTCGTAGTTGACAGCAATGCAGTCTTGTTTAATCGTGTCAGGATCAATAACTGGCAACAGGCTCATGTGGACTTTCGCACGGCCACGAACGGGCGTACGCGCAATCGCAAACGGTGCTTCATGGCAAGTTTCCAAGTCGATCGCTGCTGCCTCTGCTAGTCTACTCCTCCAAATCAATCGAGTGGGCGCGACCCTCTGCGCTCTTATCAATGGACAGCCTCTGTCGTTGTCTGTACTGGACAAAAAGAGACCTGTTGGCTTGTCGCTTTCCTCCGTGCAAGAACGTGTTATGCCTTCAAGCGGCCGGAAATAGCATTGCGGCCGGCTGCTTGGCATCGGTACTGAACTTATTGTCTGCCGAGCCGCTTTGAATAAATAGATAAAGTATGGACGACTAGCAACCTGCACAATATGTAGCACGGCCGCGTGGCGTGCTGTCTGAACGTCTTCAGTAACCAAAGACGCGCGAAATTCGAAGAGTCGTTAACGCTAACCTACCGACGGGTCTAAATGTATTGTTTGTCATTTTCCTATAATGATTACTTGTGATTTGTGATTGCTATTTGAATGTTTATATGTTTGCTATTAACAGTAACTGTAATTTCCGGTAGCAATCGTACGGTCGTGCACTGTTACCAACGATGTAAGAAAAATGAATTTTACCGTCTTGAGCAGATATTCGCTGATATTCGTCAGCTTTAACGTATAACAAAGGCATGTTTTTGTGGAAAGTCAATAAATAATTATGTTGTAATATAAGCAAATAGTATTACCGTAAAATATAAGGACTTTGTGTGGTCGTCATGAATATATGCTTCCATCAAAACAAAATGTCCTTATCAAGCAGGAATTTTCTTTTCGGAGGAAACACTTTAATTCCCTTATTTACTTTATTTATTATCGCCGTTTTCGAGAATTCGGCGCAACTGGCAGCTTTGTGGGACATAAATACACAAATATGCTTTGTAGTTAAATAATCCACTACCAACAGCAGTTTCGTGTTGTTATAACTGAAACCTAACCGTACGGTCCGTACGTAACATTGACCTCTCGCGTGTATGACACTAACCTTATCGAAAGACGTACTGCATTGCCACCAAAAAATGATAAGTGCTTTCTTCCAATACACGCGACCTGATGTTTTTGGCAAGTACAAGTAATGAAAACATACTACTTTCCATCATGTGACAAAAAAAGCACAAAATGTAATGCATGTATTCATTATATTTTTAATAGGTCCTGAGCATAGCACACAGTGGATGATATTCGAATAAACGATTACACTATATACTATCACAGAGTTGCGTCAAACGCAAAATACTACAAAATGGCAAATATAGGAGGTAATGTAGCTTCGAAATTTAGAACAAGATTTCATGCAGTACAAAAAGACATGTTACAATGGTTTCCCGGTCATATGGGCAGAGGTTTGAAAGACATGGAACGACGCTTGAAAGATGTTGATTGTCTAATTGAAGTACACGATGCAAGAACACCAATTTCGGGACGCTTTACAGAACACCGTCAGAAGCTGACAGGCTTAAAACCGCATATCTTAGTTTTAAACAAAGTAGATTTAGCAGATACCAGATATAGCAAATTATCTGTTGATCATCTAAAAAATGAAGGTTTCTCAAGTATTCTCTTTACCAATTTTAAAAGCGACTATTGCAATGGAATGAAAGAAATATTGCCCAGAGCGAAAGAACTTATATTATCTTCAGATAGATTCAACAGATCTCAAGAACGTTCCTATGAAATAATGATTATCGGTGTACCCAATGTGGGAAAATCGTCACTGATAAATCGCTTAAGAAATAAGCATATGAGAAAAAGAAAAGCTGCTCAGGAGGGTGGTGTACCCGGCATAACACGTGCAGTCCAATGCCATATAAAAGTGTCACAAAATCCCAATGTTTATTTAATTGATACACCTGGGATCCTGACACCTGCTGTGCACGATGTACAAACCGGGTTGAAATTAGCATTAGTTGGTTGCCTCCAAGACCACCTAATTGGAGAGGAAATGCTCGCAGACTATCTTCTCTTTTGGCTGAACAAAAATGAACGTTTTGAATATGTTACACAATTAGGTTTGCATGAACCCAATGATGACATACGACATGTACTTACATTTATTGCAGCAAAGCACAGACAGACACTTGCCATTAAAAATTCTGATAACAAATTAGTAGTGAAACCTAACTTCAAATATGCAGCGGATCGTTTTCTTACTATGTTCAGGAAAGGAGAATTTGGGCCTATATGTCTAGATCAAGATTTATTAACAAACCAATAGAATTATATCTATATTTATGTAATCATATAAATTTATAAATATAAGTTATTTGAACTATCTAATATTTCTGAAGAGTTTTCTTTAATGTTCTTTACTTTTGAGAATACTGCCTTGATCAATCAACTGATGGCACAATTAAGGATTAAAACTGTTTGATCCTCAATGATTTTGAAACACTCTTTTATCACATTTGTCGAATACGAACACTGTATCTTCAAATCAGTTTAAAACGTCGTACTTACGGGTTGGTGTCCGGTAATATGAATTCTCCCATTGGGGACCTCTCCCCACCACGGATATAAAGTCCTGTTACTTTCACTATAAATGAGAACTTTCTTTAGTAGTAGGTCGAAATATGCTGGCAATGTTGTAGTTACTTAAAAATGCTGAATCTTAGTTTTGCAGGATTTAATATTTCATAGCACCGCGCAGAAAAACCGCGTACGTAAATATTGATTTTGAAATTATTAATACCAAGTAACCTTTGGAATGTTAATATTATGTAACGAAATTCCTACAACTGATTAAACGGAAAAATGTAGAGATTTTACTAAATCACTTTTATCTACAAATTTTATCTATAAAAAATCAAATAAAACTGTTATTGAGGATGAGAAACATAAATACTCTTATCCTGGATATCAACAAGTATCAGTTCTGATGTAAATAATTACTTATAGTAAAAATGTTTGCAAGAGTGACATTTTATCCGACACTGGTTTACAACGTTATAATGGAAAGAATTTCATCAAGGAATTGGTATGATCAGATTGATGAAACTGTCATATTAGGTGCTTTACCATTTCGTGGAATGACAAAGCAGGTTTGTACAATCAATATTGGTACTCAGATTATAATTTTAAAGAACCAATATAGTGAATGTAGAAAAGAATACAGGATTTCTACAAAATTTACCTTGTTTATATACAATATTCTAGTTGATCGCAGAAGAAAATGTGAAAGGCGTAGTGTCTATGAATGAAGACTATGAATTATCCCTACTTTGCAACACACCAAAGGTACCTTAACAATATATACACGTAACACGTACAGAGTATGAAAATTAATTTAATAGAACTTTTTGATGTTATTTCATGTTGTACAATTTCAATACTATATTAGGAGTGGAAAAAACATGGAGTAGAATTTCTGCAGTTATCAACAACAGATATCTTTGAAGCTCCATGCCAAGAAAAATTACAATTAGGGGTAAACTTTATTAATTCATTTCGACAAATACCTAGCAAAAACATAGGAAGTACTGGTGTTGTTGGTGGTACTAATCAATGTGGGACTGTGTACGTTCATTGCAAGGCAGGAAGAACTCGTAGTGCTACTCTGGTTGGATGTTACTTAATGATGGTTAGACAAATAGATAACTATTTACGGTTGGTTAGTTAGTACTACATACTAATTAGTCACTGGAAAACTAATTATATTTTAGAAGAATAAATGGACCCCAGAAGAAGCGGTGGAGTACATGAGAACCAAGAGGCCGCATATATTAATACATACAGCACAATGGCATGCATTAAGGCTCTTTTATAAAACGCATATAGTGCCTACAAACTAATGAAATGAAATAGAACAATTTTATTGTATCATTGCAAGATGTACTGTACAAAAATCTTGACAATGTTCAATTAAATAATCGATATTTATTTCTGTTACTTACCGTGTTACTCAGTTGGAACCTAACATAAAACATCAAAACGGGCATTATTAGCTACTGATGGGATAAAGTAAAAGCACTATTGAAAAGTATACCCCACCTATTACTTCCTTTATGATTTTATTGATACTTTGCATTCCACTGCAAAGTTTCTCGCATCAATAATGGCTTTTTTTACTAAACTGTTAACATCACCTCGCGGTACACGTTTTACTTTTGAATTAGCCTCTAACATTGAATTTGGATTCTTATACGAATGGTATTCAGTACCAAAAACTAACATGACTTTTTCCATCCAAGTTTCAGCATTGAAGGTGTCAGAAACAAGTGACTGAAAGTAGTATTGTGTGGATGATGTACAAGACAAATGTATGTTGGTTATATATTAAGTACATAGAATCTGTAGGCATTATTTTACATACCATTGGCACACAGCATCTAGCTGTTACTGTGTTTTTGTGATGCGAAATAATTAAGACAGGCATGTGTGTGCAAAGTTTTGTGACCTCGTGCAAAGGTAATGAATCATTATCTTCACTTAGGCAATGTACAAAAACCGGATGTGTGTTTAACATCATGGCATCTTTAGTTTCACTGATTATAAATCTCCTTTAACAATAAATTCATAATTAAATTTAATAAGTATGTGCTAGTGCTCTTTTGTAATACTCACGTTTTAATTTCCGCACGTCTTTTGCACACAGATTTGGTTAAATTTTGTAAACGTGTAAAGCATTCCTCCCTAATAACGTGGGGCAGCGGAACTTCTTCAATTTTTGTATTGATATCTATTTCGTTGTTTTTACTTATACTTTCCAAAAGCTCCTTAATACGTTGATCAATCATGCTGTCCACGTGCCCAATTTTACAATTAGATTCCAATTTTGACACTTCACTCTTTAAGGCTTCACCTGCTTTCCTTGCTAATTGGGCCAATGGACCGACAACAGCTTTAATACTTCGATTAAGTTTACCTTTAGAACTATAGCTTACTAAGCAAAAATGCACTAAATCTTTTGTATTGTACACGTGCGTGCCACAACAAGCTTCCCTGTAAGTAACAAAAGAACAAAATTTTTGAACATTTTTTTATAAAAACTAACGTGTATGAATAAATACGTACTTAGATTTCAAACCATCGCTATCGATTTGCACCAGCCTTATTCCCGTGAGTGGATAAATCTCTCCTGAATGCAATGTAACATTGTCCTGTGCCAACAATTGCAATGAATTGAACACATTTGTTGTTACCGGAATATTAGCACCTATAGCATCATTAACAAGTTTTTCAATGTGCTTAAGTTGCTTTAAATTAAGTCTTTCTCCGAATGAGTTAAATTGAAATTTCAAGCCATTTTCATTGACGACGGACCCACGTTGATGAACGACATCAAAAATTTGTTTCAATGCTGCATGAAGTAAATGGGTTGCTGTGTGATGCTTCATTGCTCCTAAACGAATTTCCGAGTCAATAAAAATTGTACAGTCATCTCCTACTTTCACTCTTTGCTCTAAAAACCTACAACGGAAAATAAACTATGATAAATAATTGTACGAAAAATACCATCAAAAGTAGTTCAACAATTCAGAATAGGTAAGACATACTTTGAGTTATTTACATAGTGGAGAAGATAATTGTTTACTTTTTCAACCATATCTACATGCAGGACAAAATCTTTTATATTAATATAGCCCTTATCTGAGCACTGCCCTCCTGCTGTCGAATAAAATGGCGTTTTGTCCAGTACAACGGCAATTGTATTGCCGTCTTCTAGAAACATATACTACATTTAACATATTACAGTATAAAAATACAGATGGAGAGCACAGGTATACTTTACCATCCTTAATTAGCGCCAAAATCTTTCCCTGAATTGTTGGAAATTCATAATTATTTCCACTAAGTACGTATTTATATTTAAAATCATCATCTGTTGGTGGTACTTCATTTTTCTTCAGTAATTGTAAGGAAGTTTCAGGCAGTGTCTTATTGCATTTGCTCAACCCTACTCTTGACCGCTGTTTTGCTTTATCGAATTCGATGTGAAAAAGCGTTTCATTGAAAGTTAAACCTTCAACTTGTGTTAATTCTGCTATTGTGTCCCCAGATAAACCATATGTGTCATACAATTTGTAAGCAATATGTCCTGGCAAAACATTGCTCTTAGGCCTAATATGTTCACTACAAAAAAATATGTCTATATTAACTTTTTCAATGTGAGTATTGAAAGTAATTATTTAATGGGAACGCACACGGATTTTAGCATTGATTGCAGGTCTTTATACCCATCCACTAAACCTGGTGCCATCCACTCGCGAATCAAAGATAATTCTGGTCGTTTTTTCACTAATTTTTCCCATTCGTTGCCTGAGGAGTTCTGTAACCTTTTGTATAAATCCTGTTCAAAGTCTATTATTTTTTGTACCTAAAAAATGACATAACATATATGGTATAAAATAAATATTCTGCCATGATAAAATTACCTTATTACAATTTCATTACTTGCTTAATATTATTCTGCAATTCTGGGTACACATCCCCGAGATTTTCTGCCACAGCGTACACTAGCTGAGAAAGCAAACCTTCTTTCTTAAATGTTTTCTCACTCACATCTATAGCACTCCTAAGTATTCTTCTAATTTTAGGACTGAAAATATGTAATGATCCTTTGTTACACTATGATGGTACCTTGATTTGGCTAATTATACCCAATATATTTCTCAAGTATATAGGATTAAGACTTACTTTTCTTCTGGTATCATGCCATCTGCAAGTGTTACAGCAATCATTCTTCCATGATCTGCTATTATTCTGTACCCATAATCAATTCCATTTTTATCATCTGAGCCAAATAGACCCTTATATGGTGGAACCTTTGAAAGGTTTTGGATAGTATCAAATAGTGGTTGAAAAAGATCAGTGTCATAATTTGATGATTTTCCTTGTAATAGAGCAACCAATCTTTCAAATCCCATTCCAGTATCTATATGATGCTTTGGCAACGGTACTATAGTGCCATTGGTCAGCCTGTGATGTTAAGTGATACCAGATGTAAATATAATATTGTAGCCAATAGAAAAATTGAGTATAGATTTCTTCACAAACATACCGCTCATACTGAATAAAAACTAGATTCCATAATTCTGTAAGATCTGCAAAGCCTTTATTCACACGCGCTGACTGATTGTCCGTACGCATCATATGATCAATATGTATCTCCGTACAAGGACCACACGGTCCTGAAAGTGCCATTTCCCAAAAGTTGTCCTGTATCCCAAATGGCAATATCTTATTCTCCGCAACACCCAGATTTAGCCAGATATTTTTACATTCCAAATCTGGCTCTAATCTCAAAATCTCATCTCCAGCAAAATATGTTACATACAGAAATTCTTTCTTAATACCAAATGGGCCTGTTAACAAGTCCCACGCATATTGGCAAGCCTCCTTCTACAGATATAAAACATAAAATATATATCTGAAGAAACAGAATTCTTATTATACTCTTATGTTACCTAACTTTGTTTGTTAATACCTTAAAATAATTATCAAAGGACCAGTTGCCAAGCATCTCAAAAAATGTATGATGATATGTATCCGTTCCAACAATACTTAAGTCATTATGCTTTCCTCCGACTCTAATGCATTTTTGTGAATTTACAACTTTTGTAGCAGGTGGCTCATAATAATCTAAAAGCACACCTTTAAACTGAAATCAATTTAAAATTACAAATACAAGAGCTACATGAACAAGCACTTTTCATGCCAGTGCATTCCAATCTTTTCAGGACTACAACCCAATTTTTTAAACTTCAATCTATCATGGTCCTCATAATATGTAAACTTTACTAAATAAAAACAAAAGAGTACTATTTTTATCTGGATCTTATTTTAAAAAAAAGAATGATGCAAAGTTAAAGCAGCCCAAAATAACTCCTTAAATTGAAAAACACTGTTCAATGCTGTTTATGAATAAAGACCATACTTGATTCATGCCTGCATTAACAAATGCTACCGACCGGTCAGTCAGTAACGAAACGGGACTGGAACGTACAAAAACATGATCAAAATTCGAGAAATAATCGATAAATTCTCTGCGAATTTGATTTGCAGTACGCCGATAAGGCATACTTGACTGACATCGCCGAAGAAAGACGTCGATCGTCACTGATTGCATTTTTTTGTACATGATTATTCTTCATCTACCGGCGATTAGGTTATATTCTATACACACCCAATGAACGTCAGTCTGAAAACAAAAATCAGTATACATATATATTATCATTGCCACCAAAATGTGATCAGTATAATTTACGTATATAATATATATATAGACACAACTATTACTGTTGATTACTGTATAATTCTCGTCAAATTCACACTTCCGATGAAGAAATTAATAAGGTTTTGAAATGCGTATAGAATTGTAATAAGTATCAAGATCCAATTTCAATTGAGAAGGGTCCAATTTAATTCCTTTTATAATGAGTATTCCGTCATTACGCTGGTTACCGGTCAATTCTAGTCAATGCATCATTTGAAATATAATGCCCGTTTCAGCATTGCATTCAACGACATGAATCGATAAAAATGAAACTTCCGTCGGCCGTGAAAAACGGGCCTGAAGTAGATGAAGCCGCGCTGTCGGCCATAGTGACCAATAGTGACTTTCTCATTCGACGGTTCGCCATTGGCACGACTTCTGCGGCCCACTTGCTCATTGTGCGTTTTAACGGGAGTGTTCAAGGTGGAATCAACTGACGCCATTTCGTACCTCGTTTCGCTGTTCGGCGTCACGCAACTTTCATCCTTTTTATTTTAGTTTTATTTCACCACGACGTCGCAACCACAAGTAAGTATAAAGAATTATTTGGTAGCACGCCGACGATACGGGCCGATCGCAGGCCTCGGGAACATAAGGAGCCTCGAAACGCCGTGTCGGGAACTCACGGGAGGAATGCTTGGGCACGCCAAGGACCGGTCATTTTAGGCGGGCTTCTTTCTGGGTCCCACGTCTCTCGATCGAGCATCTTTTCCAAGTTCCGCGCGAGATTCGTCGCTGAACGTTCGCGGGATGAACTTTTGTCGAGTCGCGCGAAAGAAACTGACGATTTTCCTCGTTGCGCGATATTTCGGAAGACTCGCGGCCTTGGGGAAACTTTTTGTTCGTCGAAGCATCTTTTATACCAGCGCGGTACGGCACGGCACCGCACGTATTTCGTACGCCGCGAATCAATCTCGTGAGGAAGATGATGCGCGCTGTTTGCATTGCCCCGTGCCTATTTATGATTTTTACATATTTTTATTGGATTCATAAGAATATATCACCACACAAACACCTGTTATTATGTAATAATATAAATTGTAAGAGAATTGTGATGCTGTGAGAAGCAAACATCAAAAGTAGTTCTTGAACATTTTTAACTTTTGAGACGTGTTGCTTACCCATAGTCACTGTACATTTTCTCGTATAGGATCATGTTTGAGACACTGCATCTTTCATCATGTTCTGTAATATTGCAGCAAATTTTTTTAAGATTCAGGCATGTCAGTGATATTTCACTGTATTGAATATTTACAGCCACATTGACAATTTACAGTGTCATTGTTTCATATAACAGGTAACTTACAAAGAGTACGGAAAATGTAAGTCAGATATAACTATATACAGAAGTAATATTTTGTAACAAATATTCCTTGGATTATCGCATTAACATTTCCTCAAAATTTGTATAATTCTAATAATGTTTAAATTAAGAACGTATGAATGTTAGTGACTGTTGCATTTCTTCTTGCTTATATTTTCTATCAGCTTTGTTAAAACATGTAGAACCTCCTGTAATAATTTCATATCTTTCTGCTTTCAGAAAATGGTTTCTTCCAACCAACCGGTAAGGACAATATTATTCAAAGCTGCTTTATTAAATAATATTGGTTTTAATGAAATTTTCATTAAATTATTTTACTGTTCTATACCTTGCTCCCGTATGCATATGTACATAGATACATTTTCGGATTTGCCAGCAAAATACATGAAACAATTTCAATAAAATGAACAATTTAACAAATATATCTCATAATTTGACAACTCACATGGTCTTCAATTTTTATACAATCTGTTATAATCAACAGCAATTAGTCCAAGCTCAGCACATTTTACACTATTACCATTAGCAGGAATTTTGTAAAGTTAAAAATACATACTGAGCTAGAGTAACATCTCGAACAGACACCATACCTACACTCACAGTATTATGGTCGATTTCAGAGATACAAATACTATTCAATATTGAATCTATTTTAATAGGAATTATAATTAGTAGGCTATGATGCATCTTAAACATTTTGTACACGTTTGGAGCAAACTGTTCTTACATTAGCAATATTTTATAGATCATAATTATATTACATCAAACAAGAATCTCTATGTTGTTGATCACTCCTGTACAACTTTGCAGCGGAAGACAAAAATATTTGTGGGCCGGTTGCCGGAGAATTGTCGCAACGATGAGTTGCGACAATTATTCTTGCGGTTTGGGGAAGTTACCGAATGCGATGTCATGAATCGTTATGGGTTCGTCCACATGGCACGTGAGGAGGATGCTGCCGCTGCTATCAAGGCTCTTCACAACTCCAACTTCAAGGGGGCTACCATCAACGTGGAACAGTCAACTGGAAAATCGCGCGGAGGTGGAGGGGCTCGCAGGGATGGAGACAGAAGAGGTGGACCAATGAGAGGTGGTAGGGGAGGACGAGACGGTGGTAGAGACGCTCGTCCGGGACCATACAATGATAGAAGAGGTCAGTATCCATAGTGCCCCAAGGGCTTTTTTGTCTGTTTTCCGACATGGCTATTCTCTCACTGTAAAATTTTCACATAAAATTCGATTGAGGTGGTGAGAGGATAGCGTGTCAGCAGTACATAATGATACCATAACAATGCAGAATAAAAAATCAACTGGAATCTCGACCTACTTTGCAGTTCTTCCGATCCAACTCGTTGGTTACGATGGATCTGCTGCAGGTGGCGTCGCAGCTGGCTACACCGATTACAATCGTGGCGCTGGAGACTTTAGTGGACGTGGAAGTGACTTTGGCACCGGGTACACCGACCGCGGAGCATATGGACAGAATGTGGGCAGTGCGGCAATGGGTTACACCTCAACAGCGCCTGGAATGGGAGGAGGATACGGACCGGCTGCAGGTGCCGTCGGGGGATATGGACCAACAGGAACAGCCGATTACGGCCGCACGGCTGATTACAGCCGCGCAGCGGACTTCGGAGCTAGAACGGATTACGGTAATCGCGGTGGTAGGTTTTGTGGAGATAGGCTCGAACACCAGACGCGGCGGGAGGACAATCACTTCATCGTTAGCTAGCTTTCATATCTTACCTATTAAGAAATCTAGGAGTGCAATTAATAATGTTTACATATATTACAGTTGTCGGGGGTGGTATGGCAGGAGACTTTAACCGCGGTGCACCGGGTCCAGTAGATTACGGACGCACTGATAATTTCGGTGCTAGCCGTACGGTTGATTACACAGCTAGAAACGATTACGATCGTACTGCAACCGGACCAATGAGAAATGGGGGCGGTGCTGTGGCTACAACCGGATATGGCACGGGCTACACTGATGTTGGATATGATGAAAGCCATTGGTAATGTAGCCAATAATCAATAATCAGATGCATTTTATTTGTTTTCAGGTATTTATTAACATCGTCTTTGTTTTAACCGACATAGACAACATTGTTTCACTTAGCCAGGTTATTAAAATTACTTTAAGTTCAACTTTATTACAGCTTCGCATCGAATTGACGTTTAACTTCTGAAGTTATCCGTTTTAGTTGTATTTGTTGTCTCTGTGACGAGACATTTATGGCCAGAACTACGACTGGCCGCGTCAACTGTATCGGAGTATGGTGACGAATAATGACTTTAAAGAGATTATTGACATCATTCCCTTATCTTACGAAGATACTTTGTGCATAGCTAGCAATTTTATGTACTATCTGAACTTTCCTTTGTAAACTAGATTGCCAGTTATAACGATGTATCTAGAGGAATTAAATTCGACGCTGCCTTAAGGGGAACAATACAACAAGTTTGTCGGACTACTTAATCATCGCCGTTGGCGGAGAAATTTTACGCCACTTCAAAATCCATGATGCTTCTGTGTTCTTATACTTTGGTCAGGCAGCGCGAATTTTGTTCTGGCAAACACGAATTGGAACTTCTTTTTACTCTAACCCGTAATGCTTTTACCTGCATTACTTGTAGTATGTTTATGCACACAAAGATCGATTCACGGGAAAATAGACGCCGCTTATACGCGCCAGCTTTTGATTTGCATTGCTCAGGATAGAGTAAAAAGTAAGTTAGCAAATTCGAATTATGTAATCACAGGGGTTATCTGGGCGGGCTTGGGCATATGAGTCTGATGCGTAGGCCGGGGGGAGGGGGGAGTCAGGGAGCTACTATAGGCTATGACAGGAGGGACGGTCCCCCTGTTAATGATATACCTCCGTTTAATAGGCCAATGAGCACTGGACCAAGCTACAGCACTGGGGCACCTAATTACAGCACTGGCCCCGGACCACAGGCAGATATGTTCAGTAGAAGAGCTGGTAGTGCCGTCCCCAGTGGTGGATACCCACCGGTAGGTGGCGGGTAAGTTTAATTACCTTTGCCCACCCTTCGTATTGAAATTTTACAGTTAGGTTGTTATAAGAAGAGACGATGGTTTATGAGACACTTATTACGTTCAAACTTCGAGACCCGTTGCTAAACCGAAAATGAAGCGACCCGTGTATCAGCATTACTTTATCTTTTTAATTGTTTCGTATTCTGTTTATATTGCACATAACGCCATTTATCTTGGGACTTGAACCTATGTCCACAGAATTACCAACTTGCGGGCTCTTTTTTGACGTCTTTCAAAATTTGTTTTTAATATGAGAAAATGCCGAGATACGTGTCCCTTCATTCCCAGTATAGAAACCGGTCTCAAAGCTTAAGCACAATCAATATCCCACTAACCATAGTCTGTTCTTGTTAGCTCAAAGAGGGTAGCCCTTTTCGAGCTTTTACAACTGTTAAAATTTCAGTACAACCGATGACGCGGATTATTTAATGCACATTGATTCGAATGAAAGTCACAAACAAGTATCTAAAAAGTTCACTTCTGCACTCGAATATTCATGAATAGTTGAAACTGGTCTTCTCGCGTTGCCAATAAGTTTCACTTACAATTAAAAGTCTTATACAGTTTTATATTCTGTTCAAGTCTGACTTGTTACTTTAAAATTGATCGAGTTTTTGGTATGGTAATACTTATTTTGTGATTCTATATTATCATACTTTTGAGATAATAGGTAATTTGTTTATAACATGTAAGGCTGACATAGTGTCATGTTTATCAGATTACAGACCAATACAGATTAACTTATGGATCCTTTGTCGGAATGTAAACCTATGGAATCTCGCTGATCGTACGTTTCTCCGACTATACTGCCTCGTTATATATATTATGTTATTTGAAAGTGCAACGTGTACAACGGTACTCATTAAATATTCGTTCAAGCTTGAAATAGTTATGTATTGATGTGCATGATGATTGTGATCGCATTCGAAATACTGTACAATATGATTTTGTAAATGCCACAGTAAACTGTAAATCATAATTAAGATGACATTTAGTTCTGAATTATATTCTTACTTCTTGTATGTTACCGCATTTGAAGCCGGGAAACAAACGTCGTTCGTGACCCATAAAATATAAATAATCACTTCTTGATTATATTGACCAACAAATCAAACGAGCCTATTAATTATATGTTACAGTTATACTGAGGGATATGACAGACCCGATGCGTATGGTCCCCCACGTGGTGGCGGACGGTAAGTTCCATTTTGTTATTATATCATTTACTTCACTGCGTCTTTGAGAAAACAAAAAAAAATGACGTGAACCACGCACTGACGTCGAAGAATGAAAGGATATCTATCTATGCGAGTGACCGTTTCTTGTTAATCGGGCGACTTTTAAACTCTTTGCGCTATGTACCGTTTACCATGACTCTTTTTTTTTTCATTCGATATTCGATGTACACGTGCGTATAATTGTGTATCTATGCAGGCTAAACCATTCTGTAAAAGTATAAGGTGTGACACTAGGCGCGATCGCATACAGACAGCGTCCGCCGTTCGGTAGCGCATTGTTTCGCACAGTTACTTATTGATCTTTCACTTTTTCATCGGAGCGTGTAAACAAGCAATTTTCATGCGTCGTCCTCATTTTTTGGAGTGTAAAAGAGAACGGAGGCGGTGTATGGATGGATGCCGGTACAACTGTTACCGATTTTCAACTAAAGTGACGAGAGACGTGAGAACGTAAGAAGATGAGATTCAGGAAATTAATCCAACATGTTCGATTTGTAACGGGCATTATTGCCGAATATATAACTGTCTATCAAGTTTATATCTAACGTTAACAAAATTTACTTTAGGCAGAATAATTCGAACTTTGACGAAACAATGGCCAGTGACATAAACTGGCAGCGGAGAGACACTGAAAAATATTTTGCGAAATTGTGAGACTCAATCTGGTTTAATGAATGAAAATTATCGACATGTCTGGAAGAACAATTTGTAATTGTGATGTACATGGAAAACGTTATGCACATCGTATTGCGTAATCTCGAGTTCATCCTAAATACCAGCCTCTCTCCTCTTCACGCGCTTGCGATTACACAACTCAGCGATTCCGTGCGTATGACAATCGATACACCACCGGTAATAATACGTTACGTGTACTGCGCCGCATGCATTTCGGAAATGCGTTATTCTATCTCTCCGGAGCTCCGACAGCTTCTTTGTGTATAGTTGCTTTCGTTGCTTGATACTAACAAAAAGAATGAGAAGCGCCACGCGACAGGGTGTCTATCATTATTTGTGCCGTTGGTCATGAAAGTGGTCTAATTCCAAATCTAGAAAAATTTGGAAGTTCTCACTTACATTGTATTGCAAGTCGATGCAACACAAAATAAGCGAAAAATAGATTTTTTGAGATTTATCACAGACCATTTTGATAATCACCGACACAGTTACGCTTCGCAGGCCCGACATAAGCGAACGTGAATAGTGAATCAGTAGACTACCACGTAGGCGAGTAGCGCATTACACCGAAAGTTGCGTTCACGAGAAAAGAAAAAAAGCTCGGCCTTCGAGTACCGACAACGCCGACGAACGTTCGTTTTCAAATGAGGCATGATCATTTTTGCGTACATACCGATGCTCCCCGCGTTAAATTGCGCAACGGCGACCGGCGGCTGTTCGTCTTGAAAGTGCACTTGCGGCCGTACTGAAAGATGCCATCAGAACTTGCGACGGCAATGAGGGCGCTTTTTAGTTATGCTACAACTGGCTGGAGTTGGGCGTATCACATGACATTTTTTCCCTTTCATTAGCACGTCAAACAGGTCTCATCCTTTGCTAGATGTTTTCGTTTAGTCAGCTTAAAGGAGTGCCCTTTGTTGCACGCAAAGCGTAGTATATAGCGCTACTCCTTAAAGCGAACGAGTTCGTAAAACTTTGCTCCAGAGCAGGTAGCTCTTGAAATTTTTTCACACAGACCCATGTCTGCACAATCTTACATTTTGCCCAACTTTGGAAGTTGTGACTCTTTCACGAACGTTATCGATAAGCTGCGAAACTGGAGTATACGTAGTAGGGAGTTCACGACAGACGACGCGCCCATTCGATCGACGTACTCGATATGGACGTGTGAAAAGTGAAATGAAAAACGAAAGTACAGAAATGAGAGATACTATATGTCACGCGCGATCTTTTCCTATATTTCGCGCATGCCAGTGTTACATCTTATACTTTCCCAGTTCCTTGCGTGGCTGCAAGGGCCATCCACAAGATTAATACTGCGATTTTTCATTTTTCTGACCTTTTAGCTTCCCAGGTCCGGCAGACGCGATGCCACCGAGGTACTAAAAGCGTGTACTCTCCGCTAAAGCGAAAATACCTAAGCGAATGCGAACGTGGCGATACCTTAAAAACTAAACAAAACAAAAAAAAAAGCCGTTTTAGAGTGGTGATCATATTCTTGCACGGACTCTCAAATTTTCCACTGGGAACTCCCCAACGTCCGACAGAAAAAAAAACACCCACAAAACAGACACACACACGAGTCCATACGATTACTAATAATAATAATAATAAAAAACTACATATAACTTATCATAGACCTAACGTTTAAACGTAATTTAAGGAGTAATACAGTAAGAAACAAGAAGTATCAATGGGTGACAAAAGTTCTTATACAATTAAAGGCTACACGAGAATTTTTCGATTGACATATGAACGTTATGAGAATTACCGTTAAAATCATAACACGGGGTAGGGACTTTACAAATGCATATTACGTATTTTTCGTTTGTCGTTCAATGCAGAGATCTTGGCATTATTCATTAATCGATTTCCGTTGATAATTCTTTTCCTTGTTTTCTCTATCTTTCTGTCTCTGTTCTATCCCCCCCTCTCTCTCTCTCTCTCTCTCTCGTAGTAGTATTGATCCTCCCCAGACATTATTGTGTATGGCGTGGGACACTAAGTATCCTATCTAACTTAAGCCACGTAATAATCACACTTGTAGGCTAGCATGATTTCGTTATATAGATTATAGCATATTAGTTCTACAAAAGATGACTTAGGCTACATTTAAATGGAAAAGAAAAAAGTACCATTGCTGTATAATCTTTTTTTACGCATAAGAACTTGAGTAATGTTTTAAATGTTCATTAATAAAGCAAGGAAACGTGCTTAAGGCAGTTGTCTATGTACCTTTACAGATGAAATAAAACGTAAAAAGTATCAGTATCTTTAATTGACGCGAACAAAAATGTTTGCTTCTACATTAAATTTACCCGTTTCTGCTATGGAAACTTGTGCGCCTAGAGACAAATTTGTGATTAAGAAAGAAGGAAAAATAAGAGAACGAAATGAAACAGTTTAAATGTCCATATAACTTCGTAATTAATTTAGCATTTGAACACGCAAATAATTTCAATAATGACACTGTTTATGTAAAGAAAAATCGTCCCACGTAGTCGTTGTAAGGAAAATCATTTTTGAATCTTTGCATCATCGACTGACATTGTCCACCTTGTCATGTCCTCTTATGACATTAGCACAAGCGAAATAGAGTCTTGAAACTTGAAACATGTATCAGCGTGCGTATATAGCTACATGTGCTACTGATTATGAAAGTGGTCTAAGTAAAAAATCTGAAAAAAGTGGTATTTTTCACTTCTATTGTAATGTAAATCAATGCAACACAAAATGAGTGAATGACCAATTTTTTTTAGATTTCTGACTTGGACCATTTTAATTAGCAGGGGCATATGTTTGAAGGATAGAAAAGAATAACGTAGGAGTTTTATTTTTGCCACGTTTGCGCGAGGAACGCGAGAAAGCAGAAAACTAAAGAGACATAGTCATGAACATTATTAACAGTGCACGTTGCTCTGCCTCTGTACCTTTCATTTGAGATCATTATACGGTCTGAATGACGTTCTATTCGAAGAATACATTTTTGTTTCACTCCACTGAATATACGATAATGAAAGTGGTATAAGCGAAAAACGTAAAAGAAAAATCCATCTTTCTCCTATTTTGTGCCGCATCTATTTGAATTACAGTATATACAAAACATACCACCTTTCAGCCTTTTTCTTACGATTGTATAAAAGCATAAAAAGAACAGATACGTTACATTTAAATGGATAGAACGTCATTGAAGCCCCGACTCATTTGCCCGTACACTATTTCCTTCGCAACAATAGGCGACCTGTGCTCTCAGACACCGTTTTTTCGATGTTCGACAAAAATGTGTATACCGGAATGTTTACTGAAAAAGTCTATCCTGGTGCGGCTCTGTCAACCTCCGATTATCGAAGAGACATACGACGATATCTCTCGTGCCTATGCGTGGCCCGTGTAGATGCGACACACACACTGGTGAATAATCCATTCAACCTGCGATATGCGGACGATAGTGCGCTACAAATTGCGTTTTGCGCTCAAAGCTGGCGTGCTTTGAATTTCGAACAAAAAGGTATGTTAAACGCGTGCGCCCTTTACTTTGCAACCTGTTAAAAGAGATGCGTCTTCTTGCAGATGGTTATACATTTACCACATAGTTGTACACACTATGTTATATAGATGTGAGATAGATAAAAACATATCCGTGATATGTTGCTGCGAGCAGAAATTATTTCACGGTCGACAAAACGTAGAGTACCCCGAACTTATATATTCGTCGAATTGTTCAACATCAGAGTACCGCTGCGCGATGTTACGAAAGTATCGTGTCTTTCTCCATTGTTTTTCCTTTTTTTTCAATACTCTGAGGATGTTGCGACCAGATCCAGAACACGTTGCTCGAAATGCATCGGTCCGTACTCTAATTCCGTCTCAAAATGTTCACGTATTCGAAGTTCCCTAACGTTCAAACCAGAAATGTTCATAGTTCAAAATCCATTTTAGAATGAAAATAGACATCAATGCTTAAACAAATATCTCTTATAATAGCTTCACACTTGCTCGAACTTATCTTAAAATCTGTTAACAAAAGGTTTTCTTATTCAGTTTCGTTCGTAAGGAAATGGAGAATAGTAACAAATTGTGTAATCTGCAGTTTTGTTTTTTTATTCATTTATGAGACCAACGCACAAGAAGCGTCATTTTACATGCGAAAGTTAAGAATAATTAAGTACTGAACTACCTCTGCTAACGTTAAATGGGATGGAATTGGATGTACTGGCATACTACGGAAATAAATGCGAAGTGCGAATTAAAGAACACGTATTTTCGTTAAAAAAAAAAAAGATCGTCTTTCGCCGCTACTAATTATCAACGCGAAATTAGCGAGCCGTCTATTTTAATAGTCAAAGTTCTCTATGGGTTACGGAACTTCGTAACGTTAATATTTCTAGAATAAGTCATCCCTGTCTTACTTCTCGACCATTGAAACCTGTTTTTACGACTATTAACGCAAAGCGATGCCCTTGACGACAACCGTACATTTTCATTGATTAAAATGCACCTTTACTTTTATTTTTGTTTCGAGCAGAAGAGAAGTAAACGAGTTTTATGTACATTCAATTTCTTTTTCGTAAAATGTTGAATGCAGAAAATTCAAATACAGTCCTTCCATTCATTTCATAATATATTCTTATATTGATCCATGTTTTATGACAAAATGAAAATGTTACACATGATAATACAACTTTTTTAATAGATTACAAGCGGGATGAGGAATCGTGGACATTGAGATGAACTCAAATTGGAAGTTCCAAGCAGTGTGAATGGACACAGAAGGGCACTAGCTCTGTCTTTTCGGCGATATTGGTCGACTATGAAGCATCCCGAGAGACATACAATGAAGATGGATAGTGTAACGAGAGTGGTTTACACTGACACGTAAGAATGATACATATACATTTACCCCAACTATTACACGTACATTTATTTTTGTTTTGGTCACATAAAACAAAGAGAAAACACATCACAATACACGTAATAAGGGGAAGCCATTCAATTTGATACGGGGCAAGACACTCTATGCACTAGAGCACGTATGGTCTTATCCTACAAATGTTTGGAAAATACTAAATAATTCAAATTGATTTTACAAAAAAGTACAAATATAGGGGGCCTTTAGAATAATAAAACGATATGCCAACAGAATGTTTTACTGTGTTTTTATACATAGAAATACCACTTTTACCAATCCTAAGCGTTTCCTCAGCGTTTATAAAAATATTTAGTACAAAAAAGTTAGGCTTTATATGCTATTCCTATGGTTGTTTGCGATTTGTCAGTCATTCTTGCAGTGTTGGCTCGGGGCCAACTCCCCCAGCCATTCTATGAACAAGTAACGATACTTCGAAGGCCATACGGTCTACATCACACGGGTTTTCACATTCTACGTACACACGTACGACGTCTTCAGTACCGGACGGCCTAAAACAAAGAAAATATTTTCGTGTATTCGGAAAATACGAATTAATTTGCACGTCAAAATACAATCAATATATAAATGAATAATGATAACAATATTTCTTATAGACTATACCTAATAAAAGACCGTCCTTTTGGATAGCGGGAAACTATCTTATTGATTTCATCTTGCAATCCAATTGGTGTCACGCAGCGTCTCTCTACGTCTGTTGTGGTTATTACATTTGGGTCTTGAACTTTCACTTTAAGTTGCCTGTTCGATAAATCTTCGTACGTTCCTTTCCAGTCAGTTGCGTTCCAGCCCTTAGCATGTAAGATTGTCTCAACTAACAGCATATCACTAATCGCATCGCCAACCGTCTGATTTATTAAATCTATTACAGTGGACAACTTAAGAGCGGCTTCTTTTTCGCTGGCAGATCGACTATAAAAATTATCGTTGTAATTCAAAGTTAAGCCTTGTATGCGTACCAGACTGTTTAATCTCTACCTACGTAATATCTGTAACGGCTCTGCGGATTACATTCATGGCAGTTTCTTTGAAAATTATGGTTCCGTGACCGTTTGCCTCAAAGTATATTCCAATATCAAACTGTAACGCTTTATGGTGCAAATGCTTAACGCCCGTGGAGGCACATACTACTGGTACATTCTGAAATAAAATTCGTAAATTATACGTGAACAGTTCTGTCTAGCATGAAACGGTTGATAGATGTAACGTACCAGTACGTTTGAGATATAATCGGTTGACTCCCCATTGGCGTATGCAGTCTGAACTAATCCAAGTTCAAGACTCAAGTGGCTTGCCTCAAGGAGTTCCTTGAAGTACATAGCAACTAATGTTGCAATACGATCGCCGTCCAACAAATGGAATTTTTTGCTTTCATCTGTATAATAGTATAAAACTCTGTCTGCATCTCCATCAAAGCTGCAGCATCTAGCATTGGGTTTCACCGGATAATTTAACGGTGGCTCTTGCTTTGTCTTAACATAGTCAGCCCCGCACTGAGAAAGAAAATACATTCCTGAGATGCATAATTTTAACCTACGCATGTAATAGAAATTATATTACACAGTAAAAAACAATATGATCACACCATATAATTCAATTCCCCATTGCCATTGTTGAAAATGTGCATAGTAATTGCATCTGGTATGAGGCTTTCAAACTGCTGCATTGCTACTCCACCAACGCCATTCGCAACATCCACATGTAATTCAGCAATGTATTTGCCTCGGTTAGTCTGAGTGCCTCTAATGCCCTTAAAGGCATTAGAAAGTTTTGTGTAGTACCCCTGAACAGTTGGCTCGCCATATTCACTGTTTGTATTTATGCAAACAACTAAGTAGTGTAACTGGGGTGTTGTAACTATACCCAAATCTCTCACTGTGCCGTTCAGAACTCTAATTCCAGCTAGAGCTGCTTCAAGTAACGTAGGACTACTCTTTCTTGTATCCCTGCCAGTCACAACTGTTGTGTCAATGGACATATCAATCTTTTGCTCACTTATAATGTCCTGTATCATCTTTGGCAAATCAGTATCATTAACATTGGCCAAATTAGTAGCTATTGTTTCCCATGACGCTTCCAACATTTCACCTTTTGGATCGACAATCTTAACACCATTGTCTTCCTCCGGGTTGTGACTGGCTGTGACCATTAGTCCAATTGCAGCTTCAGTGAAGAAGTGATACCACAGTATAATGGGTTGATAAAAACTTAAAATTAGATATGAAAAAGGAAGATTATAAATGTTATGTTTTTACCATTTTTTACTTTTGCTCTCAAAACTACCAAAATGCCCATTCTGTAAAGGACGTAATCCAAAATATCTGCCCTAAAATAATATTTTATACAAAGATTTAATACAAACATACAACGCATCACACCTGCCTTACATTCAAAATTTTATGTTACAACAGTTATAAAATTAACTTATTAAAGTATAATATAAAAAAAGGAAGACTCCCAGTAAAGTATGTTAACAAAAAAAGCATAAAATTATTTTTCCCTTGACCTCATAAAACTGATCAAAAATAAAAATATAATGTACTTCATCCTGAATCCAGCGGTGCCGTATCTAATACAACCGTCAATTCCTTTGACATATTGCGTGCTTGCAATTGCATTAATCTGTGCCGAATCCATTCTTTGCTGTTGGCCTTGATTCGTTTTCGATAGGTGATTAGTTTATCGCGATAAATTGTCTTTAGATCAGAACTCGGTATGAATTAATATCTACTAACAGAAGACAGAAATATGAGTTTTACGCACAGTGATCCTCTTAACTTTCAAAGCAAATGCTATTTCTGATAGATAAGAAACAATTTTTGAGTAAATTCCACTTACCATATGGCCCATACAGCATACAGGTGACAATCTGACATTCTGCTAGTTTAAAAACGTCGAACGTATACTGTACACTCCCTTAATTCAAACAGTTGACGTTATAGCGACATCTTCGCTAATATGAAATGTGCCAGGTATTCTTACGTTCAATGCTGATAGGTCGCGAGCGTAAGCAGGCGACTGCGACTGTCGCGATGTTGATCAGTTCTGCCATACACTACGTGGAATGAGAGCATCCATGGGCGATGGGCCGCATTCACAGTCACGAGCCTTGAGATTGAGATAATGAGAGAATTTGGCACTCTCAATTCTCAATTCCAATTGAAGAGTGCTCATTCGTCAAAACTGTCTTATGTCCCAATAAGAGCAACATTACCGACTGCTGCCAATGATCAGTTTGAGCGTTTCTCTTTCTTTTATGGTGGCGTCACCGTACCGAAAATATTAAGGCGACGCGGGAAATTCAAAAACTTCTTTTAAAGTAATAATACTACACCTATACGCCCAGTGGATCTAATTGTACGTTTAATTATTCCGAAGCAAATGCACTATGCCATTATCTATTATAAAAGTTAATCTATGTGTTAGTTTATAAAGTATTCTGTCGATTGATTTTACGCCCGCGTATAATAACTATTCCAGCGAAGTAAACAATAATCTTATGTCCTTCTCATGTTGACTTCAGCTGCCGTGCATTGCCGGGATAGGGAGTGCGCACTCCGTGTATACAAGGTCTATGTTGTAAAAAGTCCTTATCTTTTACCCGAGTGAAATCGCGTATTCACTCAAGATAAACAGAGGCTCGTGACTTATAATTTCAAATAAATTTATCAGACAGCATACACGACATGCAACGTGAATTGGATATATGCGTTACAAGCATGCAAGGAATTATTCCCGCTAAGTCAACAAATTTGAATAGTTACCTATATAATATGCTGGTCTCATAAATGATAAACGCGTACACGTAAATCAGTTACGGTTACTTTGTAGTCCGTGCTAAATATCTAGATAGAGAGCAAAAATTGTATATATATATATATATATATAATATTCTCGTTTTATTTTTACTTTCTGTTCCAAAGAACTGCCGAAGTAATCGCGCTACAATAGTGCACTACAAATATGCCCAAGTCAACAAATGTCCATGTATTCTTCATGTTCCTTAGTACAATTTTTGCGCTCCATTTTAACCGCTTACTCTTACTCAGCCTTCATCGATGACATCATAATGACTTCATCCATTAAAGTATACACATGACTGTTCTCATTTATTGAAAAAAAAAAAACCCAATTCTTATAAGAAAATTAAACGATAATGTCACGCTATCCTATATATAAGTTTGTTTTGGCTTTCCAATGGAACGACGATAGAAAAGCAATGCTGTATATGCGCAACGTGCGTATTCGTATAGGTAGCATGTTGCTTGTGAAAAAATTCTGAGAATCTGTTTCGTCACACGCACCTTGAGCGGATCAACGGTGACGTTATGTGAAAGTGGGTGTGCCCGTCAATAGGCAACCGGCATTCGGTGGATTCGGTTCTGCAGCGACTCATTTAGTACTTAACACTCGACGAAGACACTTTATCAGGTAGGCGATTATAATTATGATAATTACGCAGACAAACCATCTGACACTCGACTGATATACGGTATCTCCGGCATTTGATATCAAGCGACATCAGTTGTCAGCAGGTCAATCGATCATCTATATACTTTGCCACAGCTATTTGCCGAGAACCATTCTTGACGTATACGCAATTAGTCGCGCGAAGTCAGATCGATTGTTTGACACTCTTCCTTTGCATACCTTAAACGACGCTTTCTTTTCGATTGCAGAAAACCTCAACAATGTCGCAACAACAATATTATCCGTTCAAAGTGAGTAAATAAACAGATAAGTTATTCTTGTGTTCCTATTTTTCAGTCTTCTTGCACGGTCATAAATGGCTGTTGAGCTAATTTTACAGTGGCGTCAATCACTTATATTTTTAGCCACGTGAAACACATCAATGGTTTTAATGTATTGAGAAACATGAGCTGAATCATAAAGATCATTTTTACACCTTTTAGTGTACCCCAACGGTATACCCTGCTGAGCCGTTTGATGCCAATACAGATGCAGCGATACTGAGAAAAGCTATGAAAGGTTTCGGTACCGATGAGAAAGCTATTATTGATGTACTTACCAAGAGAGGAATTGTGCAAAGGCTTGAAATTGCGGAGGCATACAAAACTTTGTACGGAAAGGACCTAGTGAGTGACCTTAAGAGCGAGCTCACTGGAAAACTTGAGGATGTTATTGTAGCTCTTATGACACCTTTGCCTCATTATTACGCCAAAGAATTACATGATGCTGTCAGTGGAATGGGAACTGATGAGGAGGCTATTGTTGAAGTCCTTTGCACCCTGAGTAACTATGGTATTCGAACAATCGCTGCCTTTTATGAAAATTGTACGTACAAAGGATTAACATGAGTGTCTTATATTAATTATTAGTGTCTTGTATTTAATTAATTCTTATTATTAGTATATGGCAAGACTCTTGAAAGTGACTTGAAAGGAGATACCTCAGGACATTTCAAAAGACTCTTAGTTTCTCTTGTGCAAGCAAACAAAGATGAAAATCAAGGAATTGATCACGCACAAGCTGTTGCAGATGCACAGACCTTATTCGAAGCTGGTATGTAGACTAAGGATTGGACACTGACATAATATATGCTCAATTTAGTGTAACACAGCATATCACAGAACTAATAATTGCGCTCGTCTTTTTGCAGGTGATAAACAGTGGGGTACAGATGAATCACAATTTAATGCCATTTTGGTAACACGAAGCTATCAGCAGCTACGTCAAACTTTTCTCGAGTACGAAAAGATATCTGGGCATGATATTGAAGTTTCTATTAAGAAAGAATTCTCTGGAAGCATTGAGAAAGGCCTGCTTGGTATAGGTCAGTATTTTACTCCTGAGCAAACATTCATTTAGGCAAACTCAAAGATATTAACGATAATCAAATTTTATCTTGGAATAACAGAGTGTTCTTTAATTAACTAACTCATTGTGGATCTTTCCTTTTTCGTTACCTGAGAATACGGTGAAGATATACGCAAACATGCATTTCAGGTATTAGGTTTATACAGAATGCAGCACTCAACTTGCAGAACTCGAATAATTTCTAAAGTATCCGTTCCCCGAAAAAAAACTCTTATAGAAGCGTTGCATGATTTGGAGGGTCACATTATGTAGGGACTTATTTTTTATAGGTGTAAACGTTTCGTATATTTCTAGGTCGACTTCGTTAACTTAAGCTGGAATGAGTTAAAATTTTCAGCATATTTGAATAACTCGTACCAAGCCCCACAATATTCTCTAAAACGTTTTTTTCCTATTACGCACCGTTTAGCACATACAACTCACACAAGCACGGTGACTTCACTGAATTACATTTCTTACTCACTCTCCTGTGTGAACATCGTAACATCCCCGCATCTTTATGGAACAGTATGGAACTTGGTGAAGGCTATCCAAACATGTAACAAATTTAAACCAATCCTGTTTAAAATAGCGAGGTTGACCTTGAAACATCCGAAACGCCTCCAACAAGAGCGCCTTTAACAAGAGCGCATGCACTACATAAGACACTCTTTTATACAACGCATACTTTCGAATTTATTCAAGTTTGTCAAGTTAAGTGCCTCACTCTGTATATTTCGTAAATAATCTCAGTATAATTTTCATCCTTTCAAATGATTACGACGAAGAACGAGAGAGTATTCGGCCTTTCGGATGAGGCGAATGTTAACCCTCGTCCGGCGAATGCGGGGCGAAACGGAGACCCGCGCCTGGAAAATGACTTTTTGACATGCACGGTATGTTCCACGTACGCCGAGGAATGGGAAGCAGCTCTACCGCTGCCGTTTCAATGTTTCGATACGTTCCTTAAGCACGTGGATGTATTTTTAGAGTTTAGGGTATTTACACCAATTTAGACGGAACGTGTCCGGCATAAATGTAATCTCTCGCACGTCCCCACAGATTGCACGTGAAAATTGGTCCAACGGCTAACGGCGCATCCGTTCGATACTTCTATATATAATACCCCAGCGCATATTGTTGAAAATTTCTGTAAATTTTCGCAAATGGCTCAACGCGAGAATGACATTTTTGTTTTTACGAAGGACCGCCATAGTACAGGCGCTTCGGCCAGTTCGGCCCATGGGTCTCCGAGTGACCTGGCATCCGTCGGGCGTGTCGTTCTCAAATGCAACCGCCGTCCGAGGGTTAAAGATAAGCATGCCTTCATATTTCATTGGTAGCGTTAAATAGAAACTGTAGACCTTGCCTGCTTCCTTACAGCATGAAAACATGCTCTACGTTGTTTATAGTGTAATAACGTAAATCCGTTGATGGTTACCAGTATTAACAGCTTTGACCAAACTAAAAAGTCATGAATCACTTCCGGACGCATTCGTATACTCGTAGTGATTAATCAGTGTGACGTTTGACCCTTAGATTTTCCCTTAGATTTAAGATCTGTTAGATTCCACAATACCGTATATTGTAAATCAAATTTTGTTGTGAACGTACCTTATCAGGCATGAGTGTAGTTATGATCCACAAAATTGGTATAATCCATTGTAAGCTTAAATATTCGCCTTATTGTATTGGTCGTATAAAATATTACAATGCGACTACTTCCTGGTTCACAGTAAAATGCGTTAAGTCAAAGGTCGGTTTCTTTGCGGAACGTTTACACGCAAGCATGCACGGCATTGGCACGAAGGATAGGACTTTAATTCGCATTATTGTATCCCGAAGCGAAATTGATCTTGGTGACATTAAAAAAGCATTTGAAGAACGTTATGGAAAATCGTTGGAAAGTTGGATTGCCGTAAGTGGACTATGCCTCAAGATCTGACCGTGAATACCAGTCTAAGAACGCATCAAATTTCTTTCAAACGAAAATAACGCTTTGCTCTCTTCTTTAGGGTGACACTTCGGGTGACTACAAAAAGGCCCTTCTCTCCCTCGTCTCCACTTAATTAAGAGATCAAGTGGCGCTTCTGGGAACGTCAGCACGGTTTGTAGTGGACAACGAAACTTAATGGCTTTGAAATTTAAATAGCACAATGTTTACATCTTCACAGTGACGGTACTTGGCATAATTGTTGAATGTTTTAATCATTTATGAATGTTATGCATTTAGAATTGTATATGTATACGTATATTTAATATTTTTCGACGTTTTTAACACACTACAAAACTATTTTTACTGCTTATTGCGTAAGTTACAAATGAATAGCAGAACATCGTTTAATCTATGAAAAAGGTATGAATCTAAACTAGAATCTCATGGTATTTCAGAGCACTGTATTCTACAAAATATATAAAAATAAAGGTTGCAGAAAGTAAAATTATACGGTTTATGATATACTCGTACGTATCTTGCAAGAAAAGAACACGAAAACTGCTATTAAAAGTTAAAAACATTTTATTCATCATCTTGTTAATTATAACCTTTTCATTTGTAGTCCTTACCATTTTTACCTTTGATATCTTTATTCTCTTGTTAGGCTAGGATTTTTTGATTAGTAAGTTTTCCTACGTTCTATTCTTGCCTTGCTTTAGCTTATTTTCAAATTTACCCACTGTTTCTTTTCGTTCTCTTTCAGATTATTTTTTGATCGTGCGATTCTTTCACTCCACTTTTCTGCTTTTTCTACTTTCCTCGTTTAATTGTCCCCGCCACTTTGCGACAAAAATATTCAGTCTGCATTTCTTTATAGTACGTTCTCCTAAGAAACTATCTCGTGCCTTCGATTCAAGCACTATCGTTGCTCAAGCTCTAATCTCTTTCCTTTAGTTTCTCACATAAAATATTATTTAGGTTTATAATACTGTACACCTGGTCATCTATATGGTACTCGAGAAACTGTCACTTGAACGAAATTATGCCGATTTATCAGAATAATCAGTATCAAGTATTATCGGAATAATTCAACATTGTAGCAGAGATATTGACTGCAAATCTCAGTAATCGTTTATTATTCTAATTTGTTTCGTAGACTCCTTCGTAATTCTCCTGAAACGTAAAATAAAACAGGATCATCTTTTGTAAACAGTTTTTTTATCAACTCTGTTATTCTTACTGTAGTAAAGAAGAAATATTAAAACTAAGAAATGTTCTTATCACGCTGAACATCGTCTGAAGATGCGACATTTACGACATTAAAAACAGTAACATCTGCAAGGTGTACTATAATCACTCACTCTTAAGTAATTCAATGGTAGGACTTAAGACAACTTGCCTGCTTTAGTTTTGCCACCCATATTTTTCTTGAATTTCTGCTTTCCACCCATTTGTATAAATTTGGAAGCATAATACATGCATGGCATTCTTTCAAAACATTTCAACATAGGTGTCGTTACCATTCTATCTAACATTGGCCATGGTACAACAGGGATTGTACAAAATTGTGGAGTTCCACTAATTGTATGAAGATCGAACGTGTTTTTGCTGTGAAGGAGAACATATATTTATAATGACACGATTCCATTGCTTGTTCACCAAGTTATGAAACGTTGAAACGTTGAGGCGTTAGTAAAGTGTAAGATACAATATTTCGGTATACTCACTCTGGTTTTTCCGTTTCCCTATAAACGGTTGCAAACGCTCCGTTACGCACAGTATGCCGTATAATATAGCGCCCTGGAGCTGCATGTATCAGTTCTTGTATAACATTGTACAGTATCATGAGAGCATCTTCAACGTTTACATTGTAAAGTCTTCTGAGCTCACGGTTTACCGAAATGGCAGTGCGTCTCTCTATTTGCAATACTTCTGATGTTTCAGCGGACATTCTGACTAAAATTTGAATTACACACTGACAATTATTCTTATAGCACTAAAATTAATCCACGCGAAATAGTAAAAAATACCTCTGGCAAGAGAAGTACCAGGACGAAATGTTAACATTGCCCATTGCTTTAATCCCTCGTCGAGTGTTATTGCTTCTGCACCGAGCCCAACTTGATGTTCCAATTTTGGAGTGACCATCAATAGTTGCATATCTTCTTCATTGGAACATTTCTGAAGATACGGAAACAGTTTTTGCAGGTAAAGTATATAACATGTCAAGGAGTGTAAAAATGAAAAACTTCAGTGAATCATATGCGAACCTCCACACCGTCTGTTTTTGACCGAACTAATATTTTGTATTGTTTTGTTACATTATTCTTCATGAATTCGCCTTGTTCTGATGATTGAGGAGTTAAACTGAATAGATTGTATGTCAAATTGCCCGTTTCAAACGCATTGGAAGATCCTTTACTCTCTGCAGTTGAAAATTGCATTCCTATAATTTACTGTTGGCACACTTTCAAATTTTATACATTTTATGCATATTGTTGCTAATCTTACTTGCAAAATTGTTACTCTTGGTCTCTGAAGCACAATGGCTTGCACCAACACCCTCTCTCCCGCTCATTCCGTAATAATTTCTCGTGTCGTCTATCTGATTGCACTTACTCTTGTGATTCTTACTATCTCGAGAATCATGCCCTACGTTCTCTTCCAATTTCAATAAATCATCTGAATTGACGTTTCCAAATAAACTTTCTTCATCAGATACATTCTCAACAAGCGTACTAAAACATTTAAAACTAATGTAAAGATATACTTTAAAGCACATATAGTGCAATCTTTTATTTTACCTGTTTTTTGTATTGCAATTCTTCGAACCCAATATGTAATATTTCAGAATGTACTTATACACCCATGTATTTTTCTCTGGCACAGTGCAGGAAGTAGGTGGAACTGGTTTGTCTACATATAGAGTATTTGTATTGTCATGACTTTTCACAACAATGGGCAAGATCCATGAATTCGAGTAACTAGTTCGAATATTATTAAGTAAGGTGTAAAGACCACTAGATGAAATAACCAAATCGACATCATTTGCTATGGCTAAATTTTCGCATAGTGGATCTTCACTTACGAGTGATTTAAATGGCTTAGAACATGAGACAGGGTATCTTTTCTCCAATTGGTTCGAGTGCACACGCATGATACAGGGTTTGTTCAATGCTGGCAATGCAATTGTTTGCAAATTACCCTGAAATAATATAGTCAAAGCTATCAGATATGCAAAAAGATATATGTAAATTCACATCTACATTATCTTTGTTGCCAACAAATTTTCAGAAATTTACCAATCTCAAGCAGGTCGAAAGAAATGTTACGTTCACTTTCTGTTTGCTTAGAAATGGTACATTAAATGCTTCAACATAATATCTGTGTAATTTATTGACTCTCTGCATTTTTTCCTTCCAGCGCTTGTTTACATAATCTTCACAAGTTACGTTTAACTTAGAACCATCCCATTTCTCTTTTGCAAGTTCCAGATACTCATCCTGCTCTTTTGTTATAATTTCCTTCAGGTTCTGAGAACAAACCAGAGCAATTGGAATCACAAGGATTACAATAAATTGTTTTAAAAGAATTGCATCTATGCTTACACTAACTTATAACGCTAGAAATGATTCCATACATACATAGTAAGTTTGTAAATCGTCTCTGTTTGATTGAGTCATTTCAGGTTTTTGAGATGCAGAAAATGTCAATAAAACTTTCAAACATGTAGCCTGTTGCTCCTTATTTAAATGTGACGGTCGAGGGAAACTAATTGAAGGTTTGGTAATGCCAGGTACGTATACCCTAACATTGGATTGCTGATTCTTTCCTTCGTCATCACTAGTAGGCTTACCAGGATTTGTGTTTAATTTGTCTTTTTTAGCCAATGTTTCAAATTCGTTAATTAAATCTAAGTTAACTTCATTATAATCATTTTCTATGTCGTTAAATGGATCCACAAAATTGCCACACATAATTTTGCACATGGCACTTTCTTGTTCCAATCTGTCATCATGGACAAATACATCATCTATTACATCTGACAACGAAGGTCTCCTAAAACATCACGTTTGACAATTTTATAGATATAAACATACGTGTAAGTGTTATGAGATTATACTTATCATGTGATAATATAAAATTCATGGCGTAATGCTACTGTCAATATTTAAATACATATTAAATTAAAGCAGAAAACAAAAATGCCCTGATAACAATTGTGTTACTATTACGGGAACCAATAAAAAAAATGTAAAACAATTGTTTACGTACTGGGTACATACTGGGTAATGTGAAAGCTACGATAAACGATAAAAAAAAAGAAAAAGGTTATTGGTAAGTTATTACTAACTTAAAGCACAAATTAAATATAGATGTACAATGAACTCACCAGTCAATGCTCAAAAATCTTTCCATGATTTCAAAATAATAGTTTATACCCTTCGTAATAGTCCGCACGGCTTTTTACGTTTTTAAGGAAGCCATTCAAACTTGACGTTTGTTAATCGCAGCAATCATCACGTTTACCAAAATTGGTTAGTCGTGGTTAGTCGTTTGAAGATAGTTACGTATACGCCGGATAGAGAGGGGGCAGTACTCAAAGTCGTCACACGGAACTTTTGCCGTAGGTTAATAGTCGGTCCGAGATTTTTTCTCCTAATACGTGCAGTCGAATCAATTAATTCACAAAATGAGCTTGGGACAACTCGCCGGACTTCGTTTGGTTCAAAAAGTCCGACTCTACGGTAAATCGCAATGTTCTACTCCATATATTGAGAATTATATATACTCGACACACGTCTGTTTACATAATTCTATAAAGTTAAAACGATGATAAAACATGCTAAATGTCATCCCGTGCTTGGATTTTTTTAGATATTATGCATAGTACTATACTATTTTTAAACTATACTTAATGCTCACAATACTATTTTTTAACCATATTTCAAGTATATTTATTGTACATTTAATATTATAATGTTACTCTTATGTTTAATATAGAGGCATTTGTCAAATCAAATACTATATTTGCAAATCGACATGCGTCCCTTCAAACTAGTAGATCATCTTGTCAACTCGCTGCAGTTAAGGGCAACATTAGTACTATAACCAATAACAACATCGGCCACCAGCTTTTGACTAAGGTAACACGTTATTTAAAATGAGTAACAAAATACTGAAACAATCAGTAAGAGCAAAGTTAAGATAATGTGTAATATTTTATAACAATACATGTATAATTTGTTCATGCTGAGTGGGTCTTTTGATCTGTTGCACATGAAAAAGAATTAATTTAAAAGCACCTTGTCACTAGTATGTTCATCAGGGTCACATGTGTATTTTTTCTTCTTTTTGAGAATCCTTGGGTGATTGAGATAATAAGTATCACCTCCTGTATCGCTTCTGCTCTGCTTAACGCAGACTAAAAAGGCTGACTCTCTTTCAAACAATTTATACACAGAATATATTTTTAACACATACCTCGTTTTCATATATCAAACAGCGTTTAATAAATCCGGCTACAAATGCACAACAACTACGATCCTCAAGCGCTATGCGCCACTGGTTAAAAGATAAATTATTGACATCATCACTTCCATTATTGATACCGCTTGCCTTCATGATGGAGCATCCTGTCACCGATGGTCTAGTGGCAGTCCTTAGTGTCTTGCATGCACATTGGTAATTATAATAGCTACAGTACTTTTTACTGTCTACTTGTTGTATTTTATCAAAGATGGTACAGTAATAACAAGGGCTAAGTCACTTATCAAATTTTGCATGAAACAGGGGTTTCGAGGCTATCCTCACTGATTATGCTCGACCTATTATTATGGGATCATTCTTACCAGAAGCGCTGCACCTCTTCCTCCTAATGTTCTCTACTTTTACACTTTGTGGACTTATCCTGATTATCTATAATGGACCTGGACTTGCAAAAGGCATCAAGCAACTATGGGCACTTGGCTCAAAAAAGGAAAACACTGAATAAATGTTCCTTTATTGCATCATTTGCCTTTGATATAACAATTTAGAGGTTTGGTATCCGAATGACTTGTAAATTATTGAAAAATAAATTATTTAGAATTTGACTGTGTTGGCTTTTGCTCTTGTTAGTTTATTATACTCTTGAAACATATATTCTGGCACATGTTTTCAGCACATTAGTGATATATTTAAATATGAAGAAACAATAAAATGTCAGAGTGATAACACTTAAGCCGATTATAACGTTCACAAATATGATCTATTTAAGTATCCTATTACAGAACAGTACAGAATTAATTTTGAACTGAACCCATTATTACTCCGAGCGAAGGTTGGCAGTTTTATCTATGAATGATGCCAATTTAATGTCTCTCTGTGATAACCCATTGACATCATGGGAAGACAAGGTGATGTTCACTTTATTATAAACATTGAACCATTCTGGGTGATGATCCATTTTTTCTGCTTGTAAGGCCACCCTTGTCATGAAACCAAAAGCCTACAGAAAAAATTAAAAGTTAATGTACCTTTTTTTTTGCAGCATGTAAAAACGGTAATAAAGAATGTACCTGATTAAAATTTTTGAACACAAATTCTTTGTAAATGGCATCTCTGTCCGACTGAACAGACCATCCGTTTGTCAGCAATGGGTTTAACACTTTAGACCTGTCCTCTTCTGTAAGTTTTGTCTAAACATAAAAATAATGCATTGACAACAGATGGCAATTTTTGTTTCAACATTTTTACACATCTATCACATGGCATATGGATAAATAATGAACCACTGTACAAGAGATTTGCTAACAATATAAATGCAGATATAGACGCCTTTTTGTAATCTTTCATTATGGAACCAGCTCAGAAACCGGTTCGAAAACGATTGCATGGAAAAGGCTAACATAAAAACTATGTATATCGATCAGCGTATACTAATACGCGGAGTCCTTCCATAGCGTGAATAGATGACGGTAAATAATTCAATATAAGCCTACGGATTCATCTGTGCCGACAATTTCAAATATTTTTCATATTTTTCGAAAACAAGCACCCAATCAGGCAAAACATGTAATGCCGAACAGTCAACAAGTGGAAAGCGAAAAGGTTTCACCTTGCCTAGGATTTTGTAAATGAACGTTTTCGGTAATGTGAAGTATTTCCTTTGACGGTACGATGAAATGAATAGACGCTGAAATTATGTTATTTCTTACCATTTTAGCTTTCTTCGGAACGGTAGCGGCAACAGTTAAACCTCTCCTTTCGCGAAAGCAGGATACAATATTGAATAGCCGTCCACTCCCTCCACCTATGACTCCCCTACCTAATGCGCTTGTCATATCGCAATGAAGTTTTTTTTCCCAGTTCGTTGGTATATTTCACAATACCCGATGCTATATGGGACCGCTGCCTGTTCTTTTCAACGTTGCGCAACCTTCAATTTTTAAGAATCTGTCTGTGAGCGTATCGCTAAAGTCTAGACCTCTAGATCCTTTATATAGAATAATACTTTACAATGTCCTAACCTCTACACGATAAGGTACATAGAAGTTATTGAAACTGCGCTTCTTGATACCAAGACGAGAATGCTTGTCAAACGGACGAACAACTCTTAAATCCGAGTAAAAAAAATAAAAAAATGTTGACTTTTTCACTTAACTGAAGTTTCATGAATGCTCAGACTTTTTCAGATCACTTCCATAGTCATCTGCAGAATTAGGTAAAGAATATATTGCATGTGCAACAGAGAAAAAATGATTTATTGCTGATATACAAATCTTAACATTTTTTAGCGTAAATGGTCTTTAGCGTAATTTGTCTTATACTCTTATGGTATAATGACAAAATTGTTTCATAAAAATACTCCAAAACATGGCTTGCATACAAAGACTAAAAATATATTCTTTTTAACATTTCAATAGGTTTATACATACATGATTAATTTTTTACATATTATCGTTTTTTTCTCTTTACTGTTTTGACAACTGATATCTGTGATGGTAAAGGTAGTTTCAATGTGATTATTTGCTTATTATCCTTATTAGGTGTCGCTGCTATTATTTTTGCAAGTTCTATAAATTTTCTTATTCCCATTTTGGTATTAAGCATTGTGGAAAATAACTCCATGTCTAATACAAAGTTTGATATTAACAGTGCTAGGATCATACAGTGTATCACACCTTTATCCTTCATACTGCTTGGTCTCAATCTAAAAAACAATATTCAAATTACAGGACTAGTGTCAATAATTATTATTAGCAAAAGAAACTCACCGCCCATGCACACTTGCAACACTGTAAGTTGCAATAACATAAGAATTGATTTCCTCCGAATATGGACATATTTCAAGACCACGTCTCTTCGCATCTTTTATGGGGATGCTCAGCCATTTTGTAACTGCTTCAATATAAAGAAGGATAGCCACTTTTTTTATATTATCTGGAGCCGACTTTAGGTTTTGCAGCGTAATTTTAAAAAATTTGGAACTCCTGAAATGCGATCAGAGAAATATGCATTGCGTCAAAGCAGTAACTGTACAAACAGCAATATAATAGGTGGTAGAGTTAAAATATACCCTGTTATGTTTCCTGCAAGGGCTTCTGCAGCTGCGTCATACAGTGTTTCTAACTTATCTTCTGGTAGAATATCATACACATTATATACGTCATTCACATTGGTGGCATCTCTATTTATTGTCGGTAAATTTGTATTTGTTATGTACTCTCCATTTGGTTGCTGCAGCGACAAATCTAGCCTATCAATTTCAACATCTGCAACAAAGAAACTAAATTACTTGGTACTGTAATTATTAAGTCTTACAAAAAATATGAACAAATGTTCTCACTGGATACAGTCTGTTGAAGTTGGTCCTTCACAGATTCGACATTGACTTTCATTCTTTCATATTGCTCTGTCCTTCGCTTCACTTTCTTGGATCCAAACTGTTTATTAAGTTGGGATAATTTGTCATCTAAGTTATCCCTATTCTCACAATCTACTGGTTTCTGAAGTACCGGACTAACTTGCCAACGTTCTGCCTGGACAAGTCTGACTTTTCCTGTTTTCTTGTTATGAAGTACCAGCATTGTACGTGTTAGTTCCTGTGACAGGTCGGGCTTGTATCCTTTGTACACAGTTTGTCCATTTGAGAGAGCCAGCAGCGTGTTCTGTTTATTCGGATCATAAAACACACCAGATGCCATCTTGTTTGCTTCTTCATCTTTAAGCTCACCGTTTTGAAAGTTAACTGTCAACAGAAAAAAAGTCTTAGTATGTTACTTTTCTAATGTACATAGAAAGTACAAAATTGAACTGGATCACATAAATTTGTGAACTATGTCCGTTGAAATATGTAATCTCTCACCGATAATCGGTTGAATCTTTGATGGCTGAATGATAACCTCTTCTATCACTCCGTCGAGAGGCCGTTTCATGGTTCCTATTCTACAAATTTCTGGTCTTCGCCGCAAAAACTGTTTACAACAATAGAGATAGGTGTTTTAAACTTTGTCTGTAAACATGTAAAAAACTGTTAAGGCAGATCTGTGTTAGGTTATGATTGCTGCTGCTGGCCGTCGCATGCTAGTGCAGCGATGCTGCCTATATGCTTATCTGAAGCAATCTGAAGCAATCTGAAGCCTCTGAAGCGAGTGCATGAATTACCTGGAATTACCTAGCTTTTAAAGATCATTAAAGATGACGAACATTGTAGATATTTCTGGTAGTAAAAATCTAGTCTGACACAGTCCAACGATAATTGTAGTGCTCTAGGCGATCAAATGAGGGGAGATCGATCGATGCTCTTTATCGTAGAAAACAAAGTATGCTCCGAAACATGCCATACGCTTTGTTATAAGCTAGACAACGAATCTGTGATTTTTTAACTGATTGCCATTTAACTTAAATAGGAATATCTCATATGCAGGACTGCTGAATAAAAGTAACAAAGAATGATCCTTGGAAACTGCTGTCTGTACGATTAACTTGCGCATTGTAATAAAAAAGCATTGTGTGCCGACGAAAGATTGACAGCATTTCAATTAACGACTGCTCCTAATCGTTTAATGCTATTATGCAATATGTATATTACACAGCGTATATCTAGCAATTGTCAAATCATATATATATATTTGTTAATAAAGCGAAAATTTGAACATCAGTTGAAAACTCCGATACTCCGATACAGATACATGAGAACGGAGCGTAACTTGTAAAAGAACATGGCGGTAGTGACAAGTTAGTGACAAGTTGATATGGGATGGGCGTCATATTAAACGAATAGCTTTTTTTGCCTCATTGTCAGTAGCGATAATGAATGGTGATATCACGACAAATAAACATGGCGATCATTTGATACTAAAATCGTGCAATTTGAACGCGCTACAAATTTCGTTGGAGTTTGCAGAGAAGAAGCGTTCCGTCTGTTGCATCTGTCCGTCGGGTCGTCAAACTTATCACTCGACACCACAAACGCACTGATTAGGCTATAAACAACCAGTAGAGAGAGGAAATTTGGTAACGGTCCACGTCATATATGTGCAAAAATGGCCCGGGAATATGATCATTTATTTAAGCTGCTAATCATAGGAGACAGTGGTAAATACATGCTCTGTGGTTACATCCAATCTATTTGCTAAAACAAAAGTGGCTACAAGATAAAGGCATAGTGGTATGAACTTTAATGCTCTGTGACCACTTAGTTGCTTAAGTTGAACTTGGTCTGCATATATACATATAGGAATCTTTTAGTAACGTGTCTCCTTTGACACTTAATTATCTGTACGCATTGACAAATTCACATTTCATTGAGAGCAATGACGATGCCAATTACGACAGTCAGATGATTTAATGGGAGTTATTTACATTTTTTGTTCATATTTATATATATATATATATGTGTAAAGGTAACAGGTTCCGTATTTCCTTTTCTGTTTCAAAGGAGTAGGCAAAAGTTCATTGCTCCTAAGATTTGCGGACAATACTTTCAATGGAAGTTATATTACTACAATAGGAGTGGATTTTAAAATACAAACAGTGGAAGTTGATGGAGAACGAGTTAAGCTGCAGATATGGGACACGGCTGGGCAAGAGCGTTTCCGGACGATTACTTCCACTTACTACAGAGGAACGCATGGTGTTATAGTAGTGTACGATGTGACCAGCGGTGATTCGTTTGCAAATGTTAAGCGGTGGTTACACGAAATTGAACAAAATTGTGACGTAGTCAACAGGGTACTTGTAGGCAATAAGAATGATGCACCTAATCAAAAGGTAGTGTTAACTGAAGATGCACAAAGATTTGCCAATCAAATGGGTATTCAATTGTTTGAGACATCTGCTAAGGACAACATTAATGTTGAAGAGGTACGTGCTTAGAAATTTTTAATTATTATGCTTCTATAGTTGCTTTGTTATGTTTACCAATGTGCAACATAAATTAATTTAAAATAATGTACATTGTTGCAGATGTTCATGGCAATAACACGGCAAGTATTAAGGACTAAAAAAGAACGAAAAGAACGACAAGCTATACAAACCAATGAGACAGTAAATCTGAGGAAAAGCACAAAGCAGCACAGGAAAAAGTGTTGTTAGCAGCCTTTGAACGAATGCCTGCTGCGCTAACATTAATCAACACAAAAATAGGACAGAGTAAAACAGAGAGCATGTGTCATTAATGGAACGGACATGAAATCCTATAAACCCTGATATTTTGTACAATTGATATGTTTTGTATTCCAATTATGACACCTAAGATTGTGTAATTGAAATATGCTTTGACACTAATAATATCGAATGTATTATAGAATGTCACACATGTCACAAGTGTATAGGAATTGTTTAGTGGAAGCTACTCTTTGTCTAACGTTTGTATCCGCAAAAGAACAATTTTTAATGCTGCATCAAGAACAATGGCCTACAATTTTGTAAAACTTACAATGAAATGGAATGTTAAATTTCAAAAATGCTGGTTGCCACCTATTGCACCATGCAAAACTTAAATTTATTTATTCTGTGGAATATAATCGTTAACGATGTGGATAAGATCAATAAGTAATTATGTACAAATGATTCTGTCCATTTTCACAGGATAGAATAGACACGCATTGTACATGACCAATATAACTGATGCGAAGCGGCATGATTTGTTTTTGTCAGTGTCTCATCATTGAAATGAATGTTTATTTATGCTTAGAATGTAACGTTTTACAGAAATAGGTCTTTTAGTATCATCGGAAGGTTTAAGTGACGTTTAGTGTATGTTTTATTGAATAAGCTTCTTATGGGTTGGTGACAATTCGGTAACCTTAATGGAATCAATTTGATACATGCGGTATTTGAATGAATTCTAGTTTATCATATAACATCCCGCATTTCAGTATTCTTGCATGCTGAAAATGTTGTGACAAAGAGTATAGCTATCTGATAATTAACGGAACAGTATGAGTATTCAAGTTGATTTCAGCATTTTGGGCGTATTATTAAGTATACGAATGTCAAATTATAAGAAATTAAAAATATAATGTCAATCAATTTCTATCGGAAAACTTTGATTCTAGGGTATCCATTTTCTATTCTTTTATGACTGCGCGAAAGGGTGTTTTTTACGGTAATTTAAACTTGATCCAGGTTTCTTTTTGCATCTGTCCAGTATTGATTTAAAGGATGATTTACCCAAAATCCAAATCATCATGCGAAATTTGAAGTGATTTGCTGTAACTACGGACAAGTGGCCTGTCACATACACCTAATATTCTGAACAAACACCGACACTATTTAACCACTTAGTGCTTCGTTTACAAAACGTTAACTCAACAATACATTAGTTTTGTTTATATTGTTACTTTGTGGAGAGCCAACATAGTTACATTCAAACGAAAAAATTGTTACAACATTTTCATTGAGTGTGCGTGTTTTTTTAATAAATTTTTTTTTAACACTAATCATGCATAAAAGTTGTGAAACACAAAAAGCATTTGGAAGTATGTACACAGCCAGATCGTATCGTGGCAGGGTATAGGCAGAAAAAAATAATTAATTGGCCATGTCCAGCCATGACAGCAGCTGTCTGTATTAATCTGTGATAATAGTTAAGATACTTTGCCAGCTGCTATGTTTAATATCGCTGGAGGTACCTAACCCTGCTCTTATTATTGTAGATTAACATTATTATTGTGTTTTAGACCCATCAAATGCATTCCTTTTCTCCACCCCCTGTGAGAGAGGCAATAAAGCGACATCCTACAATGTGTACATATTTTACCTGCCAGTTTTAGTGGCATATCCGCAAGTATTTCAATCGAACATATTCAATCTTGTTTACTGTTATACAGTTATAACGTTGTAATAATATTATTATACATACCTACGATTATGAATAAATATAAATTACGTATATATGTATGCATACATATTAATACATAGTTATATATACATCTGTGTGTGGTTATGTGTATCTGTGTGTGTGTGTGTGTGTGTATTGATAGCTGTTTATTGATACCTGTCAGTAACAGCAATTTTATTTGCTATAATCTTATACCTTTCTTGAATTCGAAGATTCCGCTCAACGAATGGCCGTGAATAGATATATTGGTGTTTACCCGTGCAAAAAGCGTTAAACTTTGTCGGTTTTGGTTTTATGTTACAGTGAAAGCATAACCGAATTTATGTTACATGTCGGCAGTCTCTATATAATACAAAAAGTATATAATACATACCGGTGATTATGAAACTGGCCTATTGTAAGTTAAAACTTTTGGTAAACCATTTTTCTTTTACTTATATTATATTGTATATTGATGCAACACCAAATAAATGGAAAATTAAAGTTATTTACAAATATTGACTCACAATTAGTCCACTCGGAGAATCACTGGCACACATACAGTTTCTATTATCCGCAGATTGCGAACATGTAACGTTTCAAAATTGCCGTAAATTACCGCAAAACCAAATCCATATTATTAAATTTGTTGTGTACATGCATGTGCTTTGAAATGCCAGCAATTTTTGTCAGAGGCAAGAAAAATGATTGATATTTAAAAAGTTCCATGTTGTCAGTCCTCCAAAGTATTTACCGCTCTCAAGTTACCAACTGCGAATTCGCTTGCATGTTTAATGACTGATCGTTATTACAAGCTGTCAACAGACATCTCTGACGATTTAATTACATCGCGCAACCCTACACAATCAACCACGCTGATTAAACTTTTATCAGAGTGGGCTGGTCCAACTTGGTATGTACGTAAGTATGGACATGTATCCAGGTATATTATGTGTCATTATATATGCTCCTAGACTCAAAATATCAGCTTGATACGTACAAATCGGAACAAGGGTAACCAGTAACTATACCAAGTTCAAAAACGCCGAAGATTTTTTACGTTTGCCATATATCCATTGCTGACAGTCGTTTGAGAATAATTGATAGTTTCTTCCCTTTCCTTTCGTCTTGTTGTCGACAATCGGTAAACGTAAAGTGTCATGTACACGTTATACCACGTGAATTTATGTAATCGCAACTACTATTGCGATGTTTGTTCACCTTCGTTACAATAACGTTTCGACAATAACGTTTACGTTTGATGAAAATTTACGATGTCAATTGGGATTATCATACGTCGAATAACCATGTATCAGTCCAGTTTAACATATACAGGTCTCTGGTTTCTTCCTCATTGATTTGGGCCTGTCCCTTTTTCTCATTCTTAATTGATCGATCCAATATAAACTATCAGCGACAGCAGGTTACGAACACACGTACATTGCAGATCTAATGTTTTCACCTATGTGTTATCAGTAGTCGGTCAAGGGTTTGTGTCATTTTCTTAAAATTTTCTACATCGTCCCCACAGGAGTACAATTGCATGCAATGCTCCAACACTCTAACATATTCGATAATTAAAATTCGCGTGACAAATGTCACACGGGTAGTTAGTGAAGAATGGATAGCTGATCATGCAAAACTGTCTATACGTGTCGGTGATTATGAAAATGATCTAAATAAAAATGACAATGGTCTAAATAAGAGACCGATGAGCAAAGGTCGATATACGTATGCGATATGAGCCCGATTAACTTTCGACGTCGTTGCTGCTAAACTGCAACACAACTGAAATGATGATATTCTGAGTACTCATTACGAACTATTGATCTATTCGAAGATATTTTATATTGGCATAATAAAAAGAAGGGGTAGATAGAAAAGTCTTTTTTATGATATCTTGATAAAATACCGACAATATCGAATTTGTATATTTACGAGTGAGCGTAATTGCGTACTGGTACGTCGGAATATTTACAAATCTACACATTTTAATCACCGGGCATATTAATCAAGCGCCTTGTTTGCGTTTCTTCCCTGCGCGATAATATTTTCGTCAGCGTGAAAATCGGCGTTTATAATTGCACAGAGCGAAGTGACGGGCACTGTGAGTTTGTAAAGCGGTCCTTGAAATCCGCTGTTTAAGTCCCTTTTCCTTGGTTCAGGTATGGTTAATCTGCTACTTCGGTCGAATCAATCGACCATTGGGTCGAGGGGTGGGTTCACGCGAAGAACCCGATATTCATCGAATTTCGGGTAATATACCTGTTCGTCTCATTGTCCAGACTATTTTGGAAATTCGTCATTGTTCGTGTTTACTAGGGAAACACCTTTGCGACTTGTGCCGTTTCGTGATTAACAGAGTGGTCGTGTAAGTCAAAAATTTAAAATAATCGTATTCGACTTTCTAATGCCTACAGTGCAATGTAAATTTCACCATCACCGACGTAACTATACGTTATAATGAGCGACGTCTGAATAAGAGAAATTACAAATTTTTTTGTCGATATTTTATACACAATTGTTGACTTGACAGATGTCATTTTGAATTAAATGACATCTGATTCTATTGTCCCAAAGATATAGCGTCTATTCATAGTGGAAGGTATATATACTCGATGTACTGTGCTTACGGGCTGGTTACTGGAGTTTTCGTTTCACGGTTAGTTCGAGTATGTCCATTTTCAAGTACAGGTAAAATTCAATACCTAAGTATTCCTAAACCCGGAGTTCAATGGGCCATCGATGCATTGTCAAAAAAGGTGCACCCTGCCTTTCACTTGAACATTTCGAGGAATTATATTGTATAAGCTAAGACTTTACTATAACTGTACTTTTTTATGGTTGCTAGTACCGTCCTTTCACACTTACACTTTGCTAATCCAGGGAACGCTATGTACGGGGTCTAGTGTCCCTTTATAAACGCCGTATAATTAGAACGTTAAAGTGCATATGGACAATGACAACCGCTTTAAGAATCGTGATTTTCTCTCTATCGTATAGCTTCACTGATCAACGGACAATTATATTAATAAATTGTGACTAAATAACTCCGAGCTTTAACGCAGGAATTCATTTTCCTTATTTCGTAGAACGAAGCAGCGATCCTAGCTATCGAACGGTCTTAAAATTAGCAACGCCGTTCAAGCGAGTCATCCTATCGACGGTAATCAGCAAGCAACGCTTATCTCACTATCCTTACTATCCGTCTGATTTTTCGATTCATCTGAAGCACGCCGTGCATTCCGGAAATGCGCGGCGGCCTGCGACGAGAGAAGAGGCACGCGAGGCAGAGAAAAGGGGATCGACGAAAAAGAGGCGTAAGAATAAATCGGCATTGTTAAGCGTCGTCGGCAAGAAGGATCGTGCGCATTTTAGGGCCGCGAATCCTGCGAGTCGCCATCGTCATCGGCAGGGGAGAGACTTTGGAGAGAATCGGTAGAGTCTCCGGTGACGGCGATGTGTGGTAGTCGCGCAACGTGGTCTGTACTGCACACGGTGTGTCGTGCCCCCCACCTCCTGGCGAAAACTTAAAAATGCCGCCGCAGCGCAACCCGAATCGATATTCGCCGGTGCGATCACGTGGGACAGTGTCGAGCGCGGCGGGCCAATGGGAGGGCGGCTTGAACGAACGCTCGCTCCGCCTGTCGCCACGGAACCGCGACTGCACGACATCTGACTTCGTCCAGTGGGAACAACAGTCCGCGGCTGGCAGCGCACCGGTACACAACTTTGGCAATGTGCCGCTCTACGGGCCGTTACACGAGTGACCCCACGGTATATCTCCTCATCGTCGATGATAGAAAAACGACGACGGCGACGACAACGACGTTGGCCGCCAGGAACACAGCGACGATCACGGCGAGTACTACGTCATCGTCGCGCTACTATTTGCACGTGGAAGAAGAGGAGCGATTCGGTGCTTGACGCGAATGAGATATCTCTTCGTACCGGAAGAAACCGAACGTTCTCGCGTTGTCCGCTGCTCGTGCGTGCGTGTGTGCGCGTGCACAACCGTATTGGTTGCGTGTGAAAAGAGTCGGCCAGTGAGACGGAGAGGTTAGAGAGGGAGCTACAGTGAGAGAGACAGACAGGTAGTGAGACTGGGATCGCGCGCGCGACGGAGAGAGAGGGAGGGATAGAGTGTGGGGGGTAGAGCGAGTGAGCGCGAGCGAAGGAAAGAGACAGAGCCGGGGTGTGAGTGAGAGAAAGAGGGAAGGATAAGGAAAAAAAGAGTGCGCGCTTGAAAGGGGGGGAGGGAAGTAGTGGTGGTAGTGGAAAGAGAGGAGGCAGTAGTACGAACGGAGGTATTGGGGGGGTAAGACAGAGACGGAGAAACTGAGAAAGAGAGTGAAGGGCGGAGAGGGGGGAGAAGGACGGAATAGGCAGAAAAGAAAGAGCAAAGAGAATGCGATAGTGTTTTACATGTGCGTCGTCGCGGGAGGAGCGTAGTGTTTCGCGAAGTAGCTTTTTCTCTCGAAAACTCCGAGCGAGGTTTCTGCTTTTTCTTTTCTCGCGGCTCTCATCCCTCGGCTCGTTATTGGCGGCGAGTAAATATACGCGTCCGCGATATCGTGTAATCGCGCAGTCGGTGCGAGGATCGAAGGCGTTCTGATCGAAGATTCGGGTCAATCGAACGAAGAAGCGCATCACGTTCGCGCGTGGACTATGCTGGACGGTTAGAGGACGGTGTGCAAGATAGTCATCTCTCGGTGAGACGGGAGAACGTGCTCTGGTGTTCGCTAGGGCAAGAGAGATCGACGGATACGCAGGGAGTGAACGAGAGAGAGAGAGAGAGAGAGAGAGAGAGAGAGAGAGAGAGAGAGAAGAAGACGACGGAGAGGAAGGAGGAACGTAAGCAACGAGCAGAAACAGACACGAGTGGTTGCATACAAGAGAGTCGCGCACAAACATGGAGGAGAGTCAGCTGTTGATGACGGAACTTCCGGCGTTGACGCCGAGCCGGCTCACTCGTCTCCTCCATCGTCCGGGGCACCACTTGCATCAGCCGCACCTGGCGATACCGACGCCCCAGAGTCAGGCGATTCTTCACAATACCAATGACCCGCCGTACTACACGACCGGCGCGGCCAACTTGCTGGCCTACGTCCAGGGCATATCGTCCAGGCAGCTTCAGCCTCAAGTGCAGCGGGGCCCCTCGTCCGCGAGCACTCACATATCGTGCCTCTATCCGGAGATACTCGCGCTGATCTTCAGCTACCTCGAAGTGAGGGACAAGGGCCGAGCGGCCCAAGTTTGTACGGCGTGGAGGGACGCGGCGTATTACAGATCGGTCTGGCGAGGCGTCGAGGCCAGGCTTCACTTGCGAAAGCAAGCGCCCGCTTTGTTCGCCAGCCTCGTGCGAAGGGGCGTGAAGAAAGTCCAGGTTCTCTCGCTGAGGAGAGGTCTCGGGGACGTGCTAAAGGGCGTACCGAATCTCGAGTCTCTCAATTTGTCCGGCTGCTTCAACATCACCGATGCCGGACTGGCTAACGCCTTCTGCATGGAGTTCCCGACCCTCACCGAGCTCAATCTCTCGCTGTGCAAACAGGTGACCGACGCCTCGCTCAGCAGAATAGCCCAGCACCTGAAGAATCTCGAGCATCTCGAGCTGGGCGGCTGCTGCAACATCACCAACACCGGACTCCTTCTCATCGCCTGGGGACTGAAGAAGCTGAAGAGGCTAGACCTCAGAAGTTGCTGGCACATTTCGGACCTGGGCATAGCGCACTTGGCCGGCCTGAGTAGGGACACGGCCGGCGGTAACCTGGCATTGGAGCATCTCAGTCTGCAGGACTGCCAGAGGCTCGGCGACGAGGCGCTGAGGCACGTATCGGTCGGCCTGACCGCTCTCAAGTCGATCAACCTCTCCTTCTGCGTCTGCATCACGGACTCCGGGGTTAAGCACCTCGCCAAGATGTCGAGTCTGCGCAAGCTCAATTTGAGATCGTGCGACAACATCTCCGACATCGGCATGGCTTACCTCGCGGAGGGCGGCAGCAGGATTTCCTCACTGGACGTTTCATTCTGCGACAAGATTGGCGACCAGGCGCTGGTCCACATCTCCCAGGGTCTCTTCAACCTCAAGTCCCTCTCGCTGTCCGCGTGTCAGATCAGCGACGAGGGTATCTGCAAGATCGCCAAGACGCTCCACGACCTCGAGACGCTCAACATAGGACAGTGCAGCAAGCTGACGGACAAGGGTCTGCACACCATTGCCGAGAGCATGAAGCACCTCAAGTGCATCGATCTCTACGGATGCACCAGGATAACGACCAACGGCTTGGAGAGTATTATGAAGCTACCGCAGCTGAGTACGTTAAATCTTGGTCTCTGGCACGTGCGGTGATGGCATTCTTCTGTAATCGAAAAACTAACGAAATTGATAAACGACGTAGGCCTCGTCGTCTACGCGGACGGTCTTCGTTACCGTCCTGTACGGGACTGCGAGATTTGAAGAAGGTAGATGGCGGGACGCGAGCTACACGGGGCGCGAAAGTCTTTACTGGAATGCTATCCGCGACTATGCGCGAGCTTACTTCGAGTCTGTCCCGTGGCATTTTGTTATACTCTTTTTGGATGAGAATTTAGACGAGGCTGCTGCTGTTGCTGCTGCTGTTGCTACTGCTGCTGCTACTGCCGCCACTCGGATACTCCGCGATCGAACTTTCCAAAGAGTCCGATGTTTCTGATCGATAGGCCGTCACGAACCGACCGTTCCGAGATTTCAAAGACTCGCGATCTAGGACCTATCAGAGAGCACCGTGCTTCCAGCTACTATCGAACCCCTTACCTTCGCTCTTGCGGAGGAGATTTCAAACACTCCGTGGTCGGATGTACGCTTTACGAAGTAGACTTCTCTTCTTGAAAGGCGTCCCGTACTTCTAGGCACGTCGAGTGAACCTGCCTGGTAATGTGCGGATGACTTGCAACGAGAGAACGTTACCTACACTTTTTTTAGATAACGTTATAAAATTGTTAAGACTGTACATTTCGAGAAGTAGACACCCGGCTTCGGTGGAGGTTTGTGCGCTGTCCTTACGATCCAAGCCTACCGTTTCGGTATACCAGATATTCAACAAAATGTCGTATTGCCATACGTGTACGTTGCGAAGAGCAGATTTTGTTTCGACCAAATTATGCGCACGTATCTAGGTCGTTCCGCGGAAAAACCTAGAAGCGTGTCGCTTGTTAAGATCAAAGCTTACGCTTAGTCTCTCAAAATTACATTCGACCAATTCAACGGCCGCATCTACATTTCATGAAACGGCGGGCTTCGCTCGGCACGAAGGATTTACGAATTCCCTCCGTAGGAACGAAGCTTATCTTTAGTCCCGCGGATAATGCTGAAAAAAGTGTGCAGTTTTGTATACGCTAGAGGAAGAAGCACGCTTCGTTCCCGTCGCGGCCGGTCGCCCCGGTGCTCTCAGATAGGTGCTCACGATTGTCAATTCATTAATTTGCCCGAACGACGCAAGGCGGGCGGGATGCATTAGAAGTGTTCAAACGAAATGAATCTTTTCCGTCCTCGGAGTCGTGAATTTCCGTGTCCGCTCCCGGATGCGTTCGTTCACGAGCCTCAGGTTCCGCGGACGTGTTCAGTCGTCAGCAGAAGCGTCGGATCTCTCTCCGTTCTGCGCATCCGCATCCCGTGGAACCAAAAGTCCGGAGAACCAGGATCCGCTTTGAGAACGGGGGGGTAAAAAAAGAGAGTCGTCGTACAGCGAGAAAGCCACGCGCGCAGTCTCGATTCGTGTTCTCGATCGCGCAGGGCACCTCGGGCATGCTGAAAAGGCGAACGCAATACCTGTCGCGAGTACTTCCAATTTTTGCCAACATACGTCACGTGCCGGAGTCGACCTTTCGCTAGATTAATTTTACAGTAAGTCCGAGTCTCTCTCTCCTTATTTTTCTTCCCTCGGTGCGCGACTGCGCTCGCGACGTCGTGCTTCGCACGCGCCGTCGTTCTCGTCGAAGGTCCGTGCGCCGGTTGCGTACCACGACGGAGCCTCGCGACTGAGTGCTCGCCTAGGAATGCGGATGAAAAAAAGGAGGAGGCTAGTCGACGATAGGGTTTTACATACGACGTTTACGATCATCGTAGCATGCTTAGGTAAAATGTCCGTTACAACGAAAAGATCGTGTGTCAGGGTACGATGATAAGAGAACTGCGGAGCTCATCGCAGAATGATAATATGTGTATAGATACGTATGGCTCGTTCGAGCGAGAGTGAGCTCTCACGTTTGCGACACGCGTAGGAGAATCGGTGTCTAAAGGGACTGATCATGAACGTTCGTTCGGTCCTTGAAGTCTGCAGACGGTGAATGCAATGTTCGCTATGCGTAGGTCCTCGCATATTGGTCCTTTTCTGTGTGCCGCAGCTTAGAAGCCGCACTCTCGCTCGAGTGGGCTATACCTCACCAAACGGGGTGTTACTTCTTCATCGTTTACGCGCACCGGTGCTGGGGGAAATGACGAGTCCGTTTCATGCTCAATTCATTTCACGCTCTTCCCGGCGGGGTAACGTTAATTTTTGACGAACCGTTCATTTGCGACGCGTCGGAAACCTCGGACCCGACCCGGACGCACTTAGCGCTCGACTCTTATTAACGGCTCTTTATAATCGTGCAGCGCATTTGTCTAAGAAACTAGCCCCGCGACCAGCAGAAGTCCTCGGGCCAACTGCAGGCGCCACGAGCTTTTCTTCGATCACAAATGCGTTTGCTCCCACGGAAACTAGCGATGATTCATCGGAGGACACGATTGTCTATGACGTTCACTTTCCGTGCTTACGGTACACCTTCGAATCTTCGGCTTCCGTTCTGTTACCGCGCGAGAACGGATTTGCAGCGGTTCCTGAACCTTCATTCTACATACCTCGATTGAGCCACACGACTGACGCTACTGTTCTGTTTTTTTCCCGCGTGCACATTTTGCCAAAGGGGAAGCTATACCGCAGCGCGTTGACCCGGTATCGAGAGACAGCGCTTCTCGAAGCGACTTACAGTTAGGTAGCGGATTCATCTCAAGACGCGTTCGAGTATTCATATGGTATGCTTTTGCGTACACTTTGCCGGCTATGGTCTTCGGGTCCAAGTGAACTTTTTCCCCGCGCAGCGAACGTTAAGTCGGGCAACTCGGCGTCGCACAGGTTGAGTTCGGTCGTCGCCGGGCCCCGTCGTGTTCTCCGCTTCCAAAGAGAGTCCGGTTACGCCGTTAAGTTTCTTTGCGACACGAAAATTTACCGGCTCTCGGTTTGCTCCGAAAGGAATCCGATTTGAACTGTTTCCTCCCTAAGGGCTTCAGTTATGGCAGGTACTCGAAGTAGACATGTTGTTGCCTCGTCCAGATGCTACCTCTGACGGTGTCTTTCTGTTATGCTCTTCAGCGTCGGGAGTAGGAGGTCCCAAAGCGTCGTTTTAGTTGATATTGTTCGGTTGGAACCGTATCAATTTTCGCCGGCTTCCCGTTGTTAGTGATTCGAGGCATTAGCGTGTCCTCACTCGTAAAAGATGATTTTATGAATTATTTAATGTTCCATGGTTATTAGTTATGTATCGTGATCGTTCCCATGCTGCATGTGCAATAAACAGTTTCTGTCGTGCATCGAGATGATTTGGATGTATGTCTTTCGTTCGCATTGCCTGATAAAAGTATTGGATAAATCGACCGCTGTACAATTTCATGCACATTTTAACGCAAACCAGAAATATATCGATGTGTTTTACAAAAACTTCGACTGAATATACAGTAGGTCAAAGAAGTTTCTGTACACCTTCCTCGAATTACTCTTTGGATTATTTTGGTTAATAAGATAAAATGTATTAGTTCCATAAGTATAAAGATATAAGGGCAATTAGGTATTAAAAAACGTGAGCAAAAAAAGCGGCGAGGAAAATTCGGGGGGGATACGAATGTTGAATCTGAAGCAAAAAAATCAAACGTATTCTTACTTTGTACAATATTGCATAAAGGTGCACTAGGATCGAGAAGACAAATGTTAAAAGAAATAGTGAGCTGTCGAAGTTAGAGTATTTTTTTACCAAAAATTTATGCGGTTTTTTGTTTATCAAGAATACTTTTTACTATTTTATCATAATTTTAGTTCAATTGATGAAGACATTTGTTGTGCACGTGTCTACGGACTTTCATGACGACCGTTTATCTAGGGTGTGTTGGAGCACTACCGGAAACTTGCAAAACGTGGTTTCGAGAAAAATGCGTTTAAAGATTACCTGAGATTTATGTGTGTGAAAAATGAAATGTTTCATACTTATACCTAATCTGCTATGCCAGGACCCTATTCGTCTTCAAAAAGTTCGTCTTGAGCCATCCGTTCCAGTCTTCGGGCCAATCTTGTCTCTTTTGATGCAGCGGAATGTGTGGCGTCCGTTTTTTTGCATGCGCACCATGTCCCTCTTGTCGGCCATTATTTTGGCTTTGAGTTCAATTGTGATGCCCATTACTTCCATGATACGTAGTAAAACGAGATACCCGCATTGAAAATACATGTGGCAATAAAAGATGCCAGTTCGATCATTTTTGTCGAGCGAAAAATGTGTTTTTGGAGCAGGGCGCCAGAAGACATTGTTGAAACTTTTGTTATTATAGGGTGTTTTTATGTGTAAGTGCACCATTTTGTTTTGGAATGATTTTTAAATAAAAAAATGTTTCATTTTATTATGTTTCCACGTTGTTTACTCAATTAATGACATTATGTACGGAATATGACACCCTTTCTTCGGGAATGCTTTACTTAAGCTGTTGAATCGTTGCCGGCTTGTCGCATTGCTCCATATTGTTGTGAGCACATGTGCGGTAAATCTTCTCGATCAATTTCTGGTAGAATTCAGTTTTGCAACATCGCACAATATAGTTCACAATGGACAATAATCGAAGTTTCCTTAGCATCCTCAAAACATCAAAAACACCGTCTCCACGTCAAATTGTAAACCAAGCAGTCACGGTCGGTACAAGAACCGACTACGGGTGGGGCCCCTTGCGCGGCTGCTTCCACCTGCACAAGCTGGAAGCAGTTCTGACCTCCCCGACCTATACCCTGCCAGTGCAGATCGCGCAAATTCATATATTTCAAATTAAGCGAAAGCTCCTAAAAGCGTTTCCAGAAGCTCCTAAATCACCACCCCCTGCACGTTGAGCTACTGAAAATACATTATTAATTAATTCACACTCCACAGAAAAAGCAATAATTATATTTAATTAAGGTAGAACACTCATCTTTGAACAAAAAAATATTTTTACTACCGATGACCCCATGGACGATGTGCGAGAGGGTGATTCCGCCTTTGACAAGATTTATCACTCAGTACGAGTGCCATAGCATGCGATGTTCTCAAAGATTTTGCGCATAACACCTCCTACTGTATTTCGCAATGAAAAACTCGACAATTTATTAAATTTATTCTTAATTGCCTGATTAAGCGCTTATCAGTTCCACACATCGACGACACTCTGTTACAATGCATGTACCTTTTTTTATCAAGGGGTTACTGGAATGGTTTTAACGGTCAAGAACCGCGAATATGTCGAATGACTGTTGTGGGCACACGAATAAAGGTACACAAAGTCTCTATTTGCATACCACATTTACATTGACTAGTCAACAGTAATAAGCGTTTTACGGGCCAGTACGTCTTTCATCGGAAATGAATCAGCTAATGTTTTGTAGTTGTAATGATTTATTCGTTATTGCATTTATCCACGAAAATTAAGTTTTGTCATGTAACACCTTCCACCATTGTGAAATTGATTACTGGATTTTACAAATACCGATTTAATTTGATGGATTTGCTGCTTGCTTGAATTTTTCGATAATCATTCTGGTAAAGTACATATCTACTGTTGTTCTGTTGTACCGAACTCGAAACATGGAGTATTATGTTATGTATTTAACGGTTCTGCTTCTTCTCACCCGATGCATGTCAGACTTTCTATGGCAGGCGTTCTCAACTTTTTAATTAGCGCATACCATTGAAACAAAAATTGGAAAATTTGAGTATCACTTAATTTTATACATAAATTTGGTTTCACTCTTTATTTTGTTCTGTTGTATTTGTTTTTCCAATGCAACATTGAAGAGAATCGTGTTTTACAGGATCAGTTGTACGAAGTTGCATTCAAGTTTACTTACCTTCTGAAATATTCCACAAATAACCATTCATTCCTGTCATATTAATACTATTATTAATTGTGTTAACATTTTTGGAGTGACCTTTGTAGAGTCTATTAAATGCATAAAAAAGATTGCAGACAAATTATATTGGCGTACCACTGGTTGAGAATCGCTGCTCAGAGGGATCAAGGCACGGCATGTGTGTGCTTGTCTTACGTTTTTACATGCATTTCCGATTTGCCGCATACATACACCCTCGTTCATACGTCCGTAGACCTTAGTTAAATCATCCGAACTAACTTTCGTTCGTTCAATTCCGAAATGACCGATGTTCATTTAAAAAAGTTATGAGATAAAATCCTGCCGCTAACGTGCTATCGCTATTTTTAGAAGAATAGACATAAACGTTGAAACGATTGCAACCCTCGGTAGTTGGGCCGCAAACCTTGAACTTCGGACGCAAACCCTTCAAGAGCCAAACTTGCAAATTCAATATCCGAAACTGATTGCATGGCAAATGCAGTTTGATCTTTTGTAGCTACTCCTCGCGTTTTCTTTGAAGAAGCATGAAACGGTAATTAGTTACATTTTACACGACATTATTGTCGTCTCTTTACCGCCTTGAGACTGTATGCGCCGACATGTAAATGCTAATATATATTTAATATAATCCATATATTATGTACACACAGTACTGTAAGTTTAGTTCAGCGCGGGCCTTGATGTCAGTAATTGAGGCCTCTTCATCCGCTTCAATTGCTTCAGCATCTGACTAATTTGCAGTTTCTCGTCTATCCTCCTGCCCCTTCTCGAGTACACTGTTTCCTTCCACAACTGGATATAATAGATTTTACGTCTTTTCATGATAGCACGGCTAAATATAGCCGTGCAAAGCGATTTAGCTTCACAGATATCGTTAGTCGACAATTATTGCTACGTTTCGCGTTCTCATTTAGTTAACATCTTCGCAGAAAATTACAACGACACGATCGCATTGAATCGGCATGTGCTCCAATGGATGATGTCCGAGCTAATATAACGTTTTGACGGCGACGTCAGTCAGATTTAGATGGCAAGTAAATATCTGCAAGGGGCTGTCGCTGATAGATTGGTGACGGTTTTATTTCCACACCTACCAATGATTTTGTGCATTGCTTCAAAATGGTTCGGACAGACGACGTGTTAACCGCCTCCACGCACTGGCATCTTATAACATCGTAATACACGATTCGTGAAAGTTTCGTCTGCGAAATGTGGACAAAGTTATCGACGCAGTGGTAACAAATTACGATTAATGACGTCGCACGCCGGTTCTGATTTGTAAGGTCCGGTCGGACGGCTAACACTATTGTTCCATTCAATTGCCATTGTCTCGCATCTCTAGCATTTCTTCGTGATGCTTAATTAAGGGATCGGTCACGATAGGTAGCATATTGAAGCCCTCAATAATTCTACGGGATCGAATGACCGTCGACCATCACAGGACGTTACAGACGGTTGCTATTTTCATTTGCACCGATCTCTCCCTTCCCCGTTTCTAATTTTTTTACTCGCTCCGCACAACTTAATATCGTCGATTCTTTAACCAGATCTGAGATAATTGATTCAAATTATCTTAGATGTAATCTTATTTTTATAAGTGCCCTACGTCCGTACGCAGAGGGTTCTTACGCGTAACGTTATTGACGTGAGATTAATAGAGCTTCATTGAAAAGTCACGGTAGTTGTGGATGCACCGTTATGATGAAAAGTATAGATTTTTTCTTCCCCTCATATTGTCAGTGCTTTTTACCCGTGCTTAACTGTAAAGTTCCCGTAATCGTATAGAATCAGTTCATGCTAGATCGTAACATCGATATCCGAAGTTTTAGGTCCGCTATCTAATGAATAAGATGCAATTCGCATAGACACAGACGATGCACAGTTTCAATCTCGGCACGCTCTGAAACGAGACTTGCTCGCCGGCTCTGCTACTTTCTATATGACTTTTTCTCTCGTTTTAATATGTAGGCGTATGCTCGGTTACAAAAGTAAACAACATTTCGTAGCGAGGCCCGGGCTGAAGTGCACTTACCTACCATGAACTAGTACAGTGGAAATATGTAACTGTTCTCCGCAAGCGGGAATAATTTTTTTCTTCCGCCAACTACATTCCATTAGCACTAGTTGAAACATAACGTCTTGTAACCGTTAATTACCACCACAGAAATCTGCGCGCACGTTTCGCGCAGAGTTTGCATGGTTCATGTACGTGGAATACACCATATGTGTCGCTGATAATGAAACTGGTCTGAACAAAAATTTGACGACATTTAATTTAAATTTAGAAATGTACGAATACTTTCCGAAAACACGTCCGCCACATTATAATTGTTCTGCCCAGTGTCTTGAATGCGTGGTGCACCTAAATGAAACAGTGAGTCTTTTCTCGTCTCGTCTACTGTATCTTTGTATTATTGACGAGCGTTTCCATAAGATACATATTTACATAGAATTCATTGATGTTTTATCAAATTAGGCCGATATAAAAGAAGTGTACGTAAATATTTCTTAGGTTTTTGTGCTTAATAACATATTTCAAAATCAGTCAAATCGGCGATAGTTCTACTAGACACTGCGTATATTTCCTTGTTATACCCCTTTCATAATCACTGGCAAATCTGTCCATTCCTGGTCGGTAATTTGTATAACCGTTTTTTAAGGTTTCGACGACAGCTCGCGTAAAATTATCAAGAATAACAAAGGAGCCGGCCGAACAAAAGGCGGAGAAGCGTTTTTATAATTTAGTTATACTCGGGTTTATTATCGGTCAGAGACTATTTGCCTATCTCCATTCCTGATCACCTTGAACGACTCGAATATTGTTACTAAACTACTGAGACACGTACACGTACAGTGAACAAGTAATTCCGTCATAACCTAAATTTAGCCGGACAAGACGCCGTATCTGTGAAAAGTTCTCCGACAATGTGGAATTTCTTGTCCCGGCTCTTATAGCTGTCAATGACAAAGTGTCGTGCAGACGACATTGGTTACTTCGTTGCGTCTTAGGTGGCACACAGAGTTAACACCTATGTGTTCTTTAACAGAGTTCGCATTCCAAGATGCAGAGCGATTACTAATTCGAAGATACGCGTGAATCAATATGAAATAATTTGTTAAGCGGGAGGATTCCCGAGAACTGTCGATATGTTTCATCGAGATATGCAAAGAATTGAAATACTATCGTGAGAATGACGACGCTGCGTATTTCTCGATAACGCGTAATGCCTCGCAGAACTTCTTGCAAAATGATTGTTTGAAAGACAACGTGAGTTGCGAAGGGGAAGTGAACGGATCGTTTAAGGTGGCCGGAAGTTCTCCGCTCGAGGGGAGGCCTAGGAGTCGTGGTATGTCAATGCTGCGAACTGTGCAGAGAGGACATCGTTCGGTCATAAAGCATATTTCCTTTTTCTTTCGTTTTGTTTTTTTATTTCATCGTCTAAGGGCGAAATAGGGCGGACCAGTTCTCTCCCCCCCGTCGGTTGTCCGTGAATAATGAGCATCGATCTGTCTGCGGGAATAGAAAATGCGCGCGGCGCGTCGCGATTAAGAATGCTCAAGCAAAAATGGTGGACTCTCCTTTAATCAGCTAATTTTTGATATGCCATACTTATCTAGCGTCAAATCGGAGCAACTCGCTAACTCCGTTTTAACCTTAACGACACAGTATCATGGTGCCTGAATAATTTGCTCGCCGAGCGAACGAGCAGCGTTGATTATAGTCTTTGAATAACGTAGAGAAGTATGCAATCTTGGTATTAGCCCTATTCTCCGCTGTTATTGCAAAACAAACTATAATGAAGCAAGTTTCATTCTCTCATGGTACAGTCGAACTCTTTCTCTCTTTCTCTCTCCGTGTCTTTCTCTGCATCTTATTCTTTCGCACAGGCTGTCTTCGTTTCGCCTCCCTCTCGTTTCTCTCTCGTCCCTTTCCTTCTCGTTCGGCTATCCTTTCGCGTAGTAAGTTCTACCGCCAACTTGTGGTACGTTACCACAAATTATGCGATACCTCGTGCTGCCGAACGAAAGACGTTGATCCGAGCAAAGTATCCGTTTCGTTTGAAACGCCAAAATTTGTCTCTTGAATGTTCCTCAGGGTAACCTGTTTCATTTCGCAAAAATGCACCGCCTGGCAGGTTTACGTGAAGAGAGAGAGAGAGAAAGAGAGAGTATTGGTAATAAAGAATTAGTCAAAAACTACTTGGCCCGCACTCGGACTATGTAGTTGACTATGTCCCATGGTCAGTTTTCTTTGGTAAAGTGTCAGAAATTCGCACGGTTTTCCATCGCAACCACACATTCTGGCGGTAACGATGCTCACTGTTTGAAACGGTAGAAAAATTATATTTTAACATTTATACTAATCATATTTAACACAATTGTACTAATTTTCCACATTTTATCATTATGGCGTAATTATAAAATTGTATGATTTTTCAACCATTTAATCCGTACCGCGCGGCATGGCTAATTCTAGGATATCGAAACGATTACTTCTATTAGAATGTCTTCGTGGTACATTCCTTCCCCAAAATCTGTGGATCTCTAGACATCCTCTATATTGGTAATATCCAATTCGTTCCTCAGGAACTCATATATTAAACGAGCGGTTACGTTACGCGAACATGTGAGAGTAAAAATTTCAAGGAGTTTCCGAAATTAGTGGACACGCACCTCAGAACATTCCTGGCGAGCTACTTCAACTTTCGGAGAGTACTTCTCAGATGCGTGTCCAATAATTCAGGTGACTCTCAAGATTTTACTGTCCGATGGCGCAGGTAACTGCTCGGACAGGCCACACCGTAGATCAGACTCGGTACTGTTGAATATCGGCGAAAAAGAAATCTGACACTTGACGTGTTCGAGGAATAAAAGAACGAGTTCGCTGACACGCGTGCTCGCAATGAAGTGAGTTAAACCCATTAAAGGCGACACATACGCACACGCGGAGACGTACGTTGCCGGCAGTTTTTTGGAAAGCATGTTTGGCGTGGGCTCTCGCTCCTCTCACCCTTACCGACTCGGGGCCGAATCGCGAAGTGCCAGAAACTCGGACACTCTCCCGGGAAAAGTGGTATGTGCTCCCTTCGCGGCGCTTTGCGTGAATTTTTGGAACCGGCTGTACCAGAATGTACAGACGGGCATTCAGGAGGAGGCTAAGAGCACAGCGGCAGCGAGATCGAAGGGCCAAAGGCAGGAGGTAGGAGGCAGGCAGGAGGCTCTCTTCTCGTCGTCCCTCCCAGGCAGACCTCGAAAACCTGAATTTCAACTGCCTACCTAGACCCGACGACCTCCGGAACCGCCGAAACGCGCCAGAAGCGTGGAATAGTCGTGCAAGGTGAAAATATCGTTCGTAAAAACGATCGGCCGGATCGGACTTTGAATTTCATGCGAAGCCGCGGGTCTGAAAAAAAGTAGGCAGCGACTAGCAGTAGCGGACGGAGGCCGTGGATGCCCGGCACTTTCCGACGGATTAACACTGGAATCGCCGAGGGGTCGACCGTTGCTTGTTCGACGTTTTGTTGAAACAATTGCACATTCTAAAATGTTCGAAAATAGGATGATTCAAAAATGAACGATCATTATAGAGCATATGACGATTTAGAAGTGAGCGATCATTGTAGGAAAATGTCGTGCGTTGATCATTGTCACATTTCAAACAAAATGAGACCATCTGAAAATCGCTCATCATTATAGGAAACTGTCCAACAAGTCATTTTGACCCCCGGATAGTTCTAGTGGTAACGCGCCGCCGTACCCCGATCCTCCGTGGACGCTTCTCGAGGCCACGATCCGTCGTTCGCAACGCGCTACCCTCGCGTTCGACTCTAATTAATTCCATTAATTAATTTGCTTAATGCCAAAATGATATGAGTGTTAGAGCGAGAGAGGGGGGACGGAGCGGGAACGTGCTTTTCGATGCGCAAAATTACGCGAGCCGTTCCGCGATCGATCTTGTTATTTTTCGTTGTTGCCGTTGTTGCTACCTAAATAAACGCCCTCGTCAATTTGAAATTCAGAACAGTGTGTGTCCACGTCGGCGGAGCTCCGAACTCCTCTGGAGCGTGTTCCGAGCGTGTCCGGGCGCGCTCGATTTACAATATTCATCCTTTGTTAACGTCGCCCCTACCTGTTTCACGCTACCTGCGGAATTTTACGAGGTCTCTTTCAGTAACGGGAACAGCGGGAATCGTTCCTTTCGCTGCCCTATTCCTCGACTAGCCGTGTTTCGGGCCAATTAAATAAGCGCTCCATCGCGGGAGCGACGGGGAGACACCATAGACCTTATATACATGGACCGCGCGTTCCAAGCAAGACATGGTTTCAAGACTAGAGGACAGAAATACGTATTCTGGACCTCTCTTTCAATGCCAATTACATTTCCCGCAATGTAGGCCACAACATCTTCAACAAAAGTGGAGGATCCGAAAAGATAAATATTTTAGACCTTCTAATGGGATGGCATATCCACGGTTCCGTCCTATCCAGTTCAAAATGTGCCCCTAAAATCCGGCACATGCTGATATTGGCACTGGCACCGTCGAATGTCACTGAGGTAACTACTATTCGAAACATATATTTAATAAAATAGCCCGCTCAGAGCCGGTCAGACATTTTATCAAAAAATATGCTAATGGCACCTTCCAACGGGAATTTTTGTATATAAGGTCTATGGGAGACACACGAGGCACAGAAGACGCGGCCCTCGCGTGTAAAACGGAGAGAAAGCAACAAAAAAAGGGAAAAAAACGAAGCGTGTGCGTACATCGTGTACGCTCGTCTGTACAGGTGGGTGCGTGTAGGCCGCGTCAAGGGGGTGAAGAGTAGTATTTCTCGAACGAATGCCGGCGAGGAAGGCCGAGCGAGGCCGAAGCAAGCCGAGAGAGTCTATACCGAGTCGTATCAAGGGAGCTCCTCCGTAGAGTAGAGCAAGAGGGACAGACTGAGAGAGCGGGAGTGAGAAGGATAGAGGAAAACAGGAGAGATGGCGAGAGAGAGAGAGAGAGAGAGAGAAAGCCAGTGGTAGTAGGGACCTTCGTACGAGTCTCTTCTCCTCGCTACCCTAGGTTAGGTGCTATTGTAATCGATTGGAGATGCGGGACTTCCCCTGACCCTCCCTCTCTCTTCGACCCTTGTCGGCTATAGAGACCCGTTACTCATTGTCTGGCAACCCCTCTGCGCTTGGATACGAAGGCATGTGCACCGACGCACTAGCATAAAGTTACTTCTACCTTGCACTACGTACAGCATTCTCAAAAATGAACGCATATACGCCGGACGGTCAAGGATAGTATCGATTCTTCGTGCAGAGATCGTCTCTCGTAGTCGCAGCGTTCGGCTAAATTTATCTTAATTAAATATGCGACACAACATGTGAATGGCGTCGGCGTGGGGAGTAGTGTCATGGAATGACGTTCATTCAAAAGTCTGGCGGATTCTTGTAATTATGAAACGGTCGAGGAAATAGTTCATAGACACTGCCATTTGAAGAGATTAGTGGCTCTGTCGGAATTCAACGCACGGTAGTAATTAATGAGAGAGAGAGAGAAAGGGGGGAAGAGAACCTCCCGTCTAATCTTTTTAATGAGAGTTTTCTCAATACCGACTGCCGAATTTGGAATATTATGTATAATCACTGAGTAATACTTAAGCGATCATTAATTATATTCGCACGGAATAAGAAGTGAGCATTGCACAGGATGAGGATTAGAAATGACTTAGAAGGCGTGATAACAATCATCGTGACGGGGAAAGTTACCGAACGAAAGTTTTCGTAAACAGTTGTTAGCATTCCGACCCAGGCCCTGCTATTCTTATTTTTCATCTGTCGTTCGATAATTAGGACCTCGTTCGTCTTTACGCTTCCCGCTTCTTCGTATATGATTTCTTTCATAATTTCAATCATCCTTGCAGTCTAAGCTGGTTATTGTAGCTGAGAGATGGATTCTTACGAGCGCAGATGGCGAACGGCATACACAGCCATTTCATTAACCCCTATGTCAATATCCGGATATTCGGGGGGCACGCTTTTTGCAACCAAGCTCTCAACTTTATTCATTTTCATCGGAAAAAAATCGGCAGACGCGTTCGGATTCTCATTATTTGATCGATTTGACGTCCATTAATGTATCCTTTTGCTTCGGTCTTCATACAGAAACCCTACGCCTAATCCCGATCCATTTCGAGGATTAAAATTATGCCGGTTTTTATGGAAGTGGTCAAAGTCAACTATATAAAAAATCAATTTTTTATTTACGGTAATTACCGGCATATATTATTGCATATTGCGACTGCTCGGTCCTCCTGCAGTCGATTGGCTTGCGTATTAGCATCGTCGAATGCAACGAATCTTACGATATTCCAGAATTGATTGATGCCGATACTTGCACCATGTATAGGATATCAGCTGGGTTTCCACATGCCGGGGTATGATCTCTGGTCAGAATTATTGACGTCAGATATAACCAGCATAGATAATATTCAGTAGAATTCTTCAACGGTCAGCTGTTACTCCATTTTCTTCTTTACAACATGTTATCGATTGTATTCTTGATTAACCGTAGTCGCTCCATCCGGATTGCGCGTCTATTTCTAGTTAAGCACGCGGGGCCCACGTTTGCGAATTATTGTCATGAATTGAACATGTTTTAAAATGGAAACGTGCGATAACTTTTCCAGACAACGTCCACTTCATTGGAATTGTTCTTCCCAGCGCTTTAACCAACGTACGTGTAGCAGTTTTTTTAACGCCAGCTGCACCTGTCCGAGAGAATAATTCTTCCCTCTTCAGTTGTGCAACATTTCCGTGAGCGATGCTCAGAACGAATTGAAAATGCTTCAGCTATACCACTTTCATCAGTATATAATTGCTGGCCCATATGTAACACATTCAAAATTTACCTATACCCCTATCCGCTTAATCCTAATGTTCGCTAGTAAGCGTCTACGATTATCGAAGTTCATGCTTTCGCTGTGACAGATATACATCCTTGCACACAGACGCAGACGGGGAAAGGCACACGCAGAGACATTTGATTAAGCCCGTCTAGAAACGAGGAGAGATACCTCGTGCTCTCTCTGATAGCTTTTCTGCGTGGGACTGTGCGCCGACCCACGGGAGTATCTTTACACCCCACTTGCCGCCGATGTCTCTTGTCGCGCGTTCTCGTGACCATTTCGTGAAGGGGGACTGCTCGCGATATGGGTTCTGTCTGAAAAGTTACGCATGCCTGCTGCACGGTGTAGCGATCGGGGCCAGCGCGTGGGAAAAAAATGTTCATCACGTCCTGACCCCTCGCGCTTTCTCACAATTTGTTTCAACAAAGTGCACTGATCGACGATCTACCATTGGAGTTGCGCCGTTAGAAGGACATCGCATTATCTAATATTCAATTTGAAGTACTCTCGAGAGTAACTATCGCGAGAGACTCTCGGATGTCCATACGTAGCCTTAACCCGCGGATGCTTTCACCGCTTGCAGATATCGAAAACATCTATGATTCATACGTAAGAATAGCATTATATTCTTCATAGTCTCCTAGATGCACGCGTGTACATGCATACATCCTTTGTCGATGTTCTTGGCACCGAAACACACCCGGCAGTGCGAGTGGCCGCGCGAGAAGACAACTAGGTGATCATTACGCGTGTGTGCACTTAGACGCACGTTACGTGCTCGCGAGAGTGTCGCAACGCTTGCCACGCGCTGTAACGATCGGATCGACTGTATCAGTAAAAATCGCCACGATTTCTCAGCGCTAAGACATTCTCGGCATCCCGACACTCTGCCGTGCAAAACTGCCCCTTGACCACTGTTCGCAACTTCGATCGTCATTCGCAGCTCACGTCCCGTTAGAATATTCAATATGTCCGGACGAAAATACCACCTTTTGCCGTGGTCGCCGTCGGTCGGACGAATTTTCGTGGCGGCACTCACGCGGCGGATTCGTCCTCGTAAACGGTAAAAATTTTCCCCGTTACTCGTCGAGCTTACGAGCAAAGTTGAGGCACCCGAGCATTCGTAGAATAAACATCTTCCGCCGTGAATGAGTTGACGTTACGTATGTTAGAAAACAATCTCTTGGCCGGTCGAGCATAGCAAGCGATTGCGTAGTAGGCTAGACTTAGCTCCGTATCGCGTCTCCGAGTCTCGCGGTTGCAAATTCTGGTCAGGATCGTCGCGGAATTCTCCATTTTCTGCATGTTATTTTTCTGTAATTTAGCACGCGACAATGCGCATTTTACATGCGTCTCGCGAACGGACGCAGTGTACTCTAACTTTTGCTGTCTGTCAAAGTTAGGAAAATTTTCGGTCAAGATCCAATCACTGTTGTTGTGCGGGGGACAACGTCAAATTAAACGTAAAAGTATTAGTGAGTTATGAAGTACCCGATCCATACGGTTTCGCGTACCTGGCTCATATTTGCTCTTATTTCGTATAAAATAGGACATATAGTCGTAATTAATTTCCGATGTAACTAATAGAACTCTGTATGCGCGGCTCATTGGAAATTATTCGCTTAAAAATAGTTTGCTTGCACGGCGATGCATTCCTTACCACAGCCTTTTCCGCTTCTGTCGCGGAATAATAATTCAAACGCTATTTGTGGCGCGGCCCGCGAGTACTTCGTCGTAGCTTGTAGCTATCATATCTTGTCGTATCGATCGCTCTCCAAAATGTTCCTTTAAAATTAATTTTTGATTTAGCAAACATCAAGAAAGCTGCCTAGTCGACTGGTCAAGTGAATAAGTCCGTAAGAGTGTAGGAATTAATTTTGACGTCCTTCGAAATAGTTCCTTTCTACAGCAACAAATCGTTCCCATCTCTCTCTTTCTAACTTACGACACATTTTTCGTACTTCTCATTCGTAACGGCCTTGGTTCACCGGAAACGACGCCTTTTTAAACGTCCCATCAGTCGTGCAACAGCAAAAACTTCTGCAGAGTCTGACGTACGTGGAAATACTGTCTATGAAATGTTGTACTAGTCAGTGCTGAATAATTAGTCACACATGGGAACACGTACATTATTGGAGTCCACCAATGAAATCAGGTATTTTCAGCGTTCGGGCCATTGCTACTTCAACATTTCGTAGAAATGATTCAAAAACTACGGATGAAAGTCGCGACCACTGCTCTGCGGGCGTTCAAACGAATTCATGCTGCACCATTCCCGGGTAATAATGAAAAACGATTAACGTCACCTTGGCATTTGATCGACTCCACACACGTCCTTTCTTCGGTCTTCTCTTTGCTTTAGCGATCCGCTGATATGTCTGACAATGAGCCTTGGATTCGACGTTATATCCGTGAACCCATGTCTCGTCGCCAGTAACAATCGTTTCGAGAAAGTGTTAGTTTAGGTCCTGTGGCCTTAGCAAATCCTGCAGCACGATTTATGTCTGAATTTTGCGTGGAAGCATGTCAGTGAAACACCGTCGTAAAAGCTTTCATTGCTTCACTTCTAAAGGCCTTCCTTCTCATCACGCACGTATCTGTGAACTTTTTTTCCAGCTTGACACAAGACTTGACGCAAACGCGACGCTTCTCCTTTCCATACGCAGAGGTCAATTTGCCAAACGGTATTTAGACGTTAAAACATAATCGACACTGCTCTCAGACGGTGAATGCTACAGAGCTGCAAATATGCATGCCCAGCGTGTGCAAAGTACACTTCCGTAGCTCGGTTACTTTACTCGAACGCGTTAAGTCTCTCCGTTTTGCGCGTATTTTATACGGTACCGTAATCAAGAACATATATTCGAGATTATTACTTTTAACGTTTCGACATTTTTTCGAAAGTAGAACATTATTCCAGCGGCAACGACGTTCGAGCATCATTTTTGCGTCCACTCAGTTTTGTCACGATCTAAACAGATGGTAGTCGGCTGATACCAGATCACGTATATACGGAGAATATGGTAACAGTATCCATGCGAGCCCTAACATTTTTTGTTGGGTTACTTAAACTGCGTTGATTCTTGTCTGATCGTGAAGAAGGACCATACGCGTTGGATTCGACAGAACATGCCTTTTCTTCAATAACATTTTTTGTGCAAACATCCAATTGAGGTAACGGCAAACGTGGGTTATATTCAGTCGCTGTGTTTAGGTCATATTCATTAAACTTCGGCGAATCTTTGGAACCAATTTCAAAACTGATAATTGAATGTTGCATCTTGGCCGCACTACACATTTTTGTTGCCGTCTCTGTGTACGTCTGTGACATTATAGCCTAACTAAAGTTCTTACAATAGTATGGCACGAATGTTCCCCTTGATATTGGTTTATTTTGTTGGAACAGAGTAATATGCGTAGCAATTTCTTGGCTCTTCCAGAGTTGTGGCTAGACGAGCGACATGGTTTTCTTTGGAACAGTAACTGTTTATACTAACACTTGAGAATCGGTTTATCAGCAGTGACGCAAGCGTTCGTTGGAAGTTCCAATCGCAAATTACGACTCAATCGGATACAAACGTTGCGGCATATTTTTCTCATAATCAGAATTCGCAAGTCTATCTTGTCCCGAGGACGACACCTTGATTCTCGATATTCATACTACGTCGCTTAAAAATATTCCATATCCGACGACCTGTTAGTCGAGCTGCGCTCAATAATTTTATTATTTTTTCACGTCTTTCTTTCGACAACTTTCATTGTTCGATGTCCACAAACTCGCAACACCCACTTTTCGCGCGAACCAATAGAAACGCTTGAGAAATAAGACTCGAGGAGTTCGGACGACAACTCTTGTCGCGATACACCGAATCCGCCTAACTTCCAAATTGAAGCGTGAGAATTGCAGTAAGTGACCGACTTCCTGATAAAGTGCCTCGAAATAGGCAGCAGTTGATTTGCTTTATCAAGTAGGCTAATTTAATGGACGACTTCCTCGCGGTGCATACAATTTTCAGAAGAAGGCGTGGCATTTCCACATCGAATCTAATTGTAAACTTCTTTGTTAGCCCGTGTCAACGGTACAGGTCGATTCGTTTCATGTGTTTCCTGTCTTCTTTCAGGCACACGAAACATACGTAAATCAATTTCCTCCCGGGAAATTGCAACATTTAAACTGATTTCTTCTATGTACGTACGTTCCTCGGTATCTCTTTGTCCGTAAAAAAACCTACATATTTTGTTTATTTATCAAATGAACGACTACATACTCTACATATAAATAGTAGACAGAACAGAATTGGTAGTGTTATAAGCACCTCGATGTAACTCAAATACGTTCTATACCCAACGATTGACATGATCCGAAGCAATTATATAGTCGTCGTTCGACGATTGTATACATCGCGATATGATAGGAATATTATAAAATTATAAAAGAAACGTATCGAGGCGCATCGGACGACCGAGCAAGCGAAAAGAATGCTAGACGCGGAGCAACAGGTAGAAACACTGAGGAATGTACACCGAATGCTGAATTTATAGGCATTAAAGGGAATACGTGCATAACGAAAAGGAAAACGGCGGTTGGAGTGAGAGTAAGCCCGAAATTACTCACTAACGAAGTGTTCTTTCCATTCGACATCAGCTTTGATTCGTGAAATGAAATATTTGTTAACCCTTATATTTTATCAATAACGTTTTGTGCATTCTCATTCAACACTTTTTTCTTCCCGGCTACACATTTTAAAATTCAGACGGATCCTCGCTGTTCGACGTATTTCCAATAGATTTGTGTTTCAAGTTTACAATTCAATTTAACGGTAAATTACCGAAATCGAAAATTGAAGTTGATTATGCGTTTGTTCAATAGCTGACGTGCTGCCACATTGACGGATACAATAATTGCAACAAATTTTGTGGCCATTGTCTGAAAATAACATTTTTGTGTGGAGCAGAGAATATAAGATAGATAAAATTAAATATTTTTATAGTAATTGGAGGAATTTTAAGATATTTTAAAAGCCAACGATTTGCGTCAGTGAAGCAATGATATCAATTCGAAACAAAACTACCACACACACGCTAAACTTGCAAACTGGATATAACCACACGCTAGAAGTACTGATGAGGAAACTAGCAGTACAGTGGGAGCAGCAGTCCCAACCGCGTGCGGTCAGGCGTGATCAAGGTGTTCCATTTTTAGTCTATAGCATCAGTGGTCAAGTTATACTAAAGCTCGGGCAACACAACAACAAACCGATGTCCTTGTCGAGAATCCCCTCCTAGGGCCCTTTCTGGTTTACTGAGAGTTCAATATACCTGCAAAATCAGTCGACTCGTCCGTTTGTGGCAATGTCAATTCATTTACGTTTCCAAGATTTAAAATTGCAAGCTACATCCAGAAAGTCCATCGATTTTTCTTGTAAAGCTTTTGGCACATTGTTACCGCACAAAAATATTCGAGTACGTCTTTATTTTCAGCGGATCCTTAGAAAGTAGAAAGTATTCATTTTCGTTGACGGTATTAACTTTCGCATGAAAATATGTCTTCTTCGCCGTATCTGTCCCTAATTGTGACAATTTTCGTAATTGAAAAGATTGCACAATGGGATGAATAAGACTATTCCACGTACGCCACAATAAAACGTGTCATATTTCATCCGAGACAAATTGAGGATGAGATTAATCGTACTTTCTGACGACAAAATATTCTTGGAAAACCGCTTATCTTGACTTCGTCGCTACAACCGCTTATTTCTTCATTATCACTGTCTAATAATTTAATATTGCACCCGCATTACTGAACCAAGATAGAACACCTCAAGACGGCATCTGTTGTACAAGACCCGTGATCAATGAGCTTAAATCTTCTGTTCTCTTCGGGTCCATTGAAACCGCTCTCATCTTTTATATTTTTCCTGTCTCTGTCGGTCGACTATGCTGCTTTTATCGAAAAGTTTCTAAATATCTTCAACTTTCCTGGACTCTTCACCGTATTCGTAGAAGTAGTTGACGCTGGCAATTTCAGAAAATAAGACGATCCAAAGCTTGCTCTTCTATATGTTTCAATCAAGGTCCGGCAAGATTGCAGCAAATAAGTTCATTAAAAGTGAGCAGTCACTATGAGATTATGACGAATTGTCAAACGAGCCATTGTGATCTGCTGTTGTGCTAACGCAACTCTCACATACTCTCCTCCATGTCCTGCCCACCGCTGTCGTAGCTTGTCATAGCCTCGCTACTTCGCTCGTACTCGTTCGTTGATAATCCAGGAAAGGAAGACTCGTCGAACAGGATGTGTAATCAATTGTACGGCGGATGTCATTCGTAGAAGTTTCGTCTTTGAAGCGTCTTCCGTGTCACTCGACTCGGGCGTTCCCTTTGCATGATGCTGCCTCGCGAATCTTCACGAGCGCCAGGTGTGCCGCACGTTACCTGTCTTTCTACGCTTTCAACGCGATCCGATATCTTTCCGGCCGCTTCCATTTTCTCCGCTTTCGCCGGCAGAACTTGGCCCGGCTCCTTCTCATTCGCCATTTTATGCTAACGTCGTTAATCTTTCGCGGAAACTAGAAATTCCCCGTTGGCCGCCCTGCCGCCACAACACCACATTTTACGAATACTTCGCCGCAAATCGGGTAGCCTCTCGACGCGACTACAAGTCACGCTCCGAACTCCGAACATTTTGGAACTTCGAGCGATCTTGTGTATAAAGCTGTTATTTCGTGCTTGAGAGGAATGCGATTTTTTCGGTGCTTAATTTTCTGGTCGACATTGTATTCCTACTTTAAAGTCGTTGGAAATTTATTTGCAATCAACGCATATCTATCTTCTCGCTGATATGCATCCGAGATTAGTAACGTGAACATTGCGACGTGTTTGCCGCAACAAAAAGATAAGGTTTCGTTCTCTGTTGATCTTTGATACAGCCGGCGTCGGAGCGACGCATTGCAAAAGATGATTGGGGGGTATTTCCATTACCAAGTGTTCACATTGCTCGCAAGGCAGTCTAACATGTACAACATTTTCGAACCCTTCCGAATCGGTAATGGAGCAATTGATTCGTCGAACCGGACAGCGGGAAATTACGTGCGTTTTCTTCGTTCTTAATCGCGGCGATGATTATGAAAGTGTTCTAAGTGGAACATGCGACAAAAATTGAATCATTCACTTATTCTTAAACGTAAATTGACGTGACACCAAATAAGTGACATTTTTTATGATTTATTTTTGTCATTTCTCTGACCCAGACCGTTTTCATAATTACCGGCACAATTAATTTCAAGACAGCTCGCTCCCGGCTAATCTTCCAGCATCGACCGTCGTTCAGTATAGAATTTCGCAACTCGCACCCGTCGCCCGAGGTATTAAGAGAAATCTGTTTTTATTATTCGTCCGATTCTGGACGGGATGGTTTTTCTACGAAAGCAAAAGAAAAGGTGAGCTCTACTCCATGCCTCCTCTGCGGTTTCTCAACTATCGTCAGTCTCTAATAAAAGCAATTACATTCGAGCGACATGTGCTCCGCAGTATAATGACACGTAACTACGTAAGTGCTCTCTCGGCCGACATGTAAAAAGGGGGAAAAACATTAGAAAAGGAAAAAAAAAATATGAAAAATCTAGAATTCGCAATGTTACGATGATCGTTACGGTGACGTGAATTAAGGAGAGAAAAAAAACAGCGCAGCGGTGTAAGGAGAAACGCGTAGGGAAGATGCGAGGCGAATGGGGATACGAACGCGGAATATCCTAGCGGCTTAAGCTATTTTCGTTGTTCATTGTTATAAGCTTTTATATTAAAGAACGAATTAACCGGATCGGAGTGTTTTTTAGCGCGCCGAATTCGAAGCGATACACGTGAATGCGTTACACGACCTACGGGGAGGACATATATACATACGTACACGATATTGGGACATGCATATACAGCAGAGAGACGGCAGAAGAGCACACACAGAGTAAATGTGCGTGTGCTCGAGAGAGAGACATGAGCGAGTTTGTGTGATGATACCTGTAATTAACTACAGCCGTAATTAGTTAATAATGAAAATAGCACCGTGTGCTGGCCGACCGATTGTTAAATGCAGTCACGACTAGACGTTATAAGCTCGTTTTCCTTTCGAAAATTCCCTCGGCGCTTTTGCCGCTACTTCATGCCGCGCCAAACAACGGTTACCTCGCGTATGTAAATCGTAGGATCCTACGATCGGTTTGTTATCGTTAGACAGTTTGTTCTTGTTCGTTAGTTTCCCCCGGTTTCCTCGAGCTTCGCGCGTGTAGCGGATATTTATTTTACTCGTCGAGCATCGATTTCGTTAGTGTGTGCAGCGCAATGCAGAAAGCAGCGGAGCAGTATCAATAAGAGCGCGGCACCGGCAGTAGCGTCGAGGTGGTAATATAACGCTAGTTATAACTCTACATCACTGTTTGCAGCTAGGACTCTTTCGCTAGATAATAGTTTAAACTATGGAAAATACCAAATGCCAAATGTTAGCTGTAAGTAGTTTTATAGCAGATTACTCGTCGCACAGCGAATCCTCGTCGACCTTGCAGAATATTGTACCTTTCGATTTGACCGATTTCAAGTCGTGCATACATACGCGTTCGCTCGTTCGCCGCGCACACGACTTCTCGAACTCTCTCGATCGCGCGACAGGTGGCGACCAATACGAATTTTCACTGCAACTTTTAAACACGCTCGTTTTCCCTATCGTCGTTGTCGGGGAAACAGGACGACTTATGTCGGTGCATTGAAAGATAACGAATAATCCGAGACGGGTACCTCCAAACTTCTTAACAAATACTGTGACGGAAGAATCATTTACGCAGTTGCGAATGACTAGAGTAAGCTATACATTTTTTATACCTAAATTTGAAAAATTATGTGTTAAAACGGGTATTCGAAGTGAGCTTTTAGCAGTGAATAAAAGTAGAGCATAAATAGATCCAGTCTGCACCTTTTTGCACAGCAGGGAAAGAATCATTTTTATTATTCATGTACATTTCGAGTTGCTAAGTTTGGAGATCCCTAACCTAAAACGAAGTGTGTATTTCCACTTTTTCGATGACTTTATTCGAGACGTTGAACGTTGTTTACCCTACAAACACACAAGTGTCACTCGTTTCCGAGGAAAGACGGCAAATAATAAAAAGTGGAGATGGACCAAGCAAGAGTGAGACTTGAGCTATGTTACATGGAAGAGGAGCGATGCGTAGTAGATCCTCAGCTAACATTACGTTTACCACCTTCGGATTCCCAAGACGGAACAAATACAGTAGCGTTCAAAAATGTCGAGGACCTTTTTGGTTTGGCTGAAATTCAAACTATCCGTACTTATGCATGCATTTCAATTATTGCCTGTAGCAAGCCAAAAACCTCACTCTCGCTTGGTAGACTTTAACGCGAAACTGGTCGAGCGTTTTCGTGTTCCCGCATGAATCGTGAGTCTGGACGTTACAGAGCGCAATCTGTCGTTCGAAATTTCGGCAAGTTCGATCGGTGTCGTGTCGTTATCGGGGCGTTGAGCAACGACGAATGGACAGTGGTATGCGCACAACGATCGAGCGTCAACGAAAAGAGGTAAATAGCGCTTGGGAAAAATCGATTATGCGCCGATAACGAAGATACATTTTCGGTTTCCGATAGCGGAGGCAGAGTTAGTCATGGGATATTCGGGTGGCGCGCCTGAGCACACCTATCGCTCGAAATTTCGACAAATTGTGTCGCCATCGTAGTCGCACTTCGCGGTTCTATCGATGAATCAATCGCGTCGGGTACGATCAAAACTCGATAAACGCCTGGCAAATGGCGTGCAGAAATGATCGATGAGACGGATAACGTTGCAGAAGTATCTTCGATTCTCGAATAAATTCCTCCGTATATATATATATATATGTACGCATTGTGCGCGTATTTACATACTCTCCGGGCACCGATCTAAGTTTGGCCAAAGGGTTCCCGAAATGCCTGTAGGTACGAATGATCTAGAACGGTCCTATTGAAGCGGGCTACGTTCATGTTAGTAGTCGGAATGTCGTTCTAGATCATTCGCTTGAAATCTAAGGACATGTAATAAAGCAATCCTACAATGTACATTAATTAAATCCACGAAAAGCGACCTGTGCTTACTTGGAAATATGTAGAGTTCGGTGGTATCGGGATTGATCGAGAAGACGTTTCCTGAAGTGTAACGGTGAGAAATAACAGCGGGTCTCGATCCTCTTACGTCGATCGAGAGTGAGAAGTAGCGCGTAGCGTAGAAAAAGATCGATAGCGTTGACAACGCGCAACGGAAGGCGCGTCTTCGATTTGCTAGCGAACTTCACCTCGCGTCTCGCGTATGATTTCGACAAATTCTGCAGGGTCTACTCTATCGCCAAACGTTATCGCACGGAGCAACGGTGAATCAATCGTATACATCGATCGAGCGTCTACAAAGAATAAAAGAAAAAAAAGAAGAGGTAAATAATGTAGAGAGAGAGAATCGATTAATGCGTAGATTACGAAAGTACGTCTTTGGTTCTCGACGAGATAACGTACCTAACGTACACAACAAGGAACTACCAAATCGTATGTACGAATTCAACGCGAAAAGACTTTAATTTCAATACACTACCAGCTAAGTTTAGACGTAATTAAGAAGAGTGGATCGATAATCTAGATGTTACTGATAACGAACACAAAAGTGGCGCTCCGCCAAATGGATTCCTCTCCTTTGTTTGTTTGTTTATATTTTTATTATTATTATTATTATTATTATTATTATTATTATTATTATTATTTTTTATACATCAACGAACCAATCGCGCGAATTGGTTCACGGTCGTGTATGTGCTTCTATTATAGAAACGGTTTTTATATTCGTTTCCATTGTGCGAAACTGTGATTTTTATCTCGACGACGGGAGCGAGCAGTGTTGCCGCTGGTTTTTTTAACATTGGAAGGAAAACCGCAACATTCTTCGTCTTTACACACGCTTATTACATACGAAATATTAGTTGGTAAGGGACGAATTTGTACGAGGCGTCGTTTTTCACGTATTGCCTTCACGACGATGTCGCAGTTTCGTTCGATCGGCGAGGCTTCTCGGTTGGGATCCTGCTCTAGATCCATTTTAATGTCGTCATAGATTCTCGGTTGCGTGTCGAACGTTCGCGATTCGACGGGACGAGGGAACTGCGAGTCTCGAAATTCTCGAATTCGATCGACCCGGAAACGCTGACCGTTCTTGCCCGATGAATTGTTCGCGGATCTAGACAGCCGAATTGGAGGGTACTTTTGATCGCTGATCGATCAGAGCACGGCGATGCAGAAGGCGTGAGAGGTGGCGCAGGCTGGTATGTGCGAGATTTGATACAAAAAAAAAACAAAGAAAAAAATAATATCCGCACAAAGCACCGGTAGAAACAGTAATTAAAAAAAATTATTCTAAATTAAAATAGTTTTTTACAGTACTTCAATCGTTTGAGCAGCGTGTCCTTATAAAAAGGGCTCGTTCAGTTTTGGGAACGATCGGTGGAAACAACTGTTTCATTGCCTCTTATGATCTCGCCTGAGAAGTCTGGGGATTCCTTTATGCCTTTTCCAAAACCCCGTATCAAACTTCGTAGATACAGCCGCCGGCGTGCATGGATGTTGTCCGTCGCGTGCTGTTCAGGACCGAAAAGGTCCAAATTACAAGCCCACAAAAGCCGTGTTCGGAGTACTCTCACAATGAATCCTGATCCCAGCGCGTACTCGTCGACGTTCGATCGAATTCGAAGGGAGACAAGTTTCGATCGTTTTTCGCTCGCGATATCGTCTGCGTAGGTTGCCACGCGCGTAGAAGGAACCGTTTCGCATCGCGGAACCCGAGGAGGAGTCGCAGACGCACGAAAAGTCCGAGGACGGCCGCGTCGATTTGATCGAACGACAGGTTTCTAACGAAGGAGTTCACGAGTCAAGCGTTGCATAGTGTCCATTTATTTTCATCGTTCATCAGCGGCGCCCGTCTACTCCGCTTCTCTCGGAAATGGCGTCGCTCGCGGTTGACGTGCGAAGCTCTGTTTAAGCCGGACTGACGACATGGACCGCAGACAGTCCGACCCTGTTTTTGTGTTCATTCATAGATCAATGCTGTGCGCTGCCTGCTCGTCGAATCGTTCGATTTCGGCGTGCATAAAGATGAAAAAATTGGACTACCCGCAAGTGTCCGCGAATGGGGGCGGATATTGGGCTTGCAGAAGGAGCTGTCAGGTTCAATCGGTCTGTGCAGGTTCGTCGTGAAGGTTCCCACGCACGTGCGATATTTTTCTGGCGACATGGTCGACGAGACGACAGTGTGTCTCAGCGATCACCTGATTTATGCATGCGAGTGCGACTGATGCGTGCGTCTGGTGTAAGGTTTGCAGCGAACCGTCACACACGTGTATGGGACCCTTTAGTCGTAACAACGGCCTGTCTTCGTTGTGCCCGCGGACGGCAGTCGTCTCACCGTCTCACGACAATTATTATCGAAACGGTGGCGAGCAGTTCGTACGACGATCGAGAATACGCACGCGTCATGGAAGTAATTCGGTCCGCCGAACTTCCGCGATTGTAAGCGATGCGTCTTCGAGGATACCCCGTGTACAATTCGGTCTTTTTAATGTGGCCGGACAGTACCGCGGGCAACGAGTGATTTTTGCGCAGTCGAATAACTCGGCGATCGAAACGCCCACAGCTCTAGTGTTAATGCATTTTCCCCTTTGTCCTATTTCCCTCTCTCCTCTACTCTTCCGCCATCCAACTCCCTCTCTCTCTCTCTCTCTCCCCCGCACCCTCCCTCTCTCTTCTCCATATCGAGAGGATCGCAGTGTAGCCTAGTCGAGAGAGGAAGGGCGATCGATACTCGAACCCATGTAATTCGTAGCGCGAATGAAGCTCGAGGGCGACATTCGTCGAGAATCGAGCGTAATTCAATAGTGCGAACGAAGCTTCGTAAAGCGCCATTCAGTTCGCGAAGTAGCTTATATCGTAATTCGAACAAGACGAGGAAAAAGTGAAAGGAAGGAAGGAAGGAAGGTAGGAAGGGATGAGCGAAAGATAGAATGAGGAAAAATTTCGAACGGAATTCGGCCTGCTGATCACTCCGTCCGCGACAGACATTGTAATTAATGCATTGTAAATACTCAATTGACGAATACCGTTAGGCAAGAAGAAGACAAACGAACCCACACACACACACACATACACACGCGCGCGCATTGTGTAATTGTAAATATTAAAATCTGGAAAAGATATTTGTTAAATATAGAATATGTTACGTTTTTCAAGAAGATGCCTTTCTGTTATGATTCTTTATACCCTGCTATATTTCCTGCGGATTTCCTGCTGACATAATGTAAGTTACGAATGTAACGAGACCGGGGCCATTTGTATCCTCTGTTGACCCGAAAGAAAAGGCCGGTCCCACTAATAAAGATCCTGCACACACGTCACGTTTCCCTTATCCACCAAATTCAGAACGAATAATGATAGGAAGGTGCAAGAAGAGTTTGCTGCATTACGTCCAACTGCAGCCACAATAAAGGTAAGTGTGCGTTCTTTCTAATTCTCGTACAAATCCTCAGTGCGTTCAGAATATCATCATATTTCGGTACATACTAACTGTAAGCATTACTAAGTGTCAAAATTTGTGCGGACGATTATGGAAGTTGTCTGATTACGAGTAATATATTCTTCGTTTCACAATATATACATATATATATAAATAAATATGACTGTAAAATTTTGTGAGATCACTTTCATAATCACATGCACTTTTATAAAACACTCATCCAGCTGAGCAAGTCAACAGCAATACTAGGGACGCTAAAGATAGAGTTTATCTTCTGGAGAGAGGGGAGACCTGTTTTATCTAAGAAACGCAAATCACCGAAAAAGTTTGTTCATCTTCCACGCCAAAGTGGCCGTTACTGACAAACGGATTCGAGGACGCACGATTTTTCTCACGGCGAGCAGAAACGGCCGTCTCGCGATCACGGTTCATGACAAACAATCGCATTTCCATACAGCTGGCGCAAGATCGAGTTTTTCTTGTATCAACGCCGTGCCGTTAACAGTAAATTAGTACGTTACATTGTGCATTATGAGTGCGTCATAAAACGGGAGGAATAGCGCAATTAATACGTAACATTTTAACTGAGTAAGTTCTTACCGATTGAAACGCATGTTTTACGGGTAGCCATTAACGTAATTACGGTTTGCTCCCGAGAAGTACATCGCACTGTTTAAGCTTCTCTCTTAAGTTGGTACGATACCGCCGCATTATACTGTACACGTTACACTCAAAATATCCGCGTATGCTTGCGTCAATTCCGTTCGGCCTGATTTCGGGTGTTGCGAAGTGCGAGTCGCACGTTGCGCGCCGATCGCGGTTAATAAATAATGGATGGACTACCTCGGCAGTTTGTCTTGGTGCACATTTTTTCGCTCTCTCGCAGATGTTGAATTAGCGCTGATTCCTAATTAGCAAACTTTGCGGAACGCAGCAATCGTCGGGCGGTAATTTCGTTCCGCGATACCGTACTTTCGTCTCGCAATTTCAATTATGACGCGGCGCCAGCGAAGAACTCCCACTATTGACCGCACATTCGCGAATTACTTTGCTATTCGACCCGGGGCTAATTTTATTGGACTCCTCTTTTGCGCGCTGCTTTTTCATGTTTAAACCCGACACTCCTTTTTGATACTGATTTGATCTATCGAATTACGTGTCGCGAGGTGCAGTGGCACCGCAGTGTCGTAATGTCGCGGCGCATCAATTCTCTATAGTTTAGCATGACGATTCTTGTAAACACCCGAAGCCATCCTATCGATCGTGAAGCTAACGTTATAAAATATACGCGGCGATATTCGCGAAGGCGTAATATGAATGTAGGCCATACATTCGCATGGAAATGTACGTTAATTTATGAATATTCAGCGCTGGCCGCGCGCGTTGTGCACATATAATACGTATGCAGCAGCGAGAGAGGGAGAGATAATGTGTGCGCAATCTATATCCATTATGACTTCCTTCTAGTATCGACGCTAAAGGAAAAAACTATTATTGGTATTAAGTACGTACGAATGTGACCAAAAATGAACATCGCCGATGTTGAATTACTCCGATTAGGCGGCTTTGTAAAATTGTCCGTTACGTTACGTCCTCTCTCAAGTTGGCTCGATTGCATTGAAAGTACGACGATAAGGAGTTCCCCTAACGATAAAGTGTTCGCTCCAACAACTCGAGCGAATGTGTTTTTTTCTTCTTTTTAATTTTTCGCAGAAAAACTGTCCACATAATCACCGGCGACTGGCATTGAACAAGCCACAATTGCAGTATTATTTACTTTTTTACTCCTCTAACCACGGCGAGGTAAACCGCGCACGCGAGTCTAAACTCTAAAGATCTACTCTCGAAACAACGACAAAAAACAGCGTCTTCCGGACGCATGGAAGACGTCATAAGCAAGTACAAAAGAGAGATAGGTGGAGCGAGAGAGAGAGAGAGAGAGGGAGAGGGAGAGAGAGAGCCGTTGAGCAAGTACATTGTACGACCTGAAAATACCTGCACCTGCGAACCTTCCTTCGAGGGTGGCGGCGGTGCAGGGTAGGAGGAGGCGTAGAAGGCGGAGAAAGGTAGCAGTAAGGTAAAGAAGGTGCACTATGGAGGGAGAGAGAGAGAGAGAAACAGAAAGAGACGAAGCAAAAGGGAAGCTTGAGGGATCCCGCATAGAAGATATCCTACGCAGCATAGAAAGAAAGGAAATCCACCAAGTCCTAGGTACACTACACAGTACATACCTGGGAAGGGACAAATCCCTTGTGCCGCATGTTATTAAGTCCTTTTCACGGAGTTGCAGACCGAAAGAGATGGCGTAGAGCAGAGAGGGCAAGAGGAAGACGAAAAGGACAAGAAGGGAGGGAAGGTTCGTTCCAAGCATTGTGCACATTCTTGAGGACAAAAGGGTAACGAGGGGAGGGTGGAGAAAAGCAGAGAGAGGGAGGGAGAGAGAAAACGGACATTCATCACAAAGCAGGGTGCTCCAGGGCGGACAAGTACTGAACATCGTAGGGAACTAGTGGCGAGCAAGTGAGAAGAAGGAACATAGAGAAAGAGAGAGGTTCCAGTCGAATGTGGTCTCTGCGTCGCTGTCACTGCCGTCTATGTACGTTCTGTGCGTATAGGGTTTGGAAATTGGCACAGACGTGTAGGAGGAAAAGGGTGATGGTCAGAGAGGAAGGGATCGAGAGAGAGAGACAGAGAGAGAGAGAGAGAGAGAGAGAGAGAGAGAGAGATGCTTTCTACGCTGTTGTTACTGCATCCATGTGTATTCAGTGCGACAAGTCTTTGGAAATTGGCGCGCGCGGGATACCTATGGGGCCATGCACGATCGTCATTGGTCGTTCGATGGCAACGCAACGCCAGCGACAACGCTGACCAGCGCCGGCTTCTTCTTGGAAGCGATCGGCTCCCAGGAATTTTCGAGACCTACTCGACTACTCTCTCGAAGTGCCGGCTTCGGGACACACGGCCTGAAAGGATGCTTCAAGGGATTGAGGGGATTGCGAAGGGAACCGTGAGGGGGAAACGAGGGGGGCAGAAGGCGTGGTTGGACGGGAGAGAAATTAAAAAAGAACCCCGGTTAAATCTTCATTAAACGCACAAGGCGTTCGTCCGGCGAACAGTATGAAAAGCAAGTGTTTCTTTTTCGTTCGGTTTTTGTCGAAGAGAGCATTTTAAGGCGCGTCCTCGGCGGACAAACTTTTACGCGGCCGACGATGTTTTCTCAGGACTTTTAACACGGACCCTTGGCCCTTGAACGCACCACGGTATGACAAATTTGACGCGCATTGCGCACACGTACGTATGGACGTATGTGTTGGGTTTGTGTGCGTTGAAACAACTTATACTTACGGGATCTTTCACCGAACGCGGCCGTTCGCGTCCCTTCAGTTGCCTTACAACATTGTCTAACATACTTCGTAACGTCTTCTCCGTTCAGCAATGCACTTAACCGACGCTTCCCCTGTTGTGTCGGACAACACGGCATACTGCACGTTTCGACGTACCATACTGTGAGGAATGCGTTACATTTATTCGCACACATTGTGTCATATACGTACATACGTACTTCTTCGTATGCACTGCCTCGCACGGACGTGCCAGCGTTTCGTTAAAACTTGCGTCGAGTCGTTCACTTGATAGTAGTACGGCATGGTAACGAGTTAATCGAAATGTGAAATTGCGCGAAAAAAATCACAAAATTATCATGGAAGATGAAATCAGCGGCGGAGTTGAAACAGTTTTTCGATACGCGGATAGCTTCCAAATGGGCGGCAAATAGTCCCCCGGGCTATCCGTCCAGGGGTCCTTGTCTGTACAAAGATCGAGCAAAAAAAAAAACGTGACTAATACGTGTCGCCGACAAGTGCTATTCGCCAGCAAAACGTGTGCTGCACTCTTCGACAGAAATATCGTTTCCTAACTCAACGCATTCTTTACCACACGAAAAGCATATAAACACTTATGGCACGATCATTGGCTGAAAATGTACGTTCTGGACATCGTATTGATTCATTGCATAAAATTAGGCGTTTATATACGTACATATACTAGACTCTAGTCGTGTATAGACTTCCAAAGTTTGCATGATCACAATTTCCGCTAAATTTTCCGACTCCGAAAACATGTGAGCGTCGCTGCGTTGATTGTACCGATAATTATAAACCGTCACTAAACCTAACCGAAATGTCGATTTTGCAAATACCGACAGCCTGAAGGCCGCTGAAATTCGTCGAAATGTCGAAAGAACGCGTCTTTACACTCGCCTCTACACGTATAACCTATAAGTCCACAGCAGGTAGTTACTTCACAAATAAACACCGGTTTGATACGCAGTGAAAAGGTGTGTGCGTGTCAGAGAGGAGGGTACGGCGGCGTACGTGTAACGCGCCGGTATATATAAATGTGTGTACGTAACCGTGAAGCATAGAGAAGAGGCATTGCCAGGGCTGCCACCTGTCCTGTTTTCATCAGATCTAACCTCCTTCGGTTAAACTCCTGCGTTCTTCAAGCGAGTGCAAGAGGAGACATAACAAGGATGATCGATACATTCGGTATTTAACGATATTACACATACATACATGCTACTATTTAAAGATGCTCAGCAGTCAAACTGGCCTTGAGTCGATGTCATGAGATGATGGGTGTCTTTCGAAAAACGATAGGAAATACGTGTACGTATAAACGTACCTTAAAACGCTTGTTTTTATAACCTATTTCCAGCGTACGGTAGAATTGTCTTTGTGGCTACGGGATATAATCGACGATACGTACGCTAATTGTAGAAAAAACTCGATCCGAATGGTTTGCTTCGAGCGTAATTATTAAAGCCGTATAATGTATGCTTATTGCGGAAATATCCACCTAAAGCATTTGCATTGTGCGTAGTTATCGGAACGATGTAAGGCTGGAAAATTCCACTGTCGGAAATTTAAATTCTACATTCACTTTGGACTTCAGCGTTTGAGGTCGTTCGAGAACAAGCCGTTCACGGGTCTCAATCAAGTTGCTGTACGTAATCATAGATACAAAATCGCCGGATGCATATTTTCACCGACAAATTGTGTCAGCGATGATATTTTAGTGTTCCAGCATATACATATATGTACTTCGCTCACCCGAAGCATGCGGTCTGTCTTACAATTTGTAACGTGCTCGTTCATAAGCTCGCCTGGTCAGGCCTGGGCGAAGTCTAACAATAAGAGGGAAGCAGTTTGGCTTGCCCTTGGACCCCAATAATTTAACAAGGGGGCCCAAGCTTCTCTAACGATTATTTCCTCCCAAGAGAGATTGGGGCATTTTCGCAGCGTAATGAATTCATCACGAACCGATACTTTTATCGGTTCGCTCGCATTCCGCAAATAATTGAATGACTTGAAAAACGCTGCCCGCTAAACGCACGATAAACATCCAAGGTGCTAATGCGCGGTCATATTTAGTCATTGTTCTGCAATGTCTTCGTTAGATTTGAAACTGCGTCGGTTGTCAGTGAGAAGTTTCGTCGCATTATTATACTAACGATAAGCGCGATTATTTAGTATCAAAGAACAAATATTTAAAACAGTCAATATATCGGGCAACGAGTGCGTAATCATTATACAATCGACCGTTATCTTTCGCCAATAGTAAGATCGAGTAGAGACATCATTGGAAGAAAACGAGCGGTACTCTTCGTCAGTTTTTAAAAAACAGAAAGCGTTAAATTATTTCAAAGATGAATCTTCAGATCGAGAATGGTATTTTCGACCGTCACGATTTTTATCTTGTCTGCGCTAAACGATTAGTACAAAAATCCAACCGGTGGCGCATGTGCACTGTGAATCTCGCTTTTGTTCAATAGTTCGGGACGTATATATGTGCATACAGAAACGCGTTACATACCGTGGTGAAATTAGTCGAACGGTCAGGCACTTCGTTTTCTCTGTACTTTAGAAATGTAAAATACGGAATAAATTCGGACGCGAATAAAGTGTAGCACAAATAAGGATGTAGGCCAAATGAGAAATCTCGAGTGCAAAAGGAGCCTGTTCGATGAGGAAAAGATGCGTTGAATATGTTTCGAACGTTGGAAAAATTTCCTTCTCGTTTCGGGCATAACGTGCATACGGGTTGATTTAAGAATACAAGTCAGACCACTAGCAAACGCCTGCGTCTGGTATTCTGCACCGCAGACGATAAAGTTATCAGAAAGTAACCAGAGCTATCGTTTGACAAACGAACAAAGCGAGAGCATGTGACGAAAATATTTTGAAAATGTCCCGGGTACGATGAATGAAAGCACTGTTTGTCACGTACGTTAACGCCGTGCAAGCATATACGGCGTCTTATGGATTCCTAGGAATCGCAGAACCCGTCAACAAGTATTAAGGACACTCTGACGTACAATTAATCCAGCTCGCTGCCGCAAGATGAAAGGCAATGCATCTTTCGTTTCAACGTGTTCATATTAATCGTATGTACGGCGCCCTTACTTCATACCGGTGCTCTGCTACTATTGGCAACAAGCGCGCTTACAACGATCGAAAATCATCATTTTTTCCTAGTTTTTATTATTTATTTATTTATTTATTTATATTATTCTTGTTCGATGCGTTACGTGAATTTCATGTGACATGGTAGCCAAAACTTTTGAATCCCTTTAATACGCATGTTATTCAGTGTACCATTTCGCTTCTGATAGATGCTCGAACGGAGAAAATATGTCGGCTTCGTGTGAATCTTGTATTAAGACCCGGCCGTATCCGGAAAACTTTACGTCATTTGAATCTTATTAAATTACGCAATGCACCGAGTTACTTAGAATACGTAAGTTTAGCACAATTTCCTTTTATTCTTTCACTATCATTATTTTGAAGCTGTTATTCTATTAGACTCTCTTCCGTCCGCTTTTAATTTCTTATCTTGTATTAGAGCTCGGAACTCGATCGCGTACGTTCGAAGTTAGAACTATCAAGTAGAACTAGGCGCCCCTACATTTTGAGGAATTATCCCGACTAAACCAACTCTCGTCGACGTCCCTTTTCGAGTTCCATCCTGGCCTCTCTCTTTCTCCCCCTCCCCCTTCTCTCTCTCTCTCTCTCTCTCTCTCCTGCCACTCTTCTCCCGCGCACTCCTGCGTCTGTCTTCTTCCTCTGAAGCTATATCGCCCCGATCCTCTGCCATCCGAACTCTTTCGTGGGCCTACGGACTTCTGCTCAGCGCGTTGGTAGGTTAGGTACCCCTTTTTGCTTCATTGTACGTTCGTCGGTACGTTTTTGTGCACATCTTCCCCATTCCCTTGTCCCCCCTGCACGACCCCTCTCTTCCTACTCTTTCTCCTCTTCCTCCAACCTCTACCTCAACCCCAGGCCCCCTTCACCTCCGCCCCCTACCCTTTCCCCAACCCGCCCTCTCACGGCCCACCCTATGCCCGAGCGCTCGCTTTTTCCTATTTTTTAACATTTTCTTTTCTTCAATGCCTTAAAATGCAAAAATAAACGAGACCTCGCCGACCGGCATGGAATTGACCGACCGTCGAGGATCAATGATTTTTCTAGAATTTTCCCGGCGGCTCGGAAAAAAGAAACTTTTCTCTGAGAATACGCGAGACGACGGGGCGCGTCGAATCAGAGAAAAAATTTCCTTTTTCGAGTTGGCCAGAAAATTAGAGCCTCTTTCGTTTGCGGCGGTACACGGACAATACAAAATCGGCCGTGGCTCTGAGCCATCGTCTCTGCCCGTTCGCCTCTCTTCTCCCTCTGTCTCTCTCCATCACCCACCTTTCTCTTTCTCTACCTCACTGCTTCCTCTATCTCCTTTTCTCTCTCACCCTTCTTCTGCTATCTCCATCCCTCTCCAGTACTCGTCAGCTCTGTCCCTCTCTTTTCATGCCTCCCTCCCTCTCTCTCTCTCTCACCCTCCCTCTGTCCCTCTCTCACCTACGCCGTCTCCCCTCTTCGTTCAACCAACAACGCGACGATCAACTATTGACCAGACTAGTCGCGAAAAAAGCTAATTCTCGCAAGTCCGCAGCTTTTTTCGCCATCGCGTATCATCGAAAAAGACATTGGCAAGATCGTAATTAGTAATCGGAAGGAAAATGGCGCGGCGAACTAGAAGCGAACCCAAGAAAGATTCTTCTTCGGCGCGAAACCGCCGGACGAAATCTATTCGAGCAATTGGCGTCCTTCTCTCTCACGCGCTGTCTCGCCCACGTCCCACCCTCGTTCGGTCTCTCTCTCTCTCTCTCTCTCTCTCTCTCTCCTCTCTCACTCTCTGGCCCCACACTCCGTTCCTCTCCTTCCCTCCTCCTCCCTCTCTCTCGCGCGCACTCACTCATTCACTCACACACTTCCTCTCTCTCTCGCTCACTCACTCCCACTCCCGGTCGCTTTATTCGTCGTGAAACTTTTTATGTTGTATATATTAAAGGGAACGTATCAACCTCCTTTCTGTTAAAGCGGATATCGTCAAATTAAGGGAGTTGCCGCGTGCAGAGTAGTTGCGCCTCGGCGCTGCTTAGCGCTCCTGCTGTTTCTACTGCTTGCCTGCTTGCTTGCCTGCCTGCCTGCCTGCTTGCTTGCTTGCTTGCTTGCTTGCTTACTCGCTCGCTTGTTGTGTTGCGCTAGGCAGCGTTGCGTACGCGCCCTAATAAATGCGCACGGTTCTATTCACGCGTGGCTGTCTCTCTGTGTGAGCGCACATACGCGCAAGTCTGCCTGCGATCTCGCGTGGAGGCGTTCCAATTTTACTAGGCTACCTTAGAAAATTAATCGGATTGAGATATTTTTTTTTTTTTCGTTAATTTATCAGCGACTGCTAGCGTTACATCTACCGACGGGCCGAGCTAGTCATTTTGACACCTCGGTAGTTTCAGTGTCAAGACAGTGTCGCGCGGGCACAGTAACGTTTGCTCGACCGAATGAGCGAGAAACAAATGCAATCCGCAAAGCGCACCGTAAGAAACACTACTTGATTAACAATTAGCGTTTACCGACGGGGAACAGTACGGAGCACCTCATTGGCTTTTTATCAATTCAAATTGTTCGTAGCTGTGTACCTATGTAATTTCTCTGTTGCAACAACTGTCTTTAATTATTAACTACATATACACTGCCTACGTGCAAATAATGACGGACAGATAACAAATATAATGAAAATAAAGTACTAATCCAGTTTTGGAAGGTAGCGTAGCTTGGGAAAATTATTAGTTCGGCCGAATGTATTACTAGAATAACATTTCTCCTTGCTTTAATTACATGTTGCAATGCGAGTGTACTTGCGCGAGATACATAAAGATGAACGTTAACGACGCTTGAATAATCAGAGCGAAGCTATAAATCGAAAAAGAGAGACGCGGGAAGACGGGACACTCTCAAGCTGAAACGAGAAAATTTGTCAGGACCGTTCTATCATACTTTTGTTCAACGTCCACACGGCGATGGACTTAGGTGCACATCTCTAATGCTGCGGCATCACTCGCTTTTTCATCAACACTCTAACCGGAGTCGTACCACCAGCTACTGTCACAAAAGCGTTACGTTACGGTTCGAAGGAATAGTAACGTGTGACAATACTCGCTAACATTGCGAAAGAACGTCACAGCGAACCAAACTGAATCATTGCAGCGAAACGTAAAGACATCTTCCGCAGTTGAAGCGCCTAATGATATTCGGAAGGTAAATTTTCGTGTAACTTGACAATACTCACCCGGCGGAGTGGATTCAGGCAACCAATCGGGGTGTTGTGTCGCTGCCGCGTGTGTCGGACCTTAAGGGCTGGCAGGTGAAAGTGCCCCGTCGAGCGCAACTTTTTTTCACTTCTCTCTCTCTCTCTTTCTTTCCCTCTGTCTCTCTCACGCACGCACCTACACATACGCACGCACACTTTCTATCTCTCCTCGTTCTCTTCACTCCTCCCTCGCTCTTTCTCCCTCGCATTTTTTTTTCCCTATTTTTTTTGTTCTCTCTCTTTTTTTCGGGGCGAACGATCGGAAACATGTGGCATGGAGGTTAGCGAGTTGCGGCGGGCTCGTTGCTCCGTTACATTTACTTTTCTGCACGGCCATGCCCCGTGTGCAACTGTTCGCTGATTGGCACTTTAACGCGCGCGCAATAGTAATGGCCGGTAGAGGAGAGGAGAGAAAAAGTCGTAATGACGGCGACGCCGTTGCGTCGGGTAGGCCGATTACGCAATGAATTTTAAGTGTACGAAGACGAATTTCCGCGGTGCCCGAGCGCGTCCCCCGATCCTGGCCCCCTGTCTGTCGCAAGGTGCGCGACGGATGTCTATCTACTTCGGCTGGACGACGATTAGCCAACGCACCCACGCATCAATGATATCGACGCTCCGGCGTCACGGATTCATCCTCACCTAGTTTCTACTTTTTTTTTTTTTTTTTTTGTTTCCTCTTTTTTCGTACTTTTTGCAAGGTTCTCGACGGGAGAGTTTTCACGCCTCTTTTGGGGAAATCGTACACAGGCACTGATAAATACTTTATTATTGGAATTTTTCCTACCTCTTTTTCTTTATCCATATTTAGACAAGCTTTATACATTTTTCGAAGTGACGGGAGTAGAAATTTATTGTTGAATTTCAAAATATGACCGCTGCATGTTGTCTCGCGGGCCTCTGGAAAAAATCTGGCTTCAATCGGGCTCCACGATTCGAGAGCTGTTCTATTTATCCGAAATATAGAAGTTGGCAGATTTACTAATTAGCAGCGATAGAGAAATATTGAATGAAGGTACACTTACGAAAGTTGATGTTAATCGGGCGATTGAGTTTTTCAGATATCATAGAGGGCAGTTTGAAAAGAAGTCGTTTCGAGAAAGAAGCATTTAAAGTTTTTCGTCCCGTTGGCCCATCACCAGTCTGAGCTCTCTACCGTACATTGCGTTTTTTAAGACTGTTACAGTGTCGCCAATTTTACGCTTTTCCCTATAATTCTTTATATACATTTTTCCGAGACCTCACACTTCTAGAAAGTAGAGAGAAATGATCGATTTTTGAAGTGTTTAAAAGTGGAGTACCCTCTTAAATATACGGTTCCACGTCGAGCGCAAGATTCTAGATTTTTGCTCGTTGCATTTGAAAGGCTGCGCTATTTTTTGGTTTTTCAAACACGCTCGAAGCCGCAGCAGCGATTTGCGTCAGTTTAGACTGTTTCCACGAAACCCAGTTAACGATCCGAGAATGTTCTATTAAAATACAGCGCAGTGGCGTTGTATGGCGATTCGAATATATGCATTAACAACATTTGTTTACGGCGCTGCCTTATGTTTACTTTTGCCCGGCAATGCCCGCTCGACTAATTGGCACTAGCGTGCGTAATAATAATTATAACAACAATAATGATAGCACTAGTAATAATAATTACGGTGTAATGATAATGCCGATGATAATCATCGACGGCCGTAATAATGTTAATGCAATACCGGCCGGATTCTAAGTGTCTCGAATATTGGGTAGATCGCGAATCCGATTGGCAATTAAAGTCTCCTTTCGCACATTTTTTTTTCGTCTGCTCGTCCAGAGGCGCTCGATTAACTCTGCCGTTTCGCAAGGACACGCGATCGCGAAAATATCTGCCTGCAACAATCGCACGTTTTTTAGTTTATCTCGCCTTTTTACGCGTAGAATAAATTCCGCGATAAAGAATAAAGTACCCGCCCTATGCGCGGGGAACGTAATAAGACTTGTCCTGCAATTTATTTCGTAGCGTTACATATTATGCAAGTGACGTATACTTTGATAAAGAGAGCAAGGGACTAACAGCTATATTTATCACCGGTGCGAATTGTGCAACCGTACGGGATACACACGAGACCTAGAAACTTGCACGAAGGATAGGATAGATCATTCCTTTTCTAAGATGACGAGCAGTAGCCTGACGAAATTCTGCGGCAAGCGTTGTGCGAACATGAACGGCACATACTGACACACGTTATTGTAATTGCGAGTCGAATGGTCGACAGCAAATTCGAAGAATGCACGTATCGCGGTGGCCGCATTTCGTGCCGAATTGATTGACATTATAGAATAAGTACCGAACGCAGCGCATTTTTCCAGAATTTTGAACTTACAATTAGACCACTTCCATAATTACCAGCTCATTTGGCAGACATCATTTCAAGCACATTTAACGCGAACTTGCGAACAATCAGTAATTTCGATATTAACGTGCATTGGCTTTTTGCACATCATTTACGTCCGTTTACCGCTAGAGTTGTCTTTCATGTTGATGGGACATAGATCAAACGACGGGACCGAGTTTTACGTATCCGAAAATGCTGAAGCTCTCTGTTCGTCGTTGGAAGTTGTCGCGGCACAGCTCCATCCCCTTTAAAGCGCGTTTTTATCCCGCCGATACGCGATTACTGATTTACATGTGTTTCAGCAAAAAGTACGAGATTTGGTTTCGCTCGCTGTCTCGCCGGGTAACTTTGTCCGTCCAGAAAGTTGAATATCGTAATGAAGCTCGCTTTAATGTGGCACGCGGTTGCAATTGAAAATGTTTCACTTCTTCGTACCCTTGTGCGTAAATTGTGAAGGAGCCCTTTGCTACCGGTCGTTTCATTTGTGGCAACTACGACAACGGCAAATATTTTATGTGTTAGTTTCCACCGCACGTTCAGCAGTTGTTTTGTGTTGTCCGTACGCTTAAGGAAGTATTCTACAAGGGACGTTTAACAAAATTGATTTCTTTTTGCGATTCCTTATGGCGTGAGGTGTTAAAAATGTTTCATACAATAATTCTAGTAAAAGCCAGGTCAGAGACATATACGACAGGATGCGCCGGCTGTGATTTTGATTTCTGTTATTTCCAAAAGTCTCTAACTCTTCTTTAAATACGAAAAAAAAAAAGAAGGAGAACGGTCGACGTTCGAATAATTTACTAATGTTCCGCATTAAAAATTCTCCAAATGAAGGCCTGAAAATCCCCTTCCAGAGTCGAAAATAACCCCTCGCCGAGAGTTCTACGTTTCTGTTTCAATTACAATCTGGGGAACCGTGGGGCGCAGGAATTTTCGGCTGCAGCAAAATATTGCCCCGTGACAGAAGTAAAGCAGGCAACGCTGTCAAAGCACTGGGACTAAAAGGCGGTAAATGCTGAATAGATTACTAGTTAACAGCACACCCGGATATTACGCTTTTGTTTCTATCTTCGATATATATCGCCCTCCGCTTTGCCTGTTGGCGGAGGGGCAACGATCGAAACGTCTAGCGCAGGCCTATTCAAAAATGTCGCACACCACGGCATCGCGCTGCTTAATCCATTAAATTGCAATTGTCCTCCTTGACATTTTTGCTTCCGATTCTGCCCACGCAGAACGATGGGGTTGGCAAGCCATCCCCCTTTTACTGTTCTTCCCTTTCAATGGGGGGGAATATTTGAACGCGACGTTGCGCCGCCCCCGCTGAACTCTCCTGTTTATAATTTAGTCCCGCGCGCCAGTCAATAGACACTCCAGATTAAATAGAAGAAGGAGCGCATTGGAGGAGAGAGTGGCTCGTGAAATGAGAATTCGAGGCGTCTCGGGATTACAATTATTAATTCGTTCATTGGGCGCTCGCGATCGCGTCGGCCACACACTTTTTTCCCCTCTCGCGCGTCATCCATCGGCGCGGATCTTGTTTTGTTTCCCGTGCTTATGAGCGGCAGAAAGTACCATTAAAAAGATTGAAGCAATTTTTTCTCCTTCTCGTTGCATTTACATTATATATATATTTTTTTTTCCGTTCGTTTTTTTTTTCAATTTCCGTTCCTTCTTTTTCAATCACCGTGGCACGAAGCCTCGTCCCGTTCTCTAATAATATGCGTTTTCTGTTAGCAAATTTTCCGTCTCGCCTACACGTTGTAATTGTACGCTCGCCCGAGCTAGCGAAGCTATTGAACGGCGATGCGCGCGTAAATTTTGGCCTTTTCTATTGGCGACACGGAATCCTCGCGATAGCCGGATCCCCCGTGCTCGATTTCGTTTCGCATCGATCGAAGCTGCGAATCGATGCCACTCGCGAACTCATTGCGTTTTTTGAGAAACGTAAGGGAAACGGCTTCGAACGTTTTCGCACGGAAGCGCGAGGGAATAATCGAAGCTGATCCATGAACGCCTGCGTCGCCGTCGACCAGATTTTTCTCGCCACAATTCAGTTTCCAGGCGAAATTATCAATACGAAGCCATCGATCGTGCAGCTTGCATAATTTCGAGATTAACGGACGCACTATGCGTGCGCTCGTACACAAAACCCAATGTACGAGACAGAGGGAGAAAGAGAGAGAGAGAGAGAGAGAGAGAGAGAGAGAAGAGCCACGGTATCGCCGGACATACAGGCGCATGTAACAACACGGAAATTTCGACGTAAAATTGAAAATTCAAAGGCCGACTCCTCGCCCACGCGCTCTCCACCGAGCTTGCACCGGTCGGCACCACGGTTTCTCGCTAATCTCTGCCTGCTAAGCGCAAACTGACATTTGACAATAGGAGAGAGAGAGAGAGGGAGAGAGAGAGAGGGGGCAAAATATCGAAAAAAACGTCGCGATCTTCGCGAAAATAACTGATCGATTTTGCACGTAATGTAACCCTATATATTATCTTCCAACGGTGCACGAGGGTGCCTTGAGATTTTCAATTGAATGCGTCACAGGACGTCCTTCTGGGCTTGGCGCACGTTCTCCCTTGCCTATACCGGCAGCGGAACTCCTATTGGCCCGCCCGTCAGCCGGGAAATATTTTCCAGAATTATTGCGCGGCGAAAATCGCGACGTATCCTTTCATCGGGCCGATCGGCGAGGCGAGACGCGTCCGTTCAGAGATAATTTTTAATTTTCCTCATCGACCCGCCGAGCGTAAAAAGGTCGTTCTCACGGGCGCGCGGACAAGACTTCGGCCGTCGTTCGGACAAACATCGTCGCCGGGAAATGTTTCGTCCTATCGCGGTGCGCCTCGCGCCTCGCGAGCGTCGCCCTCTCGCGGGATTTACGGGAGGCTCGCGCGAGCCTCGTCTCGATCCATCGATGACGATCATCTCGATGACTCGAAACGGCTCGCCAAAGGTCGCCGATCGAGTCTTTGGCGCGTCTAGCTCGAGCCGGGCGGGGTCATTTGTTTCCCGGCGAACGATACGTATGGTATATTAGGATTAAAGTGGATCTCGCGTTGTGCTGCGTTCCCGGAATAAAGGGAATGCCGCGATATTAAACCCCCCGTGAAAGCTACGGTGTCCCGTGTGCCTCGCGCACCGAAATACCAAATCCTTTCCACCGCGGTGTCTACCCTCTTCCTCCTCCTCCTTCTACTTTTCTTTCCCATTCTCCTTTTCCACCTTTTGTGTCCCCAAACCCCCCCTCTCGTACACTACCTTTCCTACGTCGCGCCAGAGTTCTTGTACCTCTCGGAGATGGTGTACAGGTACGCGCGCTCTCTTTCTCTCCCCTTTTCTCTCTCTCTCTCTCTCTCTCTCTCTCGGCACTCTGGACTCTGGACGTCCGTTTCTTCGCGGCAGGAAGCCGAAATGGCGGGCGACGGACCGACGGACTTTGAGCAGCGGGAATGATCGACGGGCACGCTTTCGAAAGGGTGCTGGATGGCTTTAAACTGGATTTTGCGCTGTGCTCCGGTGCCGAAATAAAAGAAGTGCCGCCTGTGTAAACCCTCCGCGAAAGATACATTGTCTTCGGAATGCCACGAATCCTTGTCGTCCCGGTGCTTACAATCTACCGATTTTTTTCCCCACTTCACTCATTCTGCTTTGTACCGTTAATAGTTCATCGGTGTTTCCTGACGGGGCAGGGTAGAACAGGATTTGTATGGGTTAAAGATCGTTAATGAATCAATGAATTGACAGCGATGGCAAACATTCGAATCTGTGCTCTGTAAAAAGCTTTAAATCAGTATATTCGAAGAGTCACATTGTATACCGCTACTCGGAAGAACCAAATCAAATAATAATTAATGTTGTATTAATAATAACGACTACTATTAAAGTAGCACTAGCAAAGGGCTGCAAACTTGATTGATTGATATTTTGTTATAATAGCTACTTTACATTTGGCTCTCTTATTTTCAAAAATGAGCAATCACTGCAGCCAAGTGTTAAACAAGTAATTTTGACACTTCGGTAGTTATAAATTCTCAGTACTGGCCCCCAAATACCAAATCCAGTCACATTGCCATATCTATTCTCCTCCTTTCTTTTTCTCAACATCACTACATGTCCCCGTTTTTCTTCCCGTGCGAGAGTTCTTGTATCACTCGATAATACATATATAGCATTGACCCAACCCCAGGATATGTTTTTCAAGCAGAAATGTAAAACGGTGATATTGAAATATTAAATTCTCGTTACCGGGATGTCTGTTGTCTTTTTTTGCTGGTCTTCAAAGGTGTGAAATTACAATATGCTAACCACTTTTCATTCAACGGAATTAATTCTGCATCTGCGGATTTGACGAAAAACGGATGGTTGACGACATTTACACCGACAAGGTCTGGTATCTCTCGAAATATTACATTTGCAGGAAGAAAATGCAGTCGTTCGGTAAATATGAATTTTTTGTCTATGCCGGTCATTATGAAAGTGATCTTATTGTCAGTAAAAAATCTGAAAAAATCTGAATACCTTACTTAGACCATTTTCATAATTATCAGCACATTTTACCTTTGTCGCAAATATTAAGTCTAATTTTACATCATAATTTCTCATCAATTTCGTCACGTGCGTACGTCTTGTGTCTTGTTACACATTATCCTATTACTGCCTTTCCTTCTTTTTTCCTGTAAAAGAAAATACGCAATTCCGTTGAATTTAGCACGAATCCGATAGCACTAACAGCGAGTCTCTCGGAGAACCGTTACACATTTTATGCTAAACATTATCCGACGTGCATTTTCCGTTCTCGCAGTAGTATAAAGATACATCGGCGCTGGACAGGAAAGTATTGCAAGAGTGTATCCAGTTTTCCCGCGGGTCGCCTTTGCGTATCGTGTTTAATTAACGATTTCTAAAACACGGAGCGCGTGCGCGCGTACTCTCCTCGTTACTCCGATATTTATAATTTCACCTGAAAATTATATTACGGTACTCAAGGGTGTTTTTTTTTTTTTTTTTTTTAAATTATCTAGTGCTATTGCTTGGCTTGCCTGGAAGATATACAGTGACTCACGAATGCATTCGAACGCGTACAACTATCGTTGGTACGCGCTCAAATTCGAAGCCAGTGTTTCCCAAATTGTGCACGGCAGCCCATTGTTTTGGAGCGGGCCGATTTTACGTTAGCTGCGAAAAATGCTTGAAACGTAACTTTTTTGATTATTATTCACGCAGAATCCCCGGAGTTATTTCGCGCAGTCTTTTCTTGCCGAACTTCTTCCCCGCAAAAAACAAAAATCGAACACCGACGTGCCCGTGTGAATTAATAATAATCAGTTACCGGAAACAAGTGCGCACATCTCCGATTTTGCGCAATAATCAAATTTTGTCAAAATTCATTCTTACCCTTATATCAAATAATAAATACAATAAGAAACTACTTTAGCTTGCTACATTTCTCGTCCTGCCAGTGCAAAAGGATATTTTTACGGGGAACTAATTTATTTACTTACTAATTTATTTATTGCTCGTCTCCCCTAGTGAAATAGCGCGAGTCGCGATGAACTGTCGTCTTAAAAATTGGGTAGCGGTGCTAAAAAGTTTGAAGAGCCCTGGCTTAGAGTTTTATCGCACGTTAACGAACGTTGTGCGCGTTCGAATACCTTCGTCGGCAACTGTGTATTTCTTTCATTCGTTTGGCCCGATCTACGGCTATTCTCTTATGCGCGCCACGCGGCCGTCGCCGTCGTGGCAGAAGCGCGACGGTCGGTTTATTAAAAATTTTAACCGCCGAGTTCGCAAAGTTACGTGTGCAACTGCGCTTGGGGTTCGTTCTACTTGCGCCGAACTACGCTAGCCGCGGCTTCGGGCCGCACCAAATTAGCGAACTATAATTTGCACAGTTTGTCGCTCCGACGGAACGAGTGGATATCGGGGAAGTAGAGCGAACGAATCGTCGGCTCAAACATTCGCGAGTGTTTGTTTTTTAGGTAGGCTGCTCGTTGCGAGAACGGTTAGAAGTGCCGAAAAAAGTATCGTGTAAATCACGTAGAGTAGCGTCTATCGATGCGCGACGGTGCAAGCGTCAGTCGTATGTACCACATTTATTGTATATATTCCATTCCTTCCGAAACCGTCCCGGTAAATCTGCCGGAGATTATAAAAATAGTCGACGTAAATACTCGATATGTAAAGTCAATTTCGTATATTTCTATGCAGCACAAAGGCTTATGCAGCGTTCAATCTTAGGATCGCGGCATGGTTGCCCGGCGGAACTAGCAGTACTTTTTTTTTTGTTTCTCTCAAATATTCGTCTTTTTTTCTTGCATTTTCCTGCTCTTATTTATTTAGTCACTCTGTATACGAATCACTCTCGTTCTCCGACGTTTGAGTGTACTTACTTGTCCTCTTCTCTCCTTCCTTCCTCGCTCTTCATACCACAGATCCTCTACTTCTTCCGCTACACCAATATGTACTCCCAACGTCTGTCATTACATTTGCGACTTTTATATACGAAAGAAAAAATCGAGAGAACATTTTTTATCTTTTCATATCATTTGGTGGTAATAATGTTACTCATTACACACTCCAGTTCATCTCTGGTAATAAACCGTTTAACTAACGTTAATCTGATTAAAAGATAATAACATTATTGTGCGCTATTTATCGACATTCACTAGGTATCCGCATATTTACAGCTGGTCGCAGAGGTACACAGTTCAACGTACTCACGCCTACTTATCAAGAATCTTCATCGTCGCACCATTCGAAATAAGTCATTAACTCCCGATACGCTGACATAATAATGGATCTGGCGCAGCGACAGCGCGCGAAAGAACGCGGAAAGGAAGACAATGCTCGATACGCGAGTTTATATTCGGCCATCCCTCGTGCTTGCCCTTTAATTTGGCGCGTGCACTTGGCCGTCCTCATGTCACGTCGCCTCTCTCACTCTTTCTCTCCGTACCGCGCGCGCGATAGAAGCGGTGGCAGCGACAGGATAGAAAGTGTCAGTCAAAGAGTATAGGGAATTGTCGATTGGCTTACATGCCACCTGTAGCACCGCGGGAATGCGGTCGACTCGCTCGTTGTGATATCGCTTAGAGGTCGGGAAGGGATTCATCAATAAAGTTTACTATTTTTCCGATATCGTTTTTCCAATTCTATAAATCGTCGTGCCGCGGGCTTCGCGCACTCGAGCGCACGTGTACGTGTGCATGCATGCATGCATGCACGACGACTGTCGGTGTGTCGAGCCCTGTATGTGTGCGTGTGTGTATGTGCGGCAGTGTGTCAGCGTCTGTGAATCTGTGTGTACCTTCCTAGGTTACGGTACGTGCGGATTCCGTACGTGTGTCCACACGTACGCCAGGAGTGCACGTGCACACGTACACCACGGCACGCGGGAGCCCAGTTATGAATGGTCTACGTCGGTTGACGTTAATCTGCCACTTCATCTCTCTCATCCAGGCTCCGCGCTGTACCGCGCCAATCTCTCTACCCATCCTCCTACTCCTACTCCTACTCTTCCTCTACCTCTACCTCCACCTCCACCTCCGCCTCCAGCCTCCTCATCCTCCTCATTCTCCACCTCCTGTTGCCCACCCCTAACCAATTGTTTCGTTGGAAAAAAAGGAAGAGGGAAAAGCGAGAGGGAGAGTGAAAGGGTAAGAGTAAAAGAGAGGCAGAGAGAGAGAGAGAAAGGCTGTGGCGCACGAACGCGGCCTCCACGAAAAAATGCTTCAGCCCAGGGTGTTACATACGAATGGACACCGAATTAAATCGCATCGTTTCGTATGTGCCGCGAAACTTGTCTGTTTACATGATCCCGCGTGTGCTCACCCGCAACCCGCGCGTATTTATGTACGGACAAGTCTGCCTGCGTGCGGCTACGTGTGCGCGCACACAGAATGATAGTTTATGTTTATAAGATCATAAGCAAATTCCTCTCGGACGTCAGTTTCGGGATAATCTAAACATATCAGAGATCAATATGTTACTTTAATATTAGTAGAACAAGGAATAATAATGAGCGCGCGGGGCGTATTTACTGCGTTATGAGGTCTGTTTATGATTAAATTTATGAGGAAATTCAATCGCTCGATACTGCATAAAATAATATACCATGGAATTATATACGTATAATATTACATTATATATGATCCAGTGCAGTGTATAATAAGAGGACCTAAACAAAGAGCGGTGTGCGTATTGTGCGCATACATAGGAGAATTTGGAAAAGCGATGATACCATGATTCTTAACACCTTACTGAAAAATATCGCGTAACTGTATCAAATAGCAAACAAATGTAATTTTAGTTATGGATGAAGCAATACTGCACCAATTGTTATCCGCGATATTGATTCTCCAGTTCTCAGCGAAAGAAAGAGAAATTGCAGAAAGAAAACCATGCATGGTTTACCTAGCTAATGATTTGGGCAGAGGTTGCACTTCATCGTCGCCTAACTTGGCTTATTTTGAAAGCGGTGAATACCTTTTATTTCGGAAAGTAAATTTTTATTAAATTTCATCAGAAGACGCCATATCTCGCGGATCCAACTTTGGTTCCGGTCTGACTATGGCAATTAGTTACCGGTTCTATCTGTATGGAATTAAAAATGATGCTCTATCTACATTCATCGGATTCTACGAGCGGCTCCGCCAGAAGTGTTACATAAGTCTCGCGATATTCTAACGAAAAAAGAAAGGACGAAGGGGGAAGAGAGAGAGGAGAGAGAGAGAGAGGTGGCCTGTCGTAGTCGGGTTGCGTGTGGACGATTAAAAATTCAGAACCCTGCAATCCGCTGAATAAGAGCACTTTCACACGGGTTACTTTTAACACCGATGTCCGGCCGTGGTGCTGCCGTTCCTACTTCTACGGAATCGACTTCGTCAACTATCGCACGCAGAGATGGCCGAAGTGCAACTTCGATTTCCTTGCAAGGAACAAAAAAAACTTTGTCATAGTACGATGAAATACCTTTTAACGTCGTTAACTCGCGACAGTTTTGAGTGAAAAATTGTGATATACATATGAGTTGGAGATTATAAGAAGCAGTCTACACGTAAGTCAAGAATTACACAAAACTTAATTGTTCACTTACAGTGTGTCGCATCGGTTTAAATTACCATGTGGGTGAACAATTTTTGTCAATTTTTTCAATTTTTTACATAATTAGGCCAATTTCACAATTGCCGTGACGCATGCAACGGGTTATACGCAACTGACAATGAGACGGAGTGTATCGGTATGGAACGCAAGGGATTACGAGAAATAGCCAGGGTACTGTTTTTCCATTGTATTTCTTCTAGACAATATTAGGCGTATATAGGTACTCATGGATTTGTACAATTGAAGTTTACTTATCTAGTTATTCGCTTATATTGAAATTAAATAAAGGAAAATGATAATGGATATACGCAGCGATATGTATAAACAGTAATAGGCAGACGATCACATGACATAAAACATCACTTTAATAAAGGCACACATTCACTCCGAAGGCGCTTGGTTATTTGTTTGTTATTTCTTCTATTGCTTTTGGAATGTAATGTTACCATACGAAAATAACGAAATTTTGAAACACGTATCTAACAGTATTCGGAAAATGTTTCTTGTTGATTTTTTATTTATTACGCTTTGCTTTACAATTATCTGCGGCAGATATCCAACCGTACTTGTGATAAAAAATTTCGAGTTCCACAGATAAATGTCATTAGACGTGTTTTATTAAATATACGACACCATCGACCATCAATTGGATATCGCGATCGAAGAATATTATGCGTATTCAAACATAGATTTTAGTCATTTTTGTGCCGGTGATTTGGTAAATGGAAAATATAAAAAAAGGTCAAATATCCACTGGAGATTTCGCCTTGCATTCATTTAACTTACAATACACATGAAAAAATCAAGTCTTTCCAGATATTTTACTTACAATTGAACCACGTCCATAATCGTAGGCACATTTAGGCTACTCTCACGTAAATAATACCTGAAGTTATTTACAGTAAAAAGTCTACCACTCAGACGGCAATTAAATATATATTAAGTTTTCAACTTAATTGAGAAAATGCTTTAGCACTGGAATGTTTAATAACGTATTTGATACCATACAATAAGCTCTCCTTATATAGATATGTACACCGTTCACGAAGTCCAATAAAAGATTCAGAACCGTGAAAGATGAATATTTCGTACAGAATTGTAGATTTCACGTATGAGAGCAATTATATGCGTCAAAGGTTTAAGTGGTATTATGGTTATAAGCAAATAAATAATTACAAAATAATGTATTCGTTACACAATAGTAGCGCAATCATTTTGTCCAGTTATTTTGCAGCGTATTTTATGGCTGTCAATAACAATGACGAGTTATAAATTGGTACTGTTCAGAGCTGCCAGTTCCCTTATTGGTCATGAAGATTTTGTATCAAGTAAATATTATGTACAATTTATGATTAGATACGACAAATTTCCTTCGCCATTTCTATTACATATTGATAACTGAAGAACCGTCGCACTACTTTCTTGGCAGATAAAAAATACTAAAGCTGACGATAAAGTCTATTTCTACAGCAAAATCAAGTTTCAGCCAAACTGTAAAACTCTGATTTCTGGTAGAAATTTAAGATAGGATGTAACATTGTTTCTAAAAACAAAGTGTCGCACGAGACTATTTCGGATATCCCTTTCAATACATTATACACTAACGCAATAAAAAAAAAAACAATTACATTTAGACCATTCAAGATCCAAAAAAAAAAAAACTTAAATTACAGCTATGTCCTTGCTACAGTAGTATTATAAAAGATAAGGATTGACAATTTGTGTTCATACGTTTCCCTATTATTTTTTTTTATCGAAGGTCGATAAAAACCGAATTATATATACAATAGTTGTACAATGTAAAATATAGCATTGGTTGCTTGTACTGAAAGCGAGATACGCATTTAATGTCACATAATATTTGAGTACTACGCTCAGAAATACTGAATAATGACGCTTTCGGCGAAGCACTCATTTACAGTACTTTCGCATATCGCAGCAATTATCGCTTAATATTTATGAAGTCTTTCAGTAGTACTTGCTACTAATTAACGTTACTGACTGGTGTCAAGTCTCCCTATAAAAATTGGACAAATTTTCTGAAAAAGTCGTGTATCACATTTCTTTTAGCAAACGAATAACTATGCACGGTCCTTTCTTCGAAAGAAATTTTTTATCTTAAAAGATTACCTGAATTTGCTTTGTGCTTGACATAGGCACATAATTTGGTTTTCGTATTAAAAAACACATTGGCGCGTACATGATGTCGCAACACCAATATTCTCATTATATTGTTTCGTAGCACAGCTAACTATACATTCACATACACAAAACAGTATGCGGTAGTGTACTTACATTAAAAACGATAAATATTTAGATGAATATCTCAAAAAGAGCGATATTTTTATTGCATTGTTCGTTTACTAATCGAAAAATAGCAACTGTATATCCCTCTAAAGAAAACACCCCACCGCGCGTAATAAAATACGGTAGGTCGATATACGGCCCGTATGAAAAAATACTTCCTACCTGTACGTTAAAATTGCGGCAATATACTTTTTCTTTATCGGAAGGTCAAACCCCACTTTAGGCTGTAGATTATCAACCGCAGACATATAATTATGTATTCCATATATGACGCACATATCATGTTGACCAATGGTAAATAATGTTAGTTTGCCTCTTCGCATATTGTACTATGTAAATGCCATAGACTGCAGTATAAATAATAAACGTTGCCATATTCGACTCCAGGTACCGTAGATTAGGTACGTTGACACACAAAACATGAACGTAGCCACGTTGCATCAAATACACCGTGCGTTCGCTTCGTGCCAAGTGGAATGTTCTAATATTCGTATCGCATTATTGAATATCAGTTCACGGTAATAATAAATAATGCGTGACTGCGAGAGTTACATCGTCTTGCGTAAATATCGCTCGAGGTACGGCGAACGATGAACTTGGTAAGTAAGTCCTCCGTACTGCTTCCACCCGACTCCGCTTCATTCCTTCCATGGCGTAGAAATGTCTCTTAACTCACGGCCCTCCGGTATCTCCACGCTCGCGTTCCTTAAGAGCTTTTTAATGCTCTGATGTCGTTTGTCGTTGAAAGCCTGTCCGTTCTCCGTCGGTTCGCAGAGAACACGTGAAGAGGCGGCGGCGTTGCCGAGATTGAACTTTTGGCAGGGCGCTATGACAACGAATAGGCTGAATATTGTTCCCAAAACGTCACCGGCCAACACGTCCCACCAATGATGTCTATTGTCACCGATCCTGGTTAATGAGCACGTCACCGCCCACATACACATTACGCACTGAAGCCACGGCTTCAACAATAACGTTCGATTCGGTAGACGTCTCTGTAGATACCACTGAAGCGTAAAAAGAACGTTACGTGTCGATTATTACCATACGTATTTTCATGTACGCTTGTGGTTGTCGTGTATGGAAAGTTTTGTGTATTAGCACTTTGACTGCCGCGTTCCTTAGATATGAGCGACGGAAAATCTTTCTACAAGGGATGGCGACGGCTTTGTTTGCACGAGTATCAACGATTTCGTTGTGCACTTTTTCGAAACAATATTGGCAGTCGAAGTGTTAAAGTGTATGGCCTTACGTTTTTCGCGAGTATACGAATCTTACCACTATGAATATTGTGGTGTACACAGAGAGTGCCGAATGACCCGATGGGAATGACTTGCTCGAATCCGAAACGAACCAATCGGAGTCGACCGTGTTTGTGCAGGTGTACGTGCCGATGTACCTGAAAAAAAAAATGGAAGAGTAAGACTAATAATTAGACGTCCACTAGTTTGCACATTTCAGATATCAGGTTCCGTATACGAATATATCCATAACTGGGAGTCTAGTTCGTAACCATGCTAACGGAAACATTTCAATATTGAAAGCACTCAATGTTCCCGTCGCCCCCCAAAAACTGAGTGCCGGAGACGAAAAGGTCAACTTACTGGTCCGTGCAGTTATTAGCTTCACGGGGTTGGCACGTGTCTAGAAAGTGTGGCCGAGGCTCGCCAATGAGGATCTTCATAACGTCGCAGATAAGGGTCAGGACAATGAAACCAACGGTGTAATGTCCATACCAGATCCATACTTGTCTTTTTCTGGACGAGTTTGAGCATTCGACATCGTAACTGTCAGCGGAGTGGCACGTGTACTCCGCGATCCACATCTGTGAAAGAAATACAGCGTCAATTAAGTGTCCATCACGAGCTGATTATCAATATACGCGACGAGGACTGAATCGAAACACGAATTGAGACAGAAAAATTGCTTCAAAATTTAGAGAATAATTTAAATAAATCCATGCAAAATATGTGCAAAATAACAATTTTTACTTAGTCCACTACCGGCACGAAGACCAACGACGGCAATGAATGTTGAGGTCTACCGATAAAGTACGCATAAACTAACCCAGTAGTCGTCAACCAATCGTTCGATTGATTGCTTCTCATGGTTTGCAAATATTCTCATTAAAACTGCTTTTCGTTAGCGTTAATTCTGAAATATTGAAATATTTATTTGCCGATTCCATTTAGACCAATTTCGATAGAGAATTTAAATCATTCGAGATCGGCACTTCGTTGACCACTGAAATAACATACCTGCGAAGTAACAGATCCGAAAGCGGGCAAGACTGAGTTGTCAAGTCGTGGATCGTGAAACCGATATTGCACGTACAGTTCGATTCTCTACATATTGCACATATTGTCATCTTCACGTGAAAAACACGCGAATCTTCATAACAGACGCCGCGGTGACACTTTACGTTTACGAACTCATTTATCTTTTGTGCACTGACTGTGCACGCCCGCAATGACGCAATCAGAGTCGGGGGATTACGTCTGATTGTACTTCTACTCGCAATGCGTAACTTTGACTAGGAAGAGTTGGCGGAAACTCTCCTCAGAGTTATAAATTCCGTGATAACAGTTTATTCTTGCGGGCATGTATTACATTTGTTTTATTTCATCCATTTTCATCGTATACGGGGTATTCGGTAGTATAAAAGAAAAGTAAGTCGAAATTTTATCGTATGACGCTTTGTTGCTGATATTAGCTTAAGTTATTTTCATCGTATGGTGTACTGTTTTCATTAAATATAATATAATGTGCACCGCATACAAGAAAATGTTGACCATAAAAAAATCCAGATAGCGCAAATGATTATGTGCTAAAACGAAAATTTGTACACAACTGGTCGAATGTGGATTTTTCCTACCATGATTGTTATTTGATTAATCAACAAGTGAGAACTCAAGATATACAATTGATTTAGGGTTGTGTTAAACACGATTGCTATCACAATGCGGCTCTTGAAATTGCAAATCATTCGAGCTTTATCACAATCATGACTTTGTTTGAACATAATCAAGGTTTAAGATCAACTTAAACGTTTAGAATAATATAGATTATATTAATGTAGAACCTTTTCGATAGTACAGAAGCAAGCCGTTTTACGAGTCATCGTTCGAACTTGTCTAAGAACTATATAAATATACTTATCTATACATCATTGCTTCTGAAATCTTTTGCTTTTTTTAATGGTTTCTAATTTTCACCACTCACTCAAGTCACATTCATAGAAATTTGAATATACATAAATCAATGTTTTGAACTGATATGCAGTGCATATGTATGTCAGAAATGCATTTAATCATCTTTTGGAAGTCATTAATAGATAGTAAAACCGAGTGGAAGTCGATTACCTTATAATTTGCATAGTAATGAAAATGGGGATTACCTAGCCAACAAGTGAAAGTCTAACTCTACATGCTCTAATTTATTACTCCGAATTCCAAGACGACTTATTGAGAAGCATAAATATCGTAATAGGTATACCTTTAAACATTTTCATATGTGAATAATAATTATGACAATTCTTACCACCACGATTGGTATCACGATACTGCCCGCGATAAGTAGAGCGATGGGAATGGTATCGCCCGTGAACTTGAACGAAATCTTCGGATCATTGCAGAAGAATCCAATTCGCTGATGAGGTATAACGCCAAACTCCACTATTCCTAGGAGAGCGAGTACTGCAACGCAAGTAAACGAGGGACATGTTATGTTTCTGTTAAACGAAAAGATAGTTTGGAAAAGTCACGAATCCTTCTTATAGGATGTAGAATTCATTCAGCGCTCTACTTCGCTGACTAACTATTTCAGTGTCGGCGCATTCAATTCATACGAACTGTCATCACTATACACAGCTACCGATATACACGATTTCGCATGTGATCTCGTTTTGAACCAGTTTCCCGCGACTCCGCATCAGCCAATTCCGTTCGCTGTTCGAGAGGCACTATTATCATTTGTTGAAAGTTGTCTGATTTAAATTTCAATATTTTAGTGGTTATGCGGTTCACCTTCCGTGATTTACAATTAGCAGAACTGGCTCTAAAAACTTGCAAGAAGATCGAAGATCGAAAACAGACTCTGGACGACGACACGCCACTTCCCTAACCTATGAACGTTCATATTATGTGCGACATTATCTTACATAGCAATGTAGCATCTGCCCCCACCATCCTAACTATTATACATCGAGAAAATTAGATTTGCAGGACAGATGACGATTAGCCTCGACCACGTTAATGCGAACTTACTGAGAGTGAACTGGTCCCGTTTTCGATATTTAAAGCTCGTCAGTCTGGTCCATCCCGGACTCTCCTTTTTTGCCTCCATTTAGCACGTCGTTCGAACGGACCGAACCCGTTCGCGAAACCAACGATCCGCGTAGAACCTTTCCTCCGAACTTCGCGAGTGACACTGTGTGATTGTTTCGCGATCTGACCACGAGTAGTTTCTCATTTCGCTAGGGCGCATGCGCGGGCGAGGCACGTGATCGAGAGCACACGATAACTGGTGAGATGACGTTCCGACGCCACACTGCCGGCGGGAACATTTCAGATTCATTCTGTCGCACACCGACGCTGCTTTTGAATAAGTGAGAGTGTGACATTCAGGCTAGACACGCGGAAGCGTAACAGAATTGGGGATTTATTGGACTGTTGTGAAGACAAATTTTCCAACATCATCATCTTATTAAATTGTGATTAGGATAAATTTAGATCGGTTATTCGAAGAAGGTTTTGCCCAACACGGCTCTGATCGAGCTTTCTTTAGTCCCTTTCTCTTTCCTTCTTCGTCTTTGCTCGTCTCTCTACGCTCTTTAGTTCTTGCGGTCCGTCTCGAAGTCTCGACTGAACGTGGGATTTTTGATTGCTTGTCAGGTGATTGGTTGGGAGCACGCGTGTGCGGAACACGTGATCACAATGATTTAGGATTCTGTGATTTTCCGAGGCAGAACATGAACTTGAGAAGGGGAGCAAACTTATGTAAAGGATAAGTCTGAGAAAGCGAATGTGTGTGTGTGTGTGTGTGAGCGAGGTAAGTGTATGAGCGTGACGAGTGATTGGGGATGTGCGAATGTGTGAGGTGTGTGCGGACAAGTAGTTAGAGAAATATAAGATCAAGTGAAGGAAGCGGACGTACGTTGGTGGTGTAACCGTAACTGATTGTGAGTAGGGCGAAAATTAAACAGTGGTCAAAGAAAGTGTGTTCAACGATTTTTCCCACCCGTCGATTATAAATACCTTACACTTATATTAGAATTTATATTAGTGAGAAATTATAAAGTGATTTGGCGATTGCAATTGTTTTCATGCTTACACGATTATGCGACTGTCGATTAACTGGATAGCTTGCTGGTCTTGTTTAGACAGAGTTTAATTACTATTGAAAAAAAAGATCAGAAGGCAAGATACTGGGAGTAAACATCTCCCGTTTGATTTTCTTCCTCTGAACGCACGCGCCATCTATGATGGACCTACGGCCTACGTACCACCTGCATAGACGCTGAGGTTCCGTTGGTAAGACATTGATTTTCTGCCTAGGCTACGGCAGAAAAATTTATCATGGAAGAGTGACGTGAAGCATTGCTTGCTATGTTTTACAACTCATAAACCGTCATTTGACGCTGAAAAAACTTGTTTCGCATAGATTTACTGCGCGTCAGATAGTCATATTCAACTTAGACCGTACAAAATTCTTGCAAACATTTTTCCCGCATTGCGCAGATTTTCCGTTAATGAAAATTTATGAGACATTCACAACCAAGTGTTAGTCAGAACTAAAAAATCTTTGCCTAACGAATGCGCTCAAAGACTGTTGAAGGTGAAGCGATAATGTAGACGTTCCAAGGTTTCGAATCGAGTTTATCAAGAAAACGAAAGAACGAAACAGATTCTCGCCGAGCGGAGCCGTCGGCCAGAATTTCATGCCGAAGGATCTGGCAAGCTGTGAATCCTCGCGTACCACGTCTGGTTAACATATAAAACGCAGTTAACGGACGTTAAAGGTGACACTCGACGCCGGTGACAAAGTCACGTTTGCCAGAGAAAAAAGTGTTGCTCGAGGTATCAAATGGGGCTTTAACCTCTTAACTGATCGTGCCTCTCTCCCCCTCTTTCATGCAAGCCTGTGCTTCTGCGTATGTGTCACTGGCATTCTCCCCCGCAACGTTTACGGCATACAGATGTGTGCCACTCATTGTGTCCGTTTCTCATCCTCCTCTTTCGCCTCCGCCTCCTCGCATATGCAGTGGGTGACACGCACGGTTAGACGGGCTAGGATTAAGGAGGCTCAAGGCTAATTCGAGTTTAGGGATCTTCCAGCGCACATGCGGTCGTCCAGCGGGCGAGTGTGTTATCCGCGATAAGTGGCGTAGAGCGATGAATGTCGGCGTCGGCGAGAGTGGACATCGAGGGTATTACCAGTCTCCTTTGCGGCACGAGAAAAATACGTTTCACCGAAAACTCGGCCTCAATTTTCAGGGGTGGGGGCCATGACGTAGCCCGCTTTCCAAGCGCTTGCTTTCCTCGATAACATACATTCGGAAGGATATGTTCCACTCGCTGGGAGTACTTACGATGCAGGATGTTTATATTATGAGTTATGATTATGATTATTGGAGTATTGTGGAGACATTTGAAGTGTGTACGAAGCTTGTACGTACGAGATTGGTGGAGCGTGGAATGGTTCCTGTAGCAAAGTGGAAATGAATGTGCCCGCGACTATGAAAGTGGTCTAAAACTCATATTTTTATTTCGGATTACATACGAACTCAAACAATAAGTTAAAGAAAACGATATAGCGTCATAAGACTGTACAACTGTAAGGACGAATTAGGTGAGCACAGACCCACAGATGTACGCTGGCGCAACAACGTTGGTCGCGTGCCCATCGTTTCACTTCACGCAGCAAGTACTCGTGCTCACTTTTTTCACACTTTTTCTTGCGTCCTCAATCCTCACGTTCGCTGGCGAATGCATTTTAACGCCCGGTCACAGACTTCTTCGCGCTAACGCGACTCCTAACGAGGCACGCATTGCCGGACGAAAAACTCAGGACAAAAAGTGACTATTTAGCCGAGAGCACGAGGTCCGTGCAAACTTCCGGCGGCAAGGACGAGGAAACTTTTTGCGCTCTGCCACGAGCGCACGGCAGGCCAGGAAAAGTTTGCTGCCACGGCGCGAGGCACGCGGCCCAAGGTTCGCCCGAAGGCACGATTATTGACGCAAAAAGAAGAGAGGCAAAAGAAACTAATTTCCGGGCGAAATCGGCGTGCATTCTTGCGTTACCGAAAATCGACAATCGGCACTTCGCGCAACTTTCTTCGAGCGAAAGTTCCCTCGCCATCCTCGCGCGCAGCTTCGTCTCGACGATTACCGTGCGTACCTTAACTGCTGACGGTCCAACAAATTTTATGAAGAACTTTTCGCCTTCAACTTTACGTCTCGCCTGTGCGTTTATCGTTAAAGTGTTTCGTGCGACAGACTACGGATAGAGCGGCACGTTTAGTAGTTTCATTAGATACATGCAATGAGATAAATGTGTCAGTAGATTGTATCGGATTGCGATCGGATTGGCCAGAAATTTGCAGTGTCGCTCTGCGTCGAACCGTCAAGGGGTTGCAGTTCAACTGTACTGCAAGTTTTTGACCTCTGCACGGTTCATTGACATCGATGACACACATACGCGGGTGCGCGCGTTTAATTGCGAAACGTCTATTACCGGAAAAATTCTATGCAAACGGTCGCGCCTCTCCCTAGTATGTATCGCGTTACACGCTTCGCGGTTTCCCTGTCGGCTTTCATTATACGCATAGTTTCGTTTACGAAGCCAGCTCTTGCGCGCGCATCCTGTTGACCGGTCGCAAGCATCTTGCTTGAATGATATGTTTCGATTTTTCTATGAAACACGAATGTCTTCGTTGAGTTGAAGCATGGCGACAACTGCCAATTAACGAAAATCCGATGCAAGCCGCGTGAACCCTGAGGAACCCTTTAATGAATCGAAGCTTTCACGAGCGCTGTCGGCGAAAATAGAATACAGTGTCAGTTCTGCCTTCGGATTGCCGAAGTGGAAGCTGGCGGCGTTGATTTTGTTGGCTCGTGCGAGAGATTTTTCGAAATTTTCTTTTACTCCCGAACATATAGAAATTTGTACATGATACTTTGGCGAATTTTAGGAGACGGAAACACATTTTTTTAAACAGCTCACCAGTTTTCCGAGTGCAAGAATATCGAAAATCGACGGTTAGGTTTGTCTCAGAACATAATAAATTGCCATTCTTGTGAAAAAAAATCTGCTGGAAAGCCTAATATTCGATAAATATACCATAGGACGGGCCTCGCAATAGTGCAGAAACAACGCGCGGCATGCACTTCCTACTACTGCCCGTTGCTGGCTAATCCTGTAACCGAGACCCGTGTTAACGACCTAACACGTGCTACGTGAACAGACGAAAAAAAGAAGCTCGGTCATTTGCCAGACGTGGATACGCTGTACGGACACGGAAAGAGCGACAATTCGCAATTAGACGGCGCACCGTTCGCAATTCGGCGACACTTTACACTCTTGCGCGTGCACGTCCTGACTCGAGTCGGTGAGTGACTACCAGAACGCGAAAATAGAAATAGAGAGAGAGAAAGAAAGAGCGATAGAGACAAAGTGAAAGGAGAAATAAGCGAGGCGGGAACGTAACGACGGGAAAGAAATTGTCAGTGCTTTACGGCGATAGTTGCGATTTTACCGACCAAGCTTTCCTCACATTCATTAAATTCCGCACGCTCTTATCAAAATACCATTTTCAACAGAGCAATGAGAGAAAATGATGAATAAGATTTGTCCGTAAAAAGGTCGTATTGTCTAACCTGATACAGCCAGTAATGCGTCTGCTAGGACTATCCAGCGTATGGTGTTACGACAAACGCTCATGATCTTCTCGGAGACACTTTGGGTCGTCAGTGCATTGCCCGCTTTATCAACGATTTCTTCCTCCAGCGTGCCGGTGCTGCAGCGAGTCAGCTGTTCCGTGGATCTCTGAAGCAGAAGAAATGAGCAAATAAACATATTTAGTTGTTTCAGCCGTGAACTTGTCAGACCCCCTTGTATGTCAAATTATATCCGGATGACAAAAATATTTCATAGTAATGTAAATTACATACTATGCCAGTGCTCCAGCCATATGAGTCAAAGAAACGGCTGCGTATCTTTAGTGATCTGTACTACGAGAGTGAAACGCTCGTTTCGTCGCAGTGATGAAATCTTTGCTTTATGCTAATAAGTAAGACTCGACAAAGCTCAGTCATTACGTTAACGTCACATTCCTTCCGGGCCTCCCTCGTGGTCCATTATGATGCTCGCATGAATCAAGCGAAATCGGGTCAACAAACAACACGCAAATCGTTATCAGAACACCTGTTCTGTTAAATTTGACTCACACGATAAGGATCACGAAAAATTGTGCGCCGCCCGATTGACGACAGCGCAACGTTCGATGTACACTCATTTCTATAACTCTCCAGAAATACTCTGAAAATTTTTACTCTCAGATATCCACGCAGCCTCAGTGTCTCTACGCTTATATCAACTTTCCACCGCAAAGTGCAACACGATCGGAGACAAAACAACTGTTAAGAGCGGGGCAAAAAGATGGCGACAGCCATCGCAGAAACAGTAAAGTGCTGCCGGTGAAAAACCGGATTGGAAGCCGTACTCTGTCGCCATCCCTGATTAATCATATTTTCCGCAAACAATGGTACGTCCCTCATCAGCTGCCAACCGCAAACTGCAGCTGCAATCGAAGCGCGTCCGTAGCTCGTTTCACGTTCCGACGCTTTCGTCGCTGATAATAGCAACTTATAATTAATGACAGTTGTCGGAAGAAGAACTAGATTGATGTATATATCGTGTCGGCTGAACTATCGACCGGAACTGACCCCTTAATATCATCCGCACGCCCTTGACACACTTGTTAACATCGGACCGGTAAAGTGATTAGACGGGCGCACGTCGCGCGCTGCTCGATCGACGAAGGATCAGATTGAATAGATCCGCGCTTTTATACATAATGTATAACGCGCCCCATAAATAATATTCACTGACGCTCGTTTCGCTTTCATCGTAATCGTTTGTGCGCACCGTTTGTCACGCAGTTTATCGAGGCAGTCGACATTGAAAATGCTTCCGACTTAACGGCACATCGAGCCGTTATATGAATAGGTTTGAAAGGATTTATGCAGGAGAGGCTAAAAGAAAGTCGCGAGTTCTCGTGATATCTGTGGTTAATCACTCTCAGAGTAACGCAAGAACAAAACCAGATACATACTTGTGACGACTTCGATCGAAGTAACCGTACCAAACGAATCGAATTGACAAAGACGACGAATGTGTCGATGCACATTTTACGAATCGATCGTCAGTAGCCGTACCACGTGTTTTGCACACGTACGATTAGCGGATGGTGAGTCGACGAAGTGCCTTCTCGTCGTTTCGCGGAAGCATTCGTCTCGCCCGAGGCCCAAAGCCTCACGTGACACTGTTTTCGCTTTACGCGAGGCACGTCAGAAAAATGCATCGCTGCTTATCGTCGATCGAGGCTGCGCGCGTGCGAACGTGCGAAAGCAGAGATTCGCGAATCGGCAAGTGGCGGACGCGGCATCAGTGACGACACTCATGAAAAATTCGGCGTTTACGATTGTTCCCATAATCGCGACGTGCCCAGAGCCCGGAGCCCGTGCCGTCGCGGCGTCGGCGTCGGTCGGCGGAAAGTAGACGCGGGAAAAAGGAGGGCGGCTCTGAGCATCTCTCGAGCCACCTGTTGATGCTCTTCGATTCCTTTTGCAGCGGCCGTCGTTAGAACTCTTGGATTACACGGATTTGTCGCGACAGCGTCGCTTTGTTTCCCTTTTCCAGCCAACATGCGGCACAAAGAGCGCGCGCCGCCGTGAGGAAAGTGCAGGAAGGACGAAATTGCGGCTTCCATGGGGGGATCAAACAGGACTGCCCTTCTCTCTCGGCTACTCTCGGCCGACGCTGGTTCACGGTACTTTTTTCTGTAATAACTGGAAGTCCACCGTGACGCACGCAGCGCGCGCGCGACAAGTGATTCACTTTTCCGTCGATAATAGCTGCATACTGCACCGTCTCTACTTTAAATGGTATCGGGGGGTACAGAGTCTAGCCTTTTACTGGCTGATCGACACGATACGCATTATGGAGCGCATTGTTGACCGTTAATTCATGGTACGGATGTTAACGACTTCGTCATAATGTGGAAACAGTAGTGTACGACACAGTGTGTAGTACACTTTAACCCGACAAGAAGCATTTACGAACGAATAAAGCAAGTAAGAAGCTTTATCTGGGTTTTATCGTTATACTTACTAAAACACGTTCCCAAGATCGAGGACCATATTTCAGGCACCTTGTTTGTAAAAAAGATCGTACTGTGACGTATTAAAGCTTTACGTGTTCTCGTAGACTCGAGTCTTACAATTTGCAACGAACCGTGCCCTAGAATTTCCACATCGTTAAGCGTGAGGCGGAGGGCTGCTATTACGAAACAGGTCTGACCTACAAGTATCGAACAAAAATTTCCCGATACGCAATACTTCGTAAAAATGTCGCATGCCGGTTCGTAGAAGATTCGCTAAATAATATTTATCCTCCTGCACTGATTCAAGTAAACCGCGAACTGACGCAGGTAGTACTTTACACGCTTCCGGTGAGATGTAGTACACAGTTAGGGCATATCCACGATGCGATAAACTGCGCGGTAGTCATTGGTACCTGTGTCTTATCTGTACACGAAGATTACGACGTCTCAGCCGGGAGAAAATTCAATCGTCAAAACGGTCAAGTGCGATTGCCAATTGAAACGCAAGAAGGCTCAACGGTCTTTGTTAAATACACCTCTTTTGTTTGCCTTATTACGCGGAGCTGCGTCGCTGAACTCTTTAACTGCATTTGCGAGTCATTGTTAACGCGTTATCTCGGAATACACCGCCAACGATGCGACTGGCACTCGGCTCTAATGATAATCTGCGGTTCGCGGGACATTAGATAATTTTCTCCTTATTAAAATTCAATCCTTAGAAGCGCTTTTGTCACGCACAAACTTCTTTACGAGTCCAATTACTAAATACTTGAATGGGCACGCGTGAACGATTGCCAGCTACAGTGATATAAGTGTACGAACAATTAATCTAAGAAAATCGAATTTTCTGAATTACGTTGTAATGGAGAATATCAATTATCGTTGATTTATTCCTTAGACCACTTTCATCAGTGGCATATAGCAATCAAGCGTACGGTCTTTATTATCTTTCGCGCCTTAAGTAAACCAGTTACGATAAAGTAGATGTGCGCAGGCGAACGATAATACTTTTTCTACTATCGAGTAATCCGTTAATTCGCCGGAGATTGAAGAAACAGAGGCACTAATGATCCCTAAATTTATAACACGTCCGCGCTTTCAGGGGGACTCTCCGTGCGTGCATTTTTAGCTTAACTCGGCCTGCCACTATAAAATAATTAGAGGGAAAAGCGTTATAGGCTCTCGTCGTCGGTTAGCTGCTGAGGGGCTCACGATGACAACGAGGAACTGCGTTGCGTCGTAATCCGGTGTATGCTTTGAAAAATGGCTCATTGCCCCAACCGCGGTGCGAACTCCTTTGATCAAACATTCTTCCAACCTGCGTCCGCCTCAATTCTATACAATATTTAATATAAATCGTAATAAAATACTATTTCGTCTTATCTTGAATTAAAGCCAGCTTGACTTGTTGACTTTACATCGAAAATTGTCCTCTACCGCCGAAGAAACAACTGCAGATGCTACTAATATCAGCTCAAACAATCATCATTACCAGTGTAAACTGCACGATAGTTAAAATACCTTATTTGCGGACCCGTAATAAAACGTAAACACACAATGTATCGCCCGTCGATAATCACTGCCTCGCGAGGTGATAAAACGCGACTAAATAGTCAAGTAAAATTTAACCACGCTTTTATCGCCAGACACCCCGCACACCTACTCCGTTCGACTCACAATGACATCGGTGCCAACTACAAAGGAAAGTACACCAAAATGAAGCGGCTGAAAAACTTTTCTGAGAAAGGGCATTGCCGGCCAACAAAGGGAGAAGAGCAAAGAGTCATAAAAGGGCGGAGCGGCCTCTTCGTGAATTATGTATTTATGAGCAAATAAAGCCCATGTCGGCTGAAATAGACTCGAAGAGAGCAGCAGGGCTAACCCTTTGCGATCCTATGCGCAGAGGGCGGCTCAAAATATGACTTTATTGTATCCTTTTCTACGTCCCGCTTGTCATTTATTCGTAATTGAAGCACTCTACGCCCTATGCATGTTCAACGCTCTATTCGAAAATTACAATACCAACAGTTACGGAAGATTTTCTCATCAACGAAAGTCAATGCAGTGTCGCACGAAGCGACGGCGCAGTCGCAGTCTTCGGATGAACAGACGATATTTTTGTCGACGAATGACAACAGCGAATTCGATGATTAACCAATCAGTGATTATTATGAGAAAAATTCAAGTAAGTCACTTCGGTCCTGTAGTAATCGTAGCATTAACGACCAAAGACCCGCCGCGACGCCATTCGAGCTTTCTAAATATGCTATGCCAGAAACTAATAGGTTTCCGTGATTGCCGAATCATACTCGATATCGGATAAACGCACGAATCTCATGTCGAGTAGTCCTCGACGTTGAACCGTAAAGGGTTAAGCGCGATTCACCGAGGGATTACACATTCGCGCGAATTCATAGGATTACGCGGATAAAATTATTCCCAGGCTTTATCGTATTAGCGCGCGCCTCTCCGATAAATTGTCATCGGCTTTTGCGAAATTATTAATTGTTCGATATTAAGAAGAGGCTGAGCCGTTAAAAATGGATACGCGTTAAATGGGCGATTATCGTTCCGGCAGGCTTCAATGGTAATTATAACACGGAAGCTCTGTTCTCTTGTTGCTCTTTTTTTGGAACGTCACACCGGAACTTGCGGCTCTGTCGATATTACGTCATTATGCATGTCGGCCATTATGTAAGCACGAGTAATTAGTGAAGTACTGTCCTAATTGAAGGGACGCGGCGACGGCAATAGCCGATCAAGCGACGACTCATTAACGTTGAAAATAAATAATCGTCAGAAAAGCACGTCGCACGAAATGCGTGAACAGCATGAAACTTCACGAGCATATATGTTGCGGGCATTCAGCCTAGTCGATCGATATCAACGAGCGGATATCTCCCCGCGATGAAAAGTAGAAATTCCTTTGATAAGCAGATTAAAATATATCTACACGTTGCGATACACAAGCAGTATTATCGGCAGTTAGAAAATCGAAGCGACGGCGTCTTCCGCTCTGGGAACGACATATTGTAAGCTAGAATGTTACTACATTCGTCGACGCAAAGTATTTTTCGTGATACCTAACGCGAGCCGGGATGCTTTGTAAGTGAAGAGTGTGCTGATTAAGTCCTTGAATGTCGACCTCCCGTTGGACCGTTAATATGCGTAAGTTCGAAGGTACCATGTCCTTGTCCGAAAGCTAATTTACTTTGGTAGTAAGTTGATTTATCGAGTGGGCATAATTTAGTGAACTGGACCGTCGACGGCGAACAAGCAACGCGTGCTATTACCGTGTCATGTATATGCAGCCATACTTGTAACGTTACATGCACGTATATCACTCAACCTACATCGCTCCGAAATGATTTTATTCGGGAATTCGATAAACCGTATTGTCTGCCACAAGAAAAATGGCCACTCGCGCGCGGCCAGTGAGTTCAATTGTCCACCAATAATCACGATATTATTTACAATTGCGAGCCATCCGTCAGGATCGTCGCAACATTCGAAACTGTCGCGCTCACAGCGTCAAAATTCGACACCCTCCACCGCAAGCACATCCTTTATTCGAATAATTACCTGAGGCGCGGGCACAGCTGAATTTCTCGAAAATTGATTCCTACGACCCGCATCGATCGATCATACTAGATAGCGTCGCTTAGCCGGTGACCGAGAAACAAGCACTACCTCGCCGTCGACACAATTCGTCAGATACTCCTGCCCCGACGTGCCCGCTCAGCAGACTGAATAATAACGCGCGTCGCTCGGTAGTCCTGCTACTCGCGAGTCCTTCGTCGTGGCCGCAAACACACTCGCTCTCATTGCCGTCATCATCCTCCCCGGACACTGTTTCTCGAAAAAAAAAGCCTTCTCCCCCGCCAACGCGCAACAAAAGACGCGCCGTCGTCTGGCCACGTGAAGCGTCGCGACAGTGTGACAACGAGTCCGGGCCGTCTAACGAGATCGAGCGCTGAACCACAACTGCCTCCGTACCTCATCTCCAATCAACGACTTCCTCGCAAGCTCAAATTAAATGTTCTACCCACTACCCTTTCCCCACCGCGGCAATCACCACCACCACGACGACCACGACGCGACCCTACCAACAACACCGCCACCACCATCATCAACCGACGTCGCGTCTGTCGCATGAGGGATTCTACGCGTGTCCAAGACTCACGTACGTACGAGTTTAGATGCATAGAGGTGGACCAAGCGAAAGTCAGACTATTAGCCTGTGACACGCGGAAGGGAATCGATGTAGGAGACCCTTATCGTCAATATATATATATATATATATAGATATAGTGTTTGAAGTATTACTCGAATGATCAACTCGGCTCGGATCGACAAAAGGAGTTTTACGTATTCGTATTTGCTCCGCCTTGGGAGTGCGCAGGTGACGGGAGTAATTTTGGTTTGGAAGCGTGTTGCAGCCGAAAGTCTCACTCTCGCTTGGTCGACCTAACCTATACGCATGTCACTCCGACTTATACCACCACCATCGCGTCACCGTCTTTGCCACCACCATTAGTATTATCATCGTCATCGTCGCCGCCACCACCGCAAGGGTAAACCGACCTCGTCCCAGACGCTTGAGCACGACCGTCCGAGTGCAGACGCACTCCGATCGGCTTGCACAGACTTCGATGTAATTAAAATAATGGTCGGGCTGCGGTACCGAGAATAACCGGAGTGGCAGTTGCGGAAGATTACGATGAAATGAAAAGATTCGTTTGTTTCTCAACTGTAATCGTTGTCGAGCTGGATGAAGGTGCTGCTCGAGCTATAAGTTCATTATCGGAACAAGACTCTAATGCTATGTAATTTTTTACAATGCGAAAACGTCGTTGCTCTTTAGTGACTGTTGTGTAGTGCTCAAGATTGCTGCTGTCGACGCCGCGATTGTTGACATAAGCTCCGGGTGGAGCTAGATTTAGCATCGAATATAATAGTGTTGCAGTGAAGATAGCATTGATATCGTTACAGAAGCAATGATTAAATTAAAAAAAAAACAATGCAATGATAACTGTGTTCGGAAAGTATCTACAATGTACCGGCATTTCACTGTCGCAAGATCGTATCACTTCTGATGACATGAACGGCTTCACTTTCTTTCATTGTCTACGTAAACGAGCGAAAGGAAAGCATTGTCTTAATCAGAACTGATGACTATTTTAATTGCCTATGTCAAAAGTGCAATTGCACCCACACAAATTGAAAATAATGTTAATGCACATGATATAATAGAGACGTCGCTATAACAAAGATATAAGCAATACTCTACTTCATTCTAATGTTGAAAAATATTGGTTAAATAAATAAATTCATTATTTATTCTGTGTCAAAATAGAACTGCATTTCTGCGTTTGGTTTTAGAAGACGAAGACATTAGTGTCAGTTCCAAAAGTATCTGCCAACTCCATTAAATTACGTATCAATTTCCGTTCATCGAAGTAATTAACAATCTGCTAATGAAAATAATGATAATATCTATTTGGAATGTATTGGCGTAACAAATTCTAATATCTATTTAATAAATTCTATCTAATTAAGCTTCGTTAGCGTCAATTCTGCAATTTCCTCATTATCGATCATTGCTCATACAAGATATTTGTTATTTTAGGGTGATGAATCATCACACTAAATCCGAACACAAACGTTAAAATATTACACAGTATTGCTTCGCTATTCGAACTAGTGATTTTCTCGATGCATCATCGTAACCCGCAGTATCCGAGATGCTACTAGAGTCATTTACGGATACAAAATTCCTTTTGCGCGTAACAGGTAAAACCGTCTTGTTGTGCAATTGCAAATGATTCTGCATAAAAGAGTGGTCGCTCCGTTTGCTGAAAGTGCCTCGTCGTTCGCTGCAAAACGTGAAGATTCGAAAGACACGTTATCTTTCGAAACAGCATTCCGAGGACGCACGGAACATCGGAATAAATATGCAAATAAGGCTATCGAACGGTACTGCCATCAGCAGCATTATTGAATCTCTCCGGTAAACAAGCAGGAATTTTGACAAGACAAAGACAAATAATGATTGAAACGCGCGCCAATACTGGATCTGTAATACCTCACGTTTCGGCGTATCTGATTAATTATTTGAACATATGCAAGATACGCGATACAATGGTATAAGCATACCTATACATATCAATATCAAGGGAAAATGGTGTGTTATGAAGTTTCCATTGCAAAATTGCGAATTATTTGAGCAATTTTCGAGGATCGATTGTTTCGTAGGCTTCGTGGTACGGCGCCGTGGATGAATCACGGCGTAGACAAAAAATCGAAATTTACAGCCTCTCTCACGTGTCTCACGCGTAAGTGCAATTTTTTCGTTCGATCAAGAGATTCGTTCAGAAGGTCTGTCTAATACTAGACAAACAATCGGGTTCATCGTTTGCTGACGCCCCTCCTATTGTCTTAAAGCCATTATACCTCGGTCAGTGGCAAATATTTCAGTTAATAAAACGGAGCACGAGCAGGACAAACACGCTGCAAAGCGCGCCAAACGATTATTACGGTACAGCTGACAAAATAAGTCCTCGATGCCAGCACTAAAAAAGGTAAAAAAATGCATTTGTCTGATTTTCTGACCAAATGTAATGCTGATAAGCGCCGTGCGAATTCGTCGGACGCTTTACTTTAATGTACTTTGGGCGCGTTGCGTGCCGAACGTTTGATGCGAAACGACGATTCTTATTTCAAAACTTTACTAACCGACACTGCTCCAAAACCATAGCGAGGAACCGTTTCGAAAATGATTCCCGGTCGAAAAGCGTTTCCAGCGCACACATCCGCAGGCTTAGTTTGAGGCAAGAATTTCGAAATCATTCGTACGCACCACTTTGCCTCTGTCCTCGGAAGGAATGTTGATTCGCGAAAGTAAGCGTACAGTTACGTTTATGTCAATCGACGAATTCTTTGGGGAGCTGTTAGTCATTCATTAATGCGAGATAGCGTCATTAGGTTCTAACCTGCATTCTTCACGTGCGTGCGTCCTCCTTGTATCGTTTCGAATCAGGCGATCTTGGGAAACAATCCGTGCGAAACGGTTCGTCCGAGCCAGTTTTGCCGCGATGCGCTTTTCGAGCGTTACTTGAGGCGAGTAGGTAAGGCGATTCACTGAACGAAGAAACCACAAGTGTCACTTGTGACACCTCACTGACACACCACTTTCAAAAGCGTCAGCGTACATCCCATGGCCCATAGACAATGCGCGAGCGAGAGTCCGCCTCTTTCTGCTTCACTGCAAAAATAAGGGAGTGTAGTCCTGCCAGATGGCTCTGTCTACGGAGTGCAGATATACGGTATACGGTTGATCCATAGACCTTATATACAGGACTGCGCGCTCGGGGCAAGAGACGAAGTCAACATATGGGAAGAACAGAAAATGGTCGTTTCTCTCTGTCCCTCCTTTTCAGCGTAACAGAGAAGCAGCAGGGCATTGTGCATGATCCCTACATATATGCTCGCATATGTTCTTCTGCGTGGAGTATATGCACTACCATGTTAAACACATGCTGAGGCTTCCCCCACTCCGCTAGCTCCGATGGAGTTTTAATGCCAAATATGCTGACACTGTGCACTATCCCAATGTGTTACGCTGCAAACAGGAGAAACAGTAGAGAAACAACCATCTTCTGTCCTTCTCATGGTCTATGGGACAACATTAGGTATAATTTTATCTGTTAGGTAGCTACCTGACAGCTTACTCAGACGTGGAAAAATCAGCCGCTAAAAAGCTAGATTAGTGTTAATCTTCAAAGAAAATTTTGAATTTCCCGCGTCGCTCTAATATCTTCGGTATGGTGGCGCCTCCGAAAAACACGGAGAAACGCTCAAACTAATCATTGGACAGCAGTCGGTATTTTTTTTAAGGGAAGGCAGTTATCAACATTACCGACTGCAGTCCAATGATTAGTTTGAGCGTTTCTCCGTTTTTTTTTGAGGCGCCACCGTACCGTCGGTATTAAGGCGACGCGGGAAATTCAGAAACTTCTTAAAATGACTTAAAATATTACACGTAAACGCTCAGTGGATCTAATAGTAATCTACTTGCTAGTTTATAAAGTATTCTCTCGCTCGATTTTACGCCCGCGCATAATAAATATTCTGCCGAAGTAAACAAAGGAATATACGAAGGCGTCCCGCCCGGAGCCCGGAACAGAGGCAGAACGAAACGACCATCTTTTGTCCTTCTCATGTCGGCATTGGCTTTAACTCATCCCGAGCTCCGTATAGTTAGCACCCCATCCTCAACCGATTTGAGTTTAAATAGTTTCAATCGTTTGAAGGTCGTTTGATAGTGTTCGATAGTCCAAAATAAACGTTTGATAGTTAAGCGTTTATTTATAATTAAAGAAACAAATTTCTAGGGGAATTTTTTGTATAGATAGCACCCCCATGGTCGCAAATTTGATTTTTAACTATACTATTTGATGCAAAATCGTTTGATAGTGATTGATAGTCCAATACAAACGTTTGACGGGGGTGCTAACTATACAAAACATTCCCTTAGAAATTTGTTTCTATAATTATAAATAAACGACTAACTATCAAACGTTTATTTTGGACTATCAAACACTATCAAACGACCTTCAAACGATTGCAACTATTTAAACTCAAATCGGTTAAGTTGGGGGTGCTAACTATACGGAGCTTGATCTCGAGCACCGTTGATGATGTTACCGTCGAAAAGCGATGTAACTCTTCTTCTGATTGTCGTCGTAGCCCGAAAGGTGGCGACTGCCCGCGAAGAAATTTTCCTTGCAGCGGAAGTGACCGCGCGGTATATATCTATATATATCCCTGAAGCATCCCATCTCATATTCTATCCTCGCGACAACATTAACCTCAACGGCAAGCTGCGCAACGATCCCGACGTTCGAGAATTTTGAATATCTGCCGCCATACGACGGCAAGAGGTGGCGTTGCCTGAGCAAGTTCCGGTTCGCACAGTTTCGTCGCCAGGAGATTTCGCGGGCGCCCGAGTTTATGGGTAATATTTCCCAAGATTCTTTGGTACCCAGTCGGGGAGGTGTCAAAAATCCGGTTCGCCGTAGCTGCTATCAAAATGTATACCGTTGACGTCGCATGCGGCACGGCCAGGATTTTCGGCCGAGCCGACGTCGTCCGTCACTTTTCGCTCGGCTTGTTGACAAACTCGTCGATGAAAATGGCGAGGCTCGCCGTAAAATTGATTGCGCGTTTATCTCCCCCCACGTAGGTCGACTTTTCCCACGAGGCTGCGATTCCGCGTGACGATCGTTTTCGCGCGGCAGAATGTAGATAAAATTGTGCCGGTTGTAGTCCTACGATAGGACTATCGTCTTTCCGTTATCGAGAAGTAAAACGCACTATGGTACGCGCGTCTTTTCGGCTCTACTTTATGGCGGTAGAGAGAGGATCAGTAACAATCAGTAAGGAAGCGGCATAAAGAGAGATTGACAGAGACTCGCGGTTTAATCTCAGTCCGGTTTGTACACTGATGAAAATAATAGTTACTCGCAATTCTACACTTTGTCCGTCGATCGGCTGTTGCTTGTTTGCTTCTTCTGTATTTACGTCGTTCATCGGAAATTCTTGTCCTGTCGCTGAATCTTAACAAATCCAATAATTCCGTATTTTTGTACGATAAGTGGAGGAACCACGTTTCCTTAGATCTCTCGGTAGTTGTCGAGATATCCGTGCAAGTTGTCAGGCATTCTAGATTGAATATGTTCACAGCCCTGGTTGGATAAAAAATTATGTCGGTGCAAGGTGCAGAACCATTGAATTATCTCGCGAGGCAGGATGATGAGATGGTGCTACATGAACTGGATGTAAGCCCCCTTCTCTCTGTGAAATTTAAGGTAGTTTATTAATTACTGAAAGCTTTTCGTTCCCAGAACGGTCCTACGGATATATTGGAATGTTTGTCAGTTATGATTAATGATGGCAATGGAGACAATGCGCAAACACAGGAACTTATATTGGATGAGCAATTACTTGGCACTATGTTGACAGCCATAACATTACCTGATGGAACTCAGGCCTTTGTTGCAAACAATTTGGATGATAATGGTCAGTGGTATTCGAATTTATGTCACTAACGTGTACCTTAAATCTTTACAATAACATTATTCCCAACCATCTTATGTCCTTGTCCATATTTGCATTATTCAAATGTTTGATGGGATCTTATTTATTTGCATCTGCACATATATATTTTTACATTATCTTTAATGACCAGAATCGGACATTAAAGGAGCCACAACATTAGAACTTGAAAATGGTGGAACTATTTTACTGCGCGACTTGGCACAATTCGGTGATGGAAAGGCTCTTCAACTAGAATTAGATCCGGCAACATTTGTACAAGCTCAAGAAAATGCCACAGAAAATGTTGAGAATACATACCCTCAAGTAGAATTCATAAACGGAACTGCATACATGGTAGCTGGTCATGTGGACGTGTCCAGTGGTTTATGGGAAATTGAAGATGGCAAACTCAAGAAGAAACCAGCAAAAGTAGCTGTCAATAAGTTACCGGAATCAAAGAGCAGGCACCCTTGTCCGAGAGAAGGCTGTACGAAAGTATACAGCACCCCGCATCATCTCAAAGTAAGACATCTGAGAATTCACGGAAGAAAAATCGATAAATTAAGACGCGACTACCTTATTTGTACATTCAGGTACACGAACGGTCTCACACCGGACAGCGACCTTACAGATGTACACATCCCAAATGCAAGAAGAGTTTCTCAACGGGATACAGCTTGAAAGCGCATTTACGAACACATACAGGCGAAAAACCGTATAAGTGTCCGAATGAGACTTGTAGCAAAAGCTTCAAGACGTCCGGGGATTTGTTGAAGCACGTCAGAACCCATACCGGTGAACGACCTTTTTTGTGCCCTTTCGACGGGTGTGGACGATCCTTTACCACAAGTAATATCAGAAAGGTGAGGACACTGCTGACCAACCTTCTGTACAAAATGCACCCAATGCACTAACATGTTCAAGTTTGGGAGTATTACAGTATTCCGCATATGTGTAGGTTCACGTGCGGACGCACACTGGCGAACGCCCGTATAAATGTACCCATCCAAAATGTGGCAAAGCGTTTGCGAGCGCAACAAATTACAAGAATCATATTCGCATTCACTCCGGTGAAAAGCCTTACGTTTGTTCGATAGAAAACTGCGGAAGACGATTTACCGAGTATTCTAGTCTTTACAAACATCATCTGGTAAGAGAGAACGTACGAAAAAAAATCAAATTCGTAGGATTCTGCATCTACAGCGTTGGATGCCTCTTTCCAGGTACACACCCAACAACGTCCTTTCGAATGTAAGGTGTGTTTTAGAAGATACCGGCAAAGTGGCACGCTCATAATGCACAAAAGGACAGCACATGCATTAGTCGACACCGAAGATAATGTTGATGTGTTTCTACAAGAGTCTCTTAATGTACCTAGTCAAAGCAAAACTAAAAGGAAAAATGTTACTATAAGGGAAAATGTAAGTATTAACATTTATGTCTATAAATGTTATGTTTTAACAGTTGCACGCCAGATGGAGCCAGCTTGTAATTATCATTGCGTTTAGCAGAAATTGATAGGGGATAAAGATGGTAGGCAGCAACACCAAATGACGAAAACGATTGAGAATATAAATGACAATGAAACGCAAATTTTACTGGTCAGCGACCCTTCGCAAATAGCTGCGTTGCAGGTATCGAACTGGTTTTACCATTGAATCATTCTCTTAGAGAAACGTAATATGCGTACGTATGTGTCGTTACATTCGTTAAGAGTCTGCAATTTGGCATCTAGCAAATGGGACTGGATGAGAACTTCGACGATCCGGAAATCGATACGTCGTTGGAAGGATTAAATATTAAGATCGAGGACATTGAGTTTGGTTGGAACTAACGCATAGTTGGTGTCAAAAGGTAACGCGCATTTCGCGTGAGAAATTGCTGTCGTTAACATTTGTACGAATCCTTATGCTGCTGAAACGGATCAAAAAACAGAGTGTTCAGTTTCTCGTAATTTTCCAAACAAACCAAAAGTACGATTGATCCCTCTAGCATTTATACATGGTCCCAATGCGAGTGGTGCAATAATTCGATAAACCTCAGTCGAACCAAAACGATGTTCGAGAGAACCAATATTCAAGGGTGGAACCTTGTCACCTTCGCCGATATTTGCTCTGCGGAGAGAATAGATAAAACTTTTGTAAGACCGAGAGAGGAGAGGAGACAGCATTATTCCCAGCATTTCATTATATTGAAACATTAACTACCTTTCTATCCGATTGATCCCTTGTTCCTAGTGTTTTCTCTCGTCTCTAAAGTACACTAAAATTCGTGCCTTGCATATAGTATGAACGTAATGGTTCCATCGGTGCTTCATCCATGTTTGAGTAATAAGTAAAGTATTTTTCATCTTTCTCATTGGTCTGTTCCATATTTTCTTTCCTTCATCTTTGCGTTATTTCATAATCGCACCGAATACATACATTTTTACATGTTTAACGTTCCTTTCTAGGTCAGTGAGATTGTGCGAATACGCTCTTTCATTTCACCAATAGTGTACATAGATACATATATTCTTGCATTGAATCATTCGGTACGGACAACAAATGTAGTACTCTAAGGTTCTCAAAGTGCCTCGAGTGCATTTACGATAATGTCATTCGAGCATGACTCATTGGATGGATAAAACCGCTAGAATAGTACTTATTCTCCAAAAATAGTTCGCTAACAGAGTGCTATACCAAATGCCATTGGCAAGCAGGATATCTCATTTTTTATCTCTGTATACGTTGAAGCAGGTAAAGTGAAAAACCGCTATGCTCCAAACGGCATCGAACGTGTAACATTTGTTTCATATATTAACCACGATTTGAGTGTAATAATGAAATTAACGACTACCGACACAACGGGCAAAATAATCGGTAACCAGATACAGGATGCGTATACGTGCGGACTATGACGGAAAGGAGAGCCAAGTCCGAGTGTCATTAGCATCGAACGACTAATGAAACGGCATCACATACCGAACTTGCAAGCCTTCAACTTCTCGAGGGTATAGCAAAATACGTAAGCGTACGGATTGACATTTTGCCTCCCAAACCGTCGTCGTTTGTGTTTCGCTTCAGAGACAAAAATCATTATTAAAGAGGCGTACAGCTTGTTTAGCCAAACGACACTTGGACAGATCTCAATATGCATCTTCATATGTTGTGTAGCTATAACATAACAGGTGTTTATCACACTAATTCACTTATGAGTTACATATTTATGAGACACGGTAATGGGTTCGCTTATCTCGCGTTTGCCTTTAGAAATGTCTGCGCAACGTATACTCGTAACGGTATTGATATGCGTGTAAATAAGAATCAAATGCAATAGCGTACGGTTTTTTAATAATCGTGCCAATGCGTTCAGAGCGTAGCAGTGTCATGAAAAGATTGATCACTACCGGGAACGGTTGGCGATATTGTAACTGACGCTGGTGAAAAGTTTGATAATGCGTGGAAAGTGTGCGGGGTGTATCTCTGTGCGAGCGTGTGCGAGTGCGTGATGCGATTTCCACTTGAGCTTGAAAAACAATAAGACTGATGGCGAATATCGATGAAAAATGGTCAAATATCGATTGTGTACGGTACGAAGAATTGAATGAAAAAGAAATACTCTTGCAGCTTAAGATATTTCTGGGAACATCGTTTTGTTTGTCCCGCCATATGATGAGCAATATATGTTAAGCAAAAAGATGAGCAGTTCTATCTGAGATGTGTCTGTACGATCGGAGCCAATTAGTGCAGGTGGTAGAATACAATTATTTCGTAGAAGTTTGGGACAGATTGAAGTTTTACATCCACCGCTGACCATTGTCATTTCGGTCTCTTGTGCTCTTGTCCTCGTGTCCTGTTCTCCCACCAGCCGGAAGCCTTTCCTCGTGAATCCAGAGTGGTACGATTACGGATAGTCCTCGTTCGTCCAAGTACTGGCTCACACGAACCTGTCGTCCTTCATTGGTAAATTTATTCTGTCGAATATATTGCAAGTTCACTGTATCAGTGTAAAGTCAAGCCGGTGAGCGTAAAGTGATTTTTTTTCTAAGAACGGATAGTGGCTCTACAATGGAACGTATAAAGATTTCATAACTTAAGCGAAGTTAAGAGATGACGGTCACGGTGAAGACCGTTTGCTCCATATTTAAATGCAAATTCTCGAATACGAGAGTCAGTGCAAGGACTTACAACGATATATGCAACGCGAACAACTGGTAAGTCTTCAGTATCAGATATGTTAAAAAAGTAGATTGTATTGTTAACCATTTTTTCGTCAGATTCCGCTGGCGACAGTAAGCGGACGCGACTTTTTATCTCACCTGCGTAGCACTTAGATTTTTTCACGATTATTTGATTTTTTCTGTGACACTACGTGAACTTTTTCCTGTGATAACAGAGACACTTTCTGATTCTATCGGATAATCCATCGTTCGAGTACCTTTTATCTGAGATACTCCCGTCCAGGTACCTTATAACATTGCTATAAAAATATAAATTAACGTTACTGCATACAATGTCGAATATATGTAAGTTGACGCTGACGTGTGCGATTGCGTTGATAAACAGAAAACCTTTCCAAAGTGACGCGGCCCAAAAGCGAATCCTGCATTGTTTGAATATTAGAATTTGTACTCGTCAGTGTAACATGGGAGCTTCTTCTAAATCTCAGTGTACATTTTGTCAAGCGGTCGTAAAACGGTATATTAGACAGATAAAGGCTGTCGTAAAACGAGTAAGGCTTAGCGCTTAACCACTCGTCATTTAGCGTTCATCCCTGAGTCGTTCATCGAGAAGCCCACGTTATAAAGAACTGTAAATCTAATTACATTGACAGTAAATTGTTTCGACACGCATATCGAAACGCACGGCCGACTGGCGCGTAGATTGTAAAGGGAACGTGGAAAAGATCGTCTAGAAGAATAGTTTGGCCACCGCTTCCCTCCGTTCCGGTCCGATTTTTGTAAGCCACGCCAGTTACTGTGCGTCACTCTTCTTTAAGTCCTCCGACTTGACCTCGTTCGAACGAGTAAAGTGCCCCACGTGAGCATCTTTTGCCGAGCGATAAATCAGTCAATCGGCATAATGTACAATGCGAACGTAGATCGATCGATCTGTCTCGGTTCTATCGACAAAGGTGGCGAACGGTGAAGCGACCGCTTTTGTGCCTTAACGATGTAAACGGTGTGATGTAAACGTTACGCAAGTCGGGTCTGCGCAACAACGGCGAAGGGTGCCCCCGTGGTATAACATCGGCGCGGTAGTACAATCGCGAAAATTACTGTCCGGCGGTGTGCAAATTCAGAATTAACTCTGCCGTTGTTCGGAGATCTCACCGTTCCCGTGCACGTCCTTCTTTTCATGAAGAACCGCGTGTCGCTGATACCCGCCAAGCCGGCGACGACGATGACGACGACGACGCCGACAATGGTCCCGATGATAATTTATGTGCCATCGACGCAAACAGATTGTCTCTCGTACGGAAGCATTTAGAATCGCGCGTATTTTAAACGAGACCATTTTCTTCTCTCTCGTCACTCTCCGGCGTGTCCTCCGGCTAGGATCGCAACGTCGGCGAACAGTTGTCGCGGGACTCGCGGCAGACACTGTCAACTCTAAGCTTCTCAACTGCCCTCCTCGTTTCGTGTCTTTCGACTAGCAGTGAGTAGTAGACGCTAATCACCGGGGTCCGCCTCTTGGACCGACGTCTGCTTCTACTTTGAAGCCAAGCTATGAGACGGGCACGGATAACTAGGCGAACAGAGGGAGAGCTGCGTGGGGCCCATTGCATCGTACCGATTCATTGACCAAATGTATTAGTACGGCGTATTAGAACGCTGACGTTAGAGCGAACTGACGAAGTACGTGTCACCGCAGGATCGCCGTCACTCGGATCAGCAACAGGAAGGATCAGACTCCAGTCAATCGAGACCCCCCTGAAGTCTAAAGTAGCCGGTGAGCGCGGGTATGAAGATCGAGCCCAGCGAGTAAGATTTCCTGCGGAAGGTCTGAGAAGCAGTCAGTCCGACGAGATATCGCACCTGATAATACTCGTTCGTCGCCGTCCGAGCTGACGATGTGTCGTCACGATATCGTCGATAATCGATTACGAGATCTTTGAGAGAGAGAGTAGAATTAGTCCGAGACTTTCAGTGTCTTAGCGGCGGGCAAGCCAGGTGGCCAAACCGTTGGCGACGTGTATGAATTAACGAGCACCCTCGTCACTCGCGCTGCTCGTCTTCGTCCACACTTGCAATCGGCAAGGAGTTAAGGAACCGATGAGATGGTGTCGTGACGAAGGCTCCTCGAATTCGGCTGGCCTGCCTGCGGAATCTCTTCGACGAAGGGATCTTCTCTCGGCTGGCCACTTCTCAGCCGACCATCAGCCGCTCCTCTCGTTGAAGTATGTCGAAGAAGCAATGGTTAGTCTTGCTGATGCTGTTTCTCACCTATCTCCTTCTGGGTGCATCGATCTTCTATCACATCGAGAGTCGTCTCGAGATCGAGAATGTTAAACGAGCCAAGGAGGAACGCATCCAGATCAATGGTAAGAAGGGCAATGACTGGACGTCCATTTATCACATTCTTACATGATCTTGCGTGATCGGCGCTCAGCATTCCAAGTTTGACACTTTATGCAGAACAGCGTAAACAGTTTTTTCGATGCATGTGTCGGGCCGTCGCTGAATCTGCTTCATCAAAAATGGCCCGCCTGGCTTCACGAAAAGACTTGCTAATAAGTTTAGCGCCGCGCGCCTAATTCAGATGCGCGGGAGTGTCGGCTCGTGGACTTCCGGGAAAGTTAATCGTGCGAACGAGTTAATCGGATAGCGATAAGCGGACCGGCAAGATCATATTACGGTATAGATACGAAATGGATAGCGAAAAGAATTCGCGTGAATCCCCCTCTTTAACTTGATTGTTCCGCTCACATTCTCATCCGTGCACTATCAATTGTTCCACACTGATTAAGCGAATGGATAGAGAGAATATTATCTTTATTGTTTGTAATACCTTTTCGGCTACCGTATATTTGTTCGAAATGCACTTATGCAGATAAAAATGTGTTACACCGTTAGCATCAGTTGATCCGGCATCGTTGACTCTTGCATGCAAAGTTGAGTGTCCACGGCTTACCGTGGCCACAGAAAGTTACGGTGCCGTCGAACGATACCGAACGTCAATGTCGATGTCGCTTTAGTTGAGCAGTGTCAGTGTCATTAGGCCATTAAATCATTAGACTAGTAGGAGATTGGGTCGTCAGCAATGATCACCGACCTTCGCTCTTGAAAAACGCCGCGGTCGATTGTCAATCGCCCATGGCGGTAATTGCAAATTCAGTGTGCGCCCCTCGCTTCTTCGACTCTCAACAACGGTCTTCCTACCCGTCATCTCTCAATTAACGTTTAATTTAAAAGACGAAGAAATGCTCTATGATCATTGTAGTGCCATTGTTTCAAGTAACGATGGCATTAATTCATGCCGATGGCACCAGTAGTAAGCGTCATCGTTTATTGTATTGTGAGAAAATTAATCAAACGGTAACATAATCCATCAGAGAATTTGTTGAGAAAGGGACAACGTAGGTCAGATTGGATTATCCTTTCTTCATTACTCTCGTACTCTCTCGCTTTCTCTCTCTCTCTCTCTCTCTCTCTCTCTCTCTCTATCTTCCTTTCGCTATTTTTCCCGCCCGCTGTTGAAGTCCGACCGATCGGATAAACCGACAATATAACCGGTAAACATCGGCCGATAAGATATCTGATAATACGCGGCGGTTGTCTCAAAGATAGCCTCTTTCAAAAGTAGAGAGGAGTATGACCTACGTTCGCAAGCAGTTCACCGGGGTTGAAGAGGTGACTGAAAACGTCGAGAGTTGAACGGGGGCAACTGTCTGTTCATTAATAGTAACCGTTGATTGACTACGCTTCGAATCCTTCCTTACAAGAATAGTTGGACGTTACACAACGATAATGTCACTGCACCAAGTGTAAGTTCGTATCTGCGCGTTGCTATAATCGTACAGTGACCGTATCACAACTGATCATTTATCACCGGCCTACCATTTTAATGCAGAACTTCAATAACCGATCGCAATTCTCTTTCAGCTTTGCTGCACGAGCACTATATGCCCAGTCGGTCACATAATCAGCACGAAATCCTGGAGAAACTCACGCAGTACTGTGGAAAGTCGGTCTATAATTACTCGGAGGGTGAAGCGGATCAGTTAAAATGGGACTTCTACAACAGTTTCTACTTTGCTTACACCGTGGTCAGTACGATCGGTGAGTGTGACATCAAACGCATGAATCTCTGCTAAGAAAAAGCTGCAGTCGCGAACGTCGCCCGGGACTCGCCTATGACAGGCAATGATTCATGCCGTTCCGCGGTAAATTTTATGTTGTAGGTTACGGGAACTTGGCCCCGACGAACATGCTGGGCCGCATCTTAATGATCTTCTACGGACTGGTCGGCATACCCATGAACGGCATTTTGCTCACGCAACTCGGCGAATTCTTCGGGCAGGTCTTCGTGAAAGCACATCAAAAGTACAAGTCCTACAAGGCCGAGCGGAACATTTATTATGACAAGAAACTGGAGTCGAGGAAGGCCGGATTGGCGGCGCAGATTTTTGTCTACCTAACGCCCGGCTTCATCATGTTTATCTTCTTCCCCGCGTTCCTCTTCTCTCATTACGAGGGCTGGAGCTATGACGAGGCCGTCTACTACGCCTTCGTTACGCTTACTACCATCGGCTTTGGGGATTACGTGGCCGGTAGGCGCGCTTTAAGCTCCGCGCGATAAAATCGAGCCCGAGCGAGTTTTCGATTTTTCCGCTTCTTCTTGCAACTCGTCTCAGACCTTGCCGACTTAATGTCTCTTAATCCACCGTTACGATCAAGGAGAGGAAACAATTTCATGTCGTAATACGGTACTTTAGATCATTTATTTCTGTCAATTACTCATTTTCAACAAGATTATCGGTGTATTGTAATGTTCGTCGCCGACCAATTTTCAATGGGCAATAATTGTAATTTAACTTTCTTTGCACCCAAGCATGCTTACATTCCAAAATGGACAGATTTCGGAAGGTAAGGTTTTAATATACGGATTCTGCATCCCTCTTGTTATCGAATCAATCTCTTAGCACACTCCGTATCGGGGGTCTTTTAATCCCTGCAATTAGGCGTGTGTAAAAGCAAGAATTTCGGTAAACACTTGTCGAACATCGCTTTTCAGGCCAGGACAACACAAAAGGTAGCGGGGTTTTCTTTATCATGTACAAAACGTTCCTAATTTGCTGGATATCTTTCGGCCTGGGCTACATCGCAATGATCATGACATTCATTGCACGGGGTATGCGCAGTAAGAAGATTATTCGAATCGAGCACAAGTTAGCAATGAATCTGAAACACACGCAAAGTAAGATCTGGAACGAATTCAACAAGGAGGTCAATTACCTACGCAGAGTCTTTAACGAACTTCAACTTTCCAAGGTTAAGGTGAGCTCTTGTCATCTCGACACACAATTCAATAGACATCCCAATTTTATTGAAGTTATGCCGCCCGCGTAATTACTCAGGTCTATATCAATATTTGCACTTTTATCTCCCGTACAAATGCTACAAAGAATAAGTTGGAGTACATTGTGCTCTGAGTCTGAACCCCTTTCCCCCCTTCGGTAAGCGATGACAATGCTTTGTTTGTCATCATATGTCCGTTTCTTTCTAAAGCCAGTAGGTCAAAATTATGTCAATTGATGAGCGCAGTATCGCGGATTAGATAACGCGGTGCAGCTGCATTGCAATCGTATCAGGGCACCACCCTGTCACTTTGACGCAGATTACGCATATGCAGGTTGATCTAGATTAGTGATATCACGGATTTCCTGACGCACGCACGTTGGACCATCTGTTATCAACTTTCAGAGAATATACGTCGATGAGGGCGATTACGACGATCCTCCAGCCAAATTCCCACGAAGTAACAGCTTCCCCGATCTGCGAGACTTGACCTACGGCGGTATAGACACTCCTACACCACCGCATCCACGCCGGCGAGCCAACAGTGAGGTCGTTCCGACGGTAATACGCGTTTCGTTACTTTTCCTTATGGTAGTTTACTCTTCAGGTAGCTACGTCATCTAAAAGATTATAATGGTAACACGTTTACTTGAAACGGGCTCGCATAAAACTCGGTGACGTTATATGAATTTTATATAGTGAAATTCGTTGTCCGTGGCAAGCATTTGAAAGACAAATCAAATCGTTCATTTTTATCTAGTTTTGGCAATATCTTCTACACTATTGTAAATTTTCTCGTGCGGTTTGCGTTTTTCCGAGTTTTTTTGTACGAGAAATCAGTATAGGATAAGACACTCTTATTTTTCATATTTGCGACCACGTCTTCGAAAGCACTGTTCTTACAATTAGAACACTGCCGTTGCGAGTTTTGCTGACGTCAAGAAAATTTATTATACGTTTCAGGAGGAGCAACTGACACGCGTTGTGTCAGAAACAGATCTCCAGCGTATTGATAAGAACGCAACGTTTGCCGCTCATGCTATAGTTCAGCCAGCAGAACTATTCGCCAAGCTGGTAAACGTTTTAGGGTATGTACCACCACCTACAGCGGACAATAACGATATATCCGACTGGGAAACCGAGATTGCCCAAGACCGTGACGGGAAATCTCGCAGAAAGACAATAGGCGTTGATGGATTTAGTGAAAAGGAAATTCTTGCATCGGAGAATACTTGGAATGGCTCGTCATGGAGGGTTGGAAATGAAAGACTCCTGCCAGCTTTCAAACCGCGTTCCAGAGCTGCGAGTGAAGTGAGGTTGAGGGAAACGCGAAGTGTAGCAGGCAGTGAAATAAACAGTAGCGTTGGTCGACAAAACGGTGAATGGACATGGTCGGGACCGGGGACCACCAGGAAGATACAGGAGTTCATTAAGAATCATAGTGCGGGTTTATCTAGTCAAACCGGAGACACGAAATCGCGGAAGTTTCCCTCGCTTTCTCTGCCGATATCCATGCCGAAAGGTCTAATCCCACGATGGAAGAGGCAACCGTCGAAGGACAAAAAGGAAAGCACACAGAGTGGCATCCTGGGCGAATCGAAAGATAATTTGCAGGACAGATACGCTTCTCATCCTTCCGGAGGAACGGATACATTTGTCGGTCGTTCATCTCTGAACTGCGATTCCGAAAGAAGTGACTCTCTATCGAGAAAATTCTATTTTACCCACACCGGTGCCTCGAACATGCCTGGCCTCTTCGAAGGAAGTTCCTCTATTCTAGAGGAAACCTCGTTGGCCGATTTCCTTCGGGCCCTTACTGTGATTCATTCAACAGTCGGGGCTCTTCCAGGGGACTATGCACCGAAACCAAAAAGAAAAATGGGCACGGCTTCATTGACCCCGCCAAAACTTCCCAGTCTGTTCACATTGTTCACGGGACCCGGAAATGGTTCCGGAACTGCTTCCGGTTCCGCCACACCTCCTGGCGTGCCCAGTAATCAGAACACTGTTACAAGTGCTTCTGCAGCTCAGCAAACAAGGAGGCTATCTCTTTTGAATGGCGATCTCAATTCAGATCCGTCTGTACCATCGTATGCGAGAAGACGAAGCCTCGTTCCAGCGGTCAGTAGAAAACCTCGAAGATTCTCTCTTCGACCGGTGGCAACGCCTGTAGGAACACCGCCGGACGCGCCAGGCTCTCCGTGCCTGTCGGTAAGTATCTTCACAACGTTTGCCTTGCGATTCAGTCACACCTCAGCCTGTCAAAAGTTAAATTATCGCTCGTATACCGAAACTGATCAATTTTGAGACGCTGAATTAAATACGTAAACATGATCGTTGCATAATCAATGTACTTTCAGACTCGTCGATTCCCAACGGGGCTCGAGCAGAGTGGGTTACCAAATAACAGTTCCTTCGTCGACGAATCGCAGAAGAAACCGCTAGTGAAGATGGAAGGAGCACCGGGAGTGTCTTCGCCGATAACGTCGTCCCCGTCAGCGTCAGTGTCGAATTTATCGGTACCGCCTAATCCTCGCCGATTTTCGCTAAGACCGGCGCAAATCGGCATACCACCGGCTCCACGAAATTCGAACGCGAAATCAGTTGTGCCTGTGACATCGACAACCACCGTGGCGACAGTACCGACAGCTGCATCGGTACCGTCTCCGCCGATCAAAGCCGTTCCCCGCTGGAAGGCAGGCATGCTCGAACGAAAAATCGGCCGAATGAGTGTTCGACGTCGCGCGAGAGCCTTTAGCCTCAGCGACGTTCAAACGGATCGTCCGGAAAAATCAAATGAACTTAGTCCGCTCGCTGCGGACATAAAGTCGGCAATGCTCGCGGTGGATTCTCAGGACTCGTCTGAAAAATCTAGCAATAAGCGAAATATAAGTAGTGGCCACAAAACGGTGACTATCGTGTCGCCGGGTGCATCTACTGTCGACGTAAAAGCGTGGAACTATCCGCGAACGTCGTTAACTAGCCTAAATTCGTCGAACCCCTTCGACGATGCAACGGATGCTAGTCCTAGGTCGTACGCTTCCGCGCCTGCAGTTACTTGCTCCTCACTGGTGATACAACCGGTGGCAAAAAATGAGTACGTGACGGCAAGGGTGTTAGATCAACATAGGGAGAGTACGGATTATAGTTTGGTAGAAAATTCCGTTGCGGACGAGCGCGGAACATGCCCATTAGTTCCCGCTCCAAGATCCCCGTCGTTGAGCACTTTCGCTGGTGACGAGAGGGGCCTGGTAATCGGTAATCTCCTTTCACCGAGCGGGGCTCTCGGTGGTGAGCAGTCGGGACAAAGGGAAATCGTACCGACCGAAATGGCCGATGCGGATCAGACGACGTCTGTGGTGAAGGGACAACAGGAAGCTGTGACTGTTGTGACAATGATAAGTGCAAACGAGACACAGGGATGGGATCTGTCGACGACGTCGAATGATGACTTAACCGAAGTGAAAGTTGACAGAGCCGAACAAAAATCGTCAGACGAATCGCGTGATCTGCCAAAAGAAAACACGTAGCGCAGAATTTCGAGAAATAGCCGAATGAACTGAGGTAACACGATGGAACTCCAACGATGCGTAAAAAACATGATATCACGCGAGCATCGTTGCGCAAAACAGCATGCAGCTGAGCAATCAAGCGTGTCAAGTTGAAAAACAATTTCCAATTCGTCGTTTACCATCGCCTCTCCGTGATCTATCACAAAAATCGAAACCATGGACTTAAAGGAAAGTTAGCTGACGCTCGGAAGTGATGAGAATAACATCCTTCATTAGGAATAAATAGTTTAATGAGAACGGTAATAAATTAAATTAATTGTTCGTAGTCGCCGATCTGTTTTCGCTGGTATTCTGTTATCAAATTTCAGCAATTTTGGGTTTCAACGTAATTTTACAAAAAAAACCTACGGCATCTGTAAACGTGATCGTAGTTCTTGTATGAGATTTTCACGCGAAATCCGAACTTCTGCACGAGACTGAACCACTCTCAATGTAACCTCACCCCTCTCCAGTTCGGTCTGACCAAGAATTAAGGCCAAGGGTATGCCATTCTCTTCGCAATATTGCAGCTGTCCCAATAGTTTAACATTTCGTTTATAGGACTGTTCTGCATTGATGCCAGCGTCCCACAGATCTGACAAGAGTCGCATCCGTTCTTCGTGCAGATTCTTTTGAGCACTCGCGACAAAGACCTGAACTTCATTCGTCCGGGTTTTCACGCCTTTGTCTGACAACTTTCCCTCTAATACGCTAAAGATACGTTCGACGCCTAACGACACGCCAACGCAGGGTACATTTTTATGCTTACTATCGAACATTCCCACTAAATTATCGTAACGGCCTCCACCCGCTATGCTACCAACGCCAAATTTATCGCAAGACAGTACAGCTTCGTAAATTATTCCTGTGTAATAATCGAGGCCTCTCGCAAGACTCAAGTCAAATTTGATCTTGTCGAGAACTTTGTATATTCCAGAATATTTTAACAACATTTCCATTGCATCCAGTCCCTGAATAGCACTCTTCTGTTCCATTAGATTTTCATCCCTTCTCAGTTCCTCAATTAACTCCATACCCCCCGACTTGCCCACGTAATGTCCAATTTTATCAGCTATGGATTCATTCAGCCCCTTCTCGTCAACCATTTCTTTTCTTACTTCTTCCCAGGGACTCTTGTCGAGCTTGTCGACGGATGAGCATATGGTATGAAACTTATCCTGCGGTACGCCACACGCAGTAAAAATGCCGTCTAAAATGCATCTATGATTCAACTTAATCACATATGGCTGTAAGTCAAGCGACTCTAACGCTTCGCAAACCACACGTATGCATTCAACGTCAGGAATCATTGGATCGTACTGGCCGGCTATGTCGAAATCCTTCGCAATGCAAAAGAAGAAAAGCATGTTAGTTGTTTAGTTTTCCTAAGAAAATTTCGAAAACATGGCGGAAAAATGGCTCGAAACGTTTACTTACGCATTGGTAAAACTCTCGATATCGACCTTTCGTAGTGGCTGGATTATCTCTGCGATATACTTTCGCGATATGATACCTCTTAATATTGGATATCTTATTCATTGCTAGGTATCTCGCAAAGGGAACGGTTAAGTCATAACGAAGTGAAAGAATTTCACCTCCCTGATCCTTTAAGTCGTAAATTAATTTTGAATCTTCCCCATATTTCCCCATGAGGACATCCTGTAGTGATATACACATGAATGAAAGAATGCTTTATGTGAGTTATCGTAGAGACATGTACCTTTAGTTCAAAGACAGGTGTATCAATTGTCACAGCTCCATGACGCTTGAACACTGCTATAATGGTTTCCAATACCCCCAGTCGTAATGCCATTTGCTCTGGGTTGTAGTCCCTTGTACCTTTTGGCGTCTTAAGGATGAGTTTGTGTGGACTAACATGGTCATTGTTCACTTGTGCTTTCAAGTGCAAGAGCTTTTCAACTTCCTCTGCTATCTGTGCACATGGATTACAGTGATGACTTAGTAACCTTTCATGAACAATATCACGATTTGTGATGTTACTACAGGTAGGAAACGCTGATTCCTTACTGATCCGTTTGCATGAACACAAGGTATTTTATCTAACCAGCAAGTTGCATACCTGTGGGCCAAATGCCGTTGTCGAAGAAGTGTATTTATGCGCAATGCAAAAGAAATTGTTGCGTAGTAGACGTAACATGGAGAACAATCAGAATGATACAAGGCAACCAGAATCAAAGAGAAAAGTCCGCCTCAGTGTTGATTATGAGACTATCCGAAACAGCAGACACAATATCAGTGAGCAAGCTAGAGAGCAGCTGCCACAAATTATTTCTGTTTCTTTTTTCATTTTTGTATATATAAATTTCTTACAACCGTTTTTCAACAAATATCTTCTGTATTAGGGAAGATGTCAAATATTTAATTTGGCCTGTTCATATATGCAAAATCCGAATTTCCCAATGATTTCACTAATTTATGGCACTGCCACTTGCATGAAAACCAGACACCGGCTCACCTTTTCGTCAAGCATGTTACCGTTACAGCAGCTAGAACTGCATATGCGTTCCACCTTTTCAGCTAAAGGTGTAAAAGATCCTTTTGGGGCAGGGAACGCAAGTCGTTGCTCTTCAGTAAAACTTTTGATGTTAACGAACCATCTCATTAAATGTTTCCATTGAACAATTTCACCATAAAGGCAGTTCGAGCACAGATCGAATAACTGAGCATCTTTCGAGCTCGGTTTCCAACTGCACACATAGCTGACGTCCGCAAAATCATTGTTTAAACTTTCTAATTCGGCTGTAACGGACGACCGAGCCTTCGTATGCCCCTAAAGGATGAAATATTAACTGGAAGATGCACTCGCTATGCAACACTCAGAATGTGGAAACCGAACGTTTAATAAGTTCATGCAGATTAAACTACTCTGAACCATTTCGTGTCGGCTGACGCAATCCAAAAGTTTCGAAGAACACACGCCGTATTAACGATGCAACGTAAACACCTGGTTAACATGCTTGTAACGATCTAAGACAAGGTAGGACGAAACAGAAAACAATTTGATGACAGTGAATGAGAATACAATTTCTTTCCGAAACAGCTGTCAGTTGATGACAGTCTACGTACAATGAGACAATTGATCAAGGAGGGACGACGAAAAACGATTCTGACTGTTTAACCAAAGATGTTTAACCTAAAAACTGAAATAGCACCACGAAGATAGCTCCAAGGAATGCGGTGAAAGCCACGTGTCGCGTTTAGTGTCATTCGACGATGTCGCGTTTTTGCGCAAGTGGAAACGGAACAGTCTTCGAAAATGAAGGAATCTACGCACGGTACCGCCACCAACGATATATATCGATTATTAACTTTCGGCCCCGATACCTCTTTGTCGTTGGCTTTCGCAGCTTTTAGCTTTCGGACAATGTCCCCTTGCTGCTTGATACATTCCAACAATTTTTCTTTTGTCTCGTCAGCCATCATGCACCACGCGACGTTCACTGTTCTGCTAAGCAGAACTGTGCTGAGCGGAGGTTTGGACAAAGGTGAGAGACTCGTATGTCGAAACTGATTGGCGTCGTCCGCCCCTCGCGCCACCTGTTTATCTCCACTTAACTCCGCACTGTGTTTGACTTGGTTTGACTATCGAATGAATCGTGTTGTTGCAAATATGCAAATGCATGTGGGTCAATGCGTTCTTCAAACCTACCTTTCGCCTCTTCAGGACGTTAACGTCGGTGTCACGATCGAGCGAATAATCTGAATATGTATGTAATATGCTGAGTAGAACGCAACAATTATCGTTGGGCCCATATGCCGTTGCAGCGCGTCGCGGAACTTAAACGCTTCGACAACTGTATTTTCTCATTAATTCTACTTGCTGCTATGGGAGGTTTTGATATGACAAATCGCTCGAGATTACGGTAACATTCTTGTCAGGCTTTAAAAAACAAGTTATCGTGATGTGACATTCGGTCATATTTACTGCAGATAACATAAAACAGCGTCCCGTATCGTTCCTCGTCAACGGTTCAGAAGGGCTTAAAGTATCAAGGATAAGTTCCTCGTAATTATTATATATTTTTATATTTGTAAACATTAAATTGGCTCATAGAGCTCAATGATAATAATAAGTACCATTTATCACATTGCACTATCCTAACATAAACATTAAACAAATAACATAAATGCAGAAGTCTTGATAAAGTTTGCCTAATGGCATACGGAATATGAGGGGCACGAATCTTACAACAGTCTTCATACAGATTTAAGTACATAGTACCGCATGTCTTTGTAACAATAACACATATTATAATAATAATAATAATAATAATAATAGTAATAATAATAATTATAATAATAATATCAGTAGAAAAAGTATGAAATCAGGGTGCTTCAACTTTTACAGTTTTCCTACCCATACTTAACTGTGGAAATGTGCTCTTATTGGGAGGTGGATTCAGTCTGGATGACAATTGAACAAATGCTTCAAATAAACTACTCCTGTCCATAATGTTGACTTCAAAATGCTTCAGTTTTTCCTTAGTGCACCAATTGTTTGCTTTGCTCACTGTATTCTCCAAGTTACCAGACTCTGTATCCGGTTTGGTCCTGTTTCCCACAACAATGACTGTTATTTCCTTCTTATCTTTGTTCTTATCAATATCTTTTTTTAATGGGAAGAGAACATCGAGCGATTCCGGCTTAGCAGTATCGTAAACCAGAACGTATCCGTCAGCAAAACCAAGATAATGCCGAGGTAACTGTTGATTATTTGCATTGGCTTGAAGAGATTCTAATCCTGCCGTATCGTAAAATCTCACTTTTTCCTTGGTACCCCTATCGGTTTCTATATTCGCTACATAAATATCTTCTATCGTCGGATGAATCTCCTGTCGGATCAAACATACACGAATGTAATGTTAGAAAGCACCAGTTGTGTCGTCCTTTTTATAATAGGCACTACATAACCTAGAGCCTCACCGTCTTTGCGTTGACATTGCCATATATGAGTTGCTCTAATAAGGCAGTTTTCCCTACTCCTTTCATTCCGCAGACGACAACCCTGGTGGTCTTTCCCATACTCTTCACGCGACAGTGTCGATATCCGTAACTTGACAGATACACGTGAGCGCCATGTTATATCTCGTTGTCAGTCGATTGGAATGTTTTCAACCATGATGAAAGATGGTAGCCATCTGTATTTGTACTTCAGTGCACTTAAGTGACACGAAAAACTATATATATACACGTCTCGCTTTGACGTTAAAAAATGTGTCGCTGTTTTTAAATTGTTGTAGGTCATGTCTTATTGCAATTGCAGTTCACCATTAACAAGGCGTTTTTAAATTCCATTATATCATTGTACTCCTTAAAATGACTTTCGACCAGGTTCTCATTTTACACATTACGCTAATAAAGTCTCTTACATACGTTCTCATTTTACGTGGTTAAATTTGTACGGTTTGTGGATCTCAGCAGCGTTTGGAGTATTTTCTAAGATTTTCCCATTACCTTTTGCATTGAATATCTTTCTTGCAACCCGATGATATAAAATTAATTGAAACGAGACCGTTTATTTGATACAACACATTGTTGTGTGGAGCAGCAATAGTGTTAAGACGTTAAGTACTTTCAGATAGCATTATACAAGAATGCGGGTGTGACGGGTGTGTCGAAATGCAGCCGGACCGTGCACTGTACAGAGAAACAGATACGAACGTGTTGCCATCATTGAATTATACACTACCTGGAATGGAATGAGCACTGTACTGTGGGCATCAGACTGTATGAGAAAACGGAACGCGCTGTTAGAGAGAGAGAACGTTGAAAAGGGGATATCTTTGTTTGGCTTTGATACACATATAGTCGCATGCACGTACCAAGTCAAATTGATATGACTGGTTCGAAAAGAGTTCCTCTTTTTGGTCTGTGCCTGGCTGATCCTGTCTTGATCCTGTCTATACCGTTCTATATCTATTCCCAATATTTACGAATGGACAGAGATATCCCACTTCGAACTATCACTCTCGGCCCGTTTTGAATGCACCTCCACATATGGATGTGCTCATTCCAGGTAGGCTATAGTTCAATGGTTGCTAGCGACACCACAATTCAGTCAATGAGCAACGCCACCTCGCTAATTTTTTGGCCTCACAGAACCACGAAATATGAACGATTACGATATATCCTTTTTGGCTGGAGTAAAACTGGAAATTTAAGTATCAATGGAGTATCATCCTACTATATACTTGCAAAGGGCAGAGTACAACAGCAGATTCTTAAAAAATTGTGTATATTCATCATAATCATATGTAAATGATATTTCATTACCAAAGCGAGACAAAAACGGTGTCTACATAAACGGATAAAACGGCGTTACGCCATGTCGCTAGTAACAATTATTATCACTTTCTTTAGGGTGTTCTTCTATCACTGCATTGTTGATACCGGTTTTTAATTTATGTATCTACGGGCGCGAATTTATTACACACGACGAAGTCATGACGTTTAGCAACTCGTACTCAATATTGCCGACGCAATATTTCATTCGACGCCTGATTTAATTTTGTACATTAACGATTTTTCCTGGGCAGATTTACTCGAAGATAAGGCGGGCGTATTGGAGGAATTCTTTGAACTTGCGCTACTTCCTGTATTGCGCTTATCCTGTTTTGCTTTTTTCATCATGTCCTTTAGTCTCTTGTCTGCACTAATGATATGAATATTTGGTGTTATCTTGGACCCACCACCTACATTGGACGAAGAACTATTTTCATTAATGAATTCCCAAAGACTTATTGTGTGATGGTAACTTATACTTTTCTGTCCGCTTTATCTTACTTGAACTACTTTTTTTTTGTTCTTTGGGTTTGGTATCTATTACAGTCTTTGGCGAACTCCTTTCTTTTGAAATCTGTACAAATATAGCACATGTACGTTTCCAGCAAATTATAAAGTATTCTTGATATATGAAAGAAAAAGGTACCAAAAGACAAAACAAACCTGAGACTTAGAGCAGTTCGAGCAGTACCACACTAATCTTGGCACATCTATCTGTGAATCCAAGATGTGTGGAACGTGGCATTCTTGGTGATAGAGCGCATGACACTCTACACACTCTACCAGCCTGTTTCTAGCACCAACATCCATTCCTTTACAGATAACACATGTTAAATCGTCTTCTAGGATCTCCAATGCTAGCGTATCGTCTGATTGTAAAATATCAGGTGGAGTATCACGTGCTGGCAAGTTAACCGGGGAGCTGTTTTTGCTGGATTTACTTGAATGCTTCGAAGACCCTGAGCTCTTGCTCTTCTTACTACTGCTACTACTACTGTGATCGCTTAATACAGGCTCTTCCATCATATACTAGAATCATTAATTGTCATCTTACAGGGTATACAATGACCAGAAAAAAAGACAGGGATGGCCTTATTGTCAGTACAGTTGTCAATTGTCAGAGTATTATTACCTTTTTATGAAGTACATTGGAGAGCATTTTTGATGGTCCATACTTTTGTTTAATTGCTTCATCTAACAATGCTCTTAGCTGTTCAGCCGAATCCTTGTTGGTTGAGTGCAAAAGTCTTAAGCCCTGAGTAAATTGAGGATCTAACTCTAGTTGAGTCATACTTTGGCAGTCTTGTTTAAGTCTGAAAGAAAATTAAATGTTTATTGCATACGCGGAATATTTGTTCCAACAGCGTTTGTTACGGAATCATATTTGTGTATTGGAAATATTTCAAACTACTCATTGTCATCACCTATACAGTAATATGCGAGTCGGAAGACCGAGACTTCGAAGGTTATGTATCTCTCTCGGTTAAGAGGCTCACGTGCAAGACGGCAAAGACTCGATTCTTCCGAAGTACAAAGCGCCCACGGCCGCATAGGTTCACGAGAAGCAGCAGCGAATATAAGAGTGATGTACGTGTAGATACGGTCAAGTTAGCGTTTAATACGTGTCGATTTAAAGTTACAAATGCCTAAAATAGCTCTTTGCGTATCGCACAACATTCCCACTATTTCGAATCATTACTTTGAACTTATATGTGTCTCTGCATCATAGCTGTGGCCTGTTTAATTAAGGAATCATGAAAGGATGTGTTTACTTATATTGCATGAAATAACTGCTAGTGTAAGATGCTGCGATCGGGTCAATGGTCAATAGGAAAACGTCAGTTCTTCGAACGAAAGTATTAGTCGCGTGAGTGGAGGATTGAAGGTGTAACTGGGAGCGGGATGAAGAAAAGTACTGTGTACGCGTGATGGAACATAGCAGGCATCTCCGCCATGTTGTAATCTTAAGTTTCAAAAGTACCGCCTCGAAAGTTGACTACAGATGGGAAGTGTGGTGCGTTGTGCTGATTAGGTGCATGCCCGAAAACGAAGGCACCGGTATCACTCGACCCGTCCCTGCTCTCATGAATTCCAAATTTAATTTCGTAGAGGTTTGATTCTGTGCGAAATAAATGCAACCGTCTTCTAGCCAAGGAATCGAGGAAAAATTGGACGGCGTTCGCGCGAGAGAAACTCGGCGGCGTGGAGAGAGAACCGGGTGAGCGTAGGTATCGGCGATAAAAGTGGGAAAGAAGGTGAAAATAACCAAAGACGACCAAAATAGTAACCCTACGTACACGATCGAGTTGGAAGGAGTCGGACACGGCTGTGCTCTATCTCTGTCCTTTTCCGGCGAACGGAGACGCATGAAGGTTTCCTTGTTGGAAGCGTATTAAAACGATGTCTAACTTTCGACGGGCAGTTGGCAGCCGTGTGTAAAAGAAATAAATAATCAAAGCGACCATGAAGTGACAAATAAAGTTGGAGAACAATGCTCGCGAAAGGCAAGGAAATTAGAGTGTAGCGTGCATTGGCCTCCGCTGTGTGTTTTGAGTGGATATTTGGCGGTGCAGGATTGTGTTCTCGCGCGACATAATTGAAGCAAACGCGCGCTATGATCTCGCCGTGGAGTCGAGGGTGACATTTGGATATTTTCCTCGTTCCCCCGACACCACAGTGGCATTGGCTTCGGATTCGCACCTCTTCGGCGCGGGACCCGCTGACAATCGGGCTTCTCTTAGGTGTAGGAGTCTGATCGGGGGCACGGCGGCGAGCACTGCGGCCAGTACGGCGGGTTAAATGCTCGAACGCGTTCGGCGCCCGTCACCACCACCACCACCACCACCTCTACCACCGACGACGACACAATTCGTTCTGCCGGAGGAACAACAGATCACCGCCATGCCTTCTTCGAGGACGGCACTACGATCTGCTTGCTGAGAGCACATTTTTCCCTTGAACCGGTCAATGCTACGCACTTCGTTAACCTCCACAATTTACCCTACCGTCGTCGAAATCCGCACGCTGCGGACGATAGTGGCCATGCGTTTCGCTTCCCCGCTGCTGACCGAGGTCTGACACCGTGATCGTCATCAATACGTTGCAAAATGAAAACAGAAAAAAAACCTAGTGAACCCAGTTGCGTACCCACTACGGTTGTCAAGGAGGAGCCCGACACAGACCCGGTTAAGATTAAAGAGGAAGGTGCAGGTGGTAACAACGACGATGCCACTGGAGAGGATACCGCAGAATGTCCCAGAGATCCCTGCTTGGATCCTACTAACGGCGAAGGTACAATGTCTGGAGATAATCAAAATACAAATGGGAATCAGCCGATCTTGAATTCGGTCAAACAAGAAGGTGATCATAACAATCCCACGGAAGATTTGCCTGGTAATCAGTTACATTGCGTCTTGTGCCCTGCGTCTTACGTCTTATGTCTTATGCCTCATCTCCTATGTCTCATGTCTTGTGTTTTCCATTTTCCAGACAAATTTTGTGACCCCTCTTGTGCCATTTTATATGCAATATCTCTCTGTGTTTTTCTGTTAGATTGTTCTGGGAATGTGATAACTGCAGATGGCATTCAACCGCTTGTCAGTAATGTTCTTGGGAAACAGATGGGTACCAGTACAGGCACCGGAGAAGCCCAATATATGCAGCAACAAAGTCAAATTTTTGTATTTTCTACGACATTAGCAAATAAGGGTGCTGATGCAGTTTTGCAGGGACAATATCCATCGATTATTGCTTATCACTGCGCTCAACCGGGCACTAAAAAATATTTAGAGGTACTGATTTTGGGATAAGTGCATGCATAGTATTAATTGAATATTTACATATCACATGTCTGGCAAGTTTCTATTTGTATTGTCAAGTGCAATGTATCTGTTATTCTAGAAGCATCCCAGCAAAGTAAATCAATTTAGACAAAACCCTGCTCAATGGCTAAATAATCTTGCAATGATGAAGCAAAAAGGTCATCAAGGAAATACGAATAATAATTTTCCAACTGAGCAGCCTCCAGACTTACCAGCATTAGACCCGAATGCTCCTCCATTCTGGAGTGAACAGCCGAACTTACGAAATCTGAATGGGAGCAATTCCCTCACTAACCCAGAACCCTCGTTGGATGATACAAATATAGATATGCCTTGCCTTGTGCCGAATTCACCCAACAACTCAGGTAGTTTTTTCAGTAGGTTTCTTATATTTTAACGATGGCAGATTGTAAATCAACGATTTATTTGACATTACAGCCAATCCTCAACCTTCCAATAACGCAACAATGGGACATAGTCCAAATTTGTTAGGAGGCACTACTAGCCCAGGCCCTGGTGGCTTACAACCATCATTACAAGGTGTTAAAGTTCCAGACGAAAATTTAACACCACAACAGAGGCAACATCGGGAAGTTCAGCTTGCCACCATTCGGAAAATGCAAATGATGCTATTCCCGGAGCATAAAGACGATTCCGGTAACGCCCTGGACTCGAGTCAGGGAACGCCAGTATCAACCTGTCCTCCGACAAACGTTCCACCTGTTGCTGTACAGAGTCAGTGTCCTCCCAACATGGACTGGCACAAATTGCAACATCAATTTCTAGATGGGAAGAACAAGGTAAGTACAGATAAACGTGTATGGGTATCGGCGCTAATATGAAAATACATTGAGACTGTATGACGTGTGTCGTAGACGAGCGTCGGTAGTCCTGGTGCCGTTCCGTTACGTGGTGCGGGCATGGTGGGTGTTCCGCGTAGTCAGGGTCCACCACCTCCATATCATCAGACGACCCGGTCTGCAAGTGTGCCAATTGCTATACAGAGTCCAAACCCTTCTTCTCCGAATAATCCAACCAGTAATTTGTCGTTGCCATCGCCTCGCGCAAGCTCAGCCCTCAATTCACCAGCAGACTGCAATAGACAGTTTCAGCTTGGTAATCAGAGAACAGGGCACTTGCCGGGACAAAGTCCGACGAGTCAGGATTCGCCAAATCCTACGGTTGGAACGGGAACAGTTGTGTCGACTGCAAGGCTGAATCACAGTAATCCAGGCACACCGGTTTCTCATTCGCACATTGCCGCACTCAGTCCCAGTGGTGCTGCACCCCCGAAGGACACTTCTCTCGATTTTCCCAACAATCAACCACCGAACGGTAAGTCGCATCTCGAATTGACACACTTAACCGCAAACTTATCATTCTCAGCGACTTTACTCTAACATTAACTTGTTACAACTCGGATCAGAAATTGCAGTAAGCGTTCCTATGGACAAATTACAAATTATCTCATTCTCACTTACCAATTGCATTTCGCGGAAAGTTAGTAACGTCGTTGTTATGTAGTGGATGGTATGTTTTGCCGAACACTACAATCCCTAGCCCAACAAAAGCAGCAACACACTGGCACTGTGAATGCAGCAGGAGTAAAAGAAGCAAATCTAATGCCAGTCCCCAGCCCGCAGCAGATCCAGTATCTCAATACGTTCGAGGGGCAAGAGTTGACGATACAGAAACAGCCCAACACAAGTTTGAAAGATGGCAGCCTTCCTACGTAAGTTTTAGTACATTCGACTATAATCTGTAACGTGTGCCGTGTTACGCTTCTTCCCGTGCATATATGAGAGGAGAGGTTTAGGAAGTTGTTTGTATTTTCCTTTTTAGAAGTACAAGCAACAGCGCAGAGATGTCCAACAGGATTTTATCCGGCAGCTTGGACAGCAGTAACCAGTTTCCAGCAAGATCGGAAGGTGCGAGTCCAGTTCAGATGGATAGTATGAATCGAGGCTTCACGGGATCTTTGCACAGTCCTCATACACCCCATACGCCACATACGCCGGGTGGCGGTGCTCCTCATACTCCAGTCGATCCTTCCAAACCAGGAAATAAGTCTAGCGCAAGTGCACAGAGCAGTCCGGCACCGCATAATTCTAGTATACCGGACAGTATGGGACCACCGCGAACGGTCCCAGCATCGCCCACCACAAAGCCAGATACATCTCCGCCATCAACAAAGGATTCTCAGCAACAGCAGCAACCGCAGGCTCAACAGCAGCAACAGCAGCAGCAGCAGCAACAACAACAACAGCAGCAACAACAACAGCAACAGCAACAACAGCAGCAGCAACAACAGCAGCAGCAGCAACAACAGCAGCAGCAGCAACAACAACCGGGTATAAATCCGAACAACACGGGTAACCCAACAGTCCCGTCATTAGGTGGCGGTCCAGGGTCTTCATTCCCGTGTGGCAGGCCATCAATAAACGTAAGCCAACCCTCTGACAATGTGCCTCTAAATCCCAATAATATTGGGGGACGACTCGGTACTCTCGGTGCAATGAGTTCAAACCACTTCGATCCGATAACGTCCCTCGCTCAAATGAGTCAGCAGCTGACGAATACGGCCGCAAGTAACTCATTGGGCAACGAGGGTCCTATGCATTCGGGTAATGCCGGTATGATGCCCTTTGGTAATCCCCACGGTATGCACATAATGCAGATGGGTGGAGAGATGAATGGCGGTTGCCACATGGGCGGTGGTAATAGTGAACCAAGTGAAGTCGGTGGCATGTGCATGGGACTTACGGGGCCGCCGACAAGTTACAGCCCTACGACGTCGCACACGGGTAGCCCGGGGGTGCCGAGCAAAATGGGACATCCCATGATGGGTCACGGTATAATGAGTGGGCACACGGGCAATGCCGGGAACGCATATCCCACTGGCGAGCCGCATGCACCCCCGCCAAGATTAATGACTGGCCACGTAGCGGGGCCCAGTCCTTACAACGGAGCGAACGTGCAGGTGAAACCGAGTGCTCCAAACACGATACAGTATTTGCCGGCACGGCCGAATGTCGGCCACCCACCGAGAGGGCCGCCGAGCTTGGACTTCCTTCAGCGATTCACCAATCCACTGTCGAATCTCGAATCGAAGATGCCGACGCCGTCGGTGAATCTTCAGTATTTTCCAAACGGGTGCGTACCGAACAACATGGGGCCACATGGCGGCATGCCGTCTGCCATGAGCGCCGGACTTCCTCCTGGTATGGGTGGATCGCCGAGAATGGACGGACAACCGATGAACACGTCCGTTGGCGTTCATCCGTCTATGAGACCGGTCGGTAATATGCGACCGCAGCCGAATCTAATGCGAATGCAGCATATGGTCGGCGGAGGGGTGTTCCCTGGTAGCTCAATGGATCCCGACAAAGTCTTCCCGCCTGACATGGTCTCGCAGGTTCCGAATCAGCCGAATCCCGGCATGTATGTGTCTGGTAGTAAAGGCAGTCCCATGGGTCTTGGCCCACCTCCAGACGCCACGCAACCTTTACCTCCCAGCATGGGCGGCGCAAGTAGCAATTTCAAAAACAGCCCCTTCGTCGGTTCTGGACCAAGTATGTCCGATCCAAACTATGCCCAACAATTTCATAACTTCCAACAGCAACTATACGCCACCGGCACCAGAGGCAGTGGACCGCCTCATCCCAATCTGCACCCGCCACCGAATTCGCATTCGCATCAGCAGTTCTTCATGCCCAAGTAAATTGTTCGCTCAACGATGCTTGCCCGTTGAATGCTACGGTCGACGATGCGAATGGTAATCATGAAGCTGACGATGTAACGATAACGATCAAGACGAACGTAAAACGATAATGATGGCGATGATTACAATCATGGTGGCCTTTCACAAGTGACTCTCTTGCACGTCTACCAGAAATTCTTACTCGAAACATATGAAGTAAAAATTTGCAAGAGAATGAGATATGATAGTCGAGAAAGAATTTGAATACCGGTTAAGGTTTGAGAGCGTGGAGACGATGACGATTATAAATAAAAAAGGAGCATCAGCACCGTTACGTCGATGGTTCCTGCAGCTAGCGTGTAACGAGACTTCTCGTTCAATCCTCCTTTTATTTGCGGTGTCGTTTATTGTACGTGTTATGTACCCAGCAAGCGTTTTATTCCTGGACATTGAGCCCTTAATGTCTTTATCTACGAATCTGTTATTCCGGTACCTTGGAAGTGACGCTTCATTACCGAGATTTCTGGGGCAATTTGTAAATTCTAAATATTACGAAACAGCGTGCGAGCAGACCTCTTACGCGATTATGTAAATACTAATGTAAAATCTGGTTTTTCGTAGTAATCATTATTTCGTCGATCGGAATATGCAGTACTAGTTGATGAAAATTGAATCTGCTATTAACTCGAGCACCGAGGAAAGAGGGGAAGACATTGCGGACACGCATGCAAGCGGGTGCGGCAACTTCTTCTCTTTCGTCGTTTGAAAGGTTGCTCGGAAGAAAAGTGATAATTCGAGAATCGTGGCAGGAACTCGAACGAGCGAGATGTAATAGTGCGCCGGTGCCGTAATTCATCCTTCCTTTATCACTAAAATACTTACGCAGTCAAGCAAGCTCAAATTCATAATTGTACATATATACGATATTATATACCTGTTGCAACATAATCCTTACGATATCGCCCGTCCCTTTACTCCTCCATCGATCCTCCGTGACCAACTCTGTGCATAATCATGACCCCGCGTAGTTCGTAATGATATAAGAAAAAAGTAATTGACTAAGAACAATTATGTTGTTGACGAATGATTTTTATTATAAATGAAAAATAAAGATATTTACAAGAAGTCAGTACGAGAAAATTGATCAATAAATGTTTTACTGTTTTAAGAGCGGGCATCCGAGGTGCAATAGTGTTTTGTGCCTGCCGAACGTACACGGGCTATAACATGATCACTTTCATGTCGTGCTTCAAACTAAGCAGGTTGCTTTCAACTTACTCGGATCTGTGATAGTTAAAGTAAGAAAATGTGTCCTCTCTCTTTCTCTCTCTCCGAGAGATATCGATATATACCTATATATATCTATACATATCTGCATTCGTTCGTAGGGAATGATCATTTAATACTACATTACGTTTATTTACCAATTTAAATGTTTTGTGCAGAGAAACGTGAGAATCGAAAGCAAATTAAAGAAATGAAAAGAAAAACTTTTAGAAGCAGCTTGAGCGATATAAGGAAGTAGCAGCTATACACTGACGACGTACTGTATTCCGAAAACGTAAGAGTGTCAATTACGCTGCGACGACAGAGAGCAGTGTTGCAGAGACAGAAGATTTTCTTTCTACGGACACGTATTTGGATCTCGTTTTACAGCGAAGTGTATACCATCTATTTATAGAATTGTCAGGACCATCGACTTCACCTCTGGTAGTGAAACTTCTATCTATGCCAAGTATTATATCAATTTCGCAATGATATTTGCGATATTACGCCATTGCGTAGATAGACAACCTACGTCTTTTTTTCCATCCTTAGGTTGAACGAAGCTATGATTTCAATCACAAGTGTAAAGCTTATCGTTAATCGATTCCCCTTTGTAGCAGGTCGTACGTTATCTGTCACTTTATCCGACGGTGCTCACTAATTCACTAAACTTGTTGCATCGTGTATACAGCTTAGTCGAGACGAGCTATTTTTGATCTTCGTAGTCCATCTCACCTATAAATGATCAAATTTTTCAATAACTATAACGTCATTGCGCATGCTCAGAGAATTGCTAAATTTATATTATTTTTCCCGGGCATCGCTTGATGCATGTTTCGGGGTACCTATTGTTACGACATAAAGTAGGTATTCCATGTTCGTGCAACTAAAAGCCTATACGTTATTTAGCAAGACTCATACGAAATGCTGTTCGCGATTCTTCACCGCAATCGATTCTATACCCAAAACCTAAGTCAAACCTTTCCTTCTGCAAAGCCTTTCATTGACTGGACGTGCCCGAATCGCGCCAATCATCCCCGTTCCTAGAACGTATTTACAAGCTCAAAGTATTTCAATGAATGCTCCATTGGAGACTAAAAATTAATACTGGAACTACCGATGATCTTTTATTCGCTGTAACCATTACCTTGACCGCTGCTCATCGGATGGTATACTACTTCCATTTGTGCTGAAAATGCAATTGCCGTTACATCGCTATCCGCATTAGCATGCATGACGCGTCAGTTACCTTTTCTTAGCCGGCGCAAAATCATCCCATTCGCTAAGATCGTACTTCGACAAATCCCCGTCGTCTTCCTCGTCGTCCTCTTCTTCCTCTTCTTCGTCCTCCTAATATGTTACAACTATGGTTAAAAGAAAATAGCAATATTATGACAACGCCGCAACTGCCATTACATTCTCATTGTCACGTCGCTTGTCCTCGACCGCCCGAACAGGTTTATCTTCCTCTCTGGATTTATTTCGCGACGGACTGTTGTACCTCGAGTCCTTCGAATCGTCGTCCGAGCGACTCTCGATCCTTCGCTTTTTCTTACGCCGACCAAATTCATCGTACTCATCGTCGTCCTCCCTTCGTTCTTTGTACTCCACAACTCCTCGATCATTGTACCCGCCACCGTAACCTGTGCGTTCTTCAATTTCACCGAATTTCGGCGCGTTGCACATATTGCACTGCTGTCGTCGGGCCCAGTTTACATTTCCACATTTGCTACATTGCCAGTCGTCCGCACTGAAACAGAATGTACAATGTTATTCCATTTGCTCATTCCCCATTGTGTTCAAAACCTTTCCACAAAGATTACCTGAATAAACCTCTACTTTTTTCAGCGGCTGCCTTTCCAATTTCTTGTCCTAACTTTTTTTTCTTCGGACATTCTCCTCTATCTGTAGAAGCACACAGTTTTCTTACTCCACTGATATAGTGGACATATGGGTACAAAACAAAAAAAATGTTTTGCTTGCAAACATCTTGAGTATTATTAGGATCTTTGTTTACGTGTATACGATTTCAGAAAGTAAAATTACTTAAGTGAAGTTACTCCAACTAAATGTTAATCATATGCAGGTGGACAATGGGCAAGAATTAATGACATTACCCTGCAGGATCATGTTAATTGTTTTCTAATTCCATGAATGTCACTAAAGGCTGCTCAACCAGCCCTACACGCCGTAAGAGCTTTTCTTATAATGTTACAGGGTACACTTGCTTATGTGCAAAGGTTCATTCTGACATGTATCACCTGATATCTTCACAATACATACCTTTTCCACACCGATTACAGGAACTCCGTCTCGCAAAATTGATATTGGCACATCTAGAATACGAAATATCCGTTAGAAAACAGTCTGATCGTCGGGTCAAACGGGACATTGGAAAACGAAGTAGCGCGCCATTTTTTTAAAGACGGAGTACGGCACAGTGGTGTCGCGTTAAATCGGCAGTAACAAGCGTAGCTTGACAATACATACTGAGAATCCGGACAGATCCAATCACCGTCGTTAATACTCCGTTGATTATCGTCGTCCACTTTGCTACCGTCCATTTCCTACCCTCAGGCACACTCTGAAAAGCGCGAGGAACGTCTTATTTCTACCTTTCCTCGACGGCATTAACCTCTGGTCATTCTCACAGTGTCTAACCTGGTTAGAACGTTATCTATTATACCGCCGCAGTCAAGTAAATACGTTGCCCGTTGTGTCGCGCTGCAAGATACACCTATACCCTTGTTCTATAGACTACAAGCTACTGCATCGTGTCAGAAATTGTGGACTAGCGTACGAACGGGGGTCCACGAGCGAACGGTACTAAGTAACACAATCACGATTATTGTGACTGTGGTGTATTATTGCTTACAGAGAAATTACTATTCAATTGACACAAACCTGCATTCTACATCCGACACACTCACTCTAAGGAAACACACTCTCTCTCTACTGAACACTCTACACGACGGACCAACTGGAACCGACGACCACGGGCACGGGCTTACCTAGAATAGAGAGAAGATCCCTTCTCTCGGCCCAGCTAGAGACACTCGTTTTTTCCGATGCACACGAAAATCCTGGTTCGACTGACCGCGTCAGGTGGCGACACTAGCTGCGAATTTCGGGGGCGACATTTATTCCACGTTCTTCCTCTGCCTATAGTCCCGATATCGAACACTGCCAACACTGGTGTTTTCCACCCACGCCGACGATATTGCATCGATGCTGTACCAGGAAGTGGCTACCTTATCGTTGGTTTATAGCAAATTTGATAACGTCCGACGCAATTGTATCTTAATCGCAAGCTTCAGTTTCTTTCACGCTTTTCTCATAGTTCAGTCATTTCTTTGCAGTGGAATCTTTTCGCCGCAACAGCGTCTTATTTACTCATTTTTAAATTTAAATGTGACAGCCAGTAATAATTTCGTGCAGACCTTGTTCGAGAAAGAAGTAACTCTCGTTAAATAAACCAGTAAAACTATAAATAAAGTGACAATGTCGTATAAATTACTATCCGTTTCGAAGAAGAAAATATGTTAAAAATCTTGAATTATGCCGCTCTCATTTTAAATGGCAGTTCAGGGTGTTACGTGATTCGCGCAACAGGGTGGCAACGTATAAGCTGTACTTATAGAACCACCTACTTTTAAATTCGTTCATGATTATAGGAGCGACGGTTAGGATTGAGGCTTTCTTCGGCAGATTCAAGTGTCACCCACTAGTTTCGACAGGAGAACCAGCGAAGGAATTAAGTGGCAGCTCTTGTGCCCAAAGTAATTTATTTGTTTCATTAAAAACTTAGACGTTGGAATGCGACTTCTACACGTGTGACAGGTATAATATGTAAAACTACATCCTACGATATTTATAACTATGCTTTACGATATATTCCACATGATTAGCGTAAACACGTCGTGTATAACAATAGAATAGTAGCGGTTTAATGTCGGTTAGCGCGATATAATGAAACTCCATGCTTCTATCTGCATATAATTCCCTGTACTGATTTCTTTACAAGTTCTCCTAATTAATCCTCGCCGCCCGTTCGCATAGAATTCGGTATTTACAAATGTACAGAGTTATTCAATTCCGCATGATCCAGATATAACGTTTCGTGTCGGCGTACCTTATTCGACGTCGGTATTGCCGATGCGTTAACATATTTACTTTTATCCGCACAACGTCACTATACAAACGGCATCGCGCAGCAACGCGAAAAAGGTTCGTCGCCCAGTAAACGTGTCTCCTGCAATTGAAAAGTTAGAAATATTTTTCGAGGGTGCTCGACGCACGGGAGTGACACGCGCCATGCGCACTCAGACGGACAGTCGCATGCAAAATCGGAAGAAATTTATTTCACCCAATCTATCGATCATACATAGCCGTGCGATGTGTCTTCCGGTCTTCCCATGCGAGTATTCCCTGCTTAAATATCACCAAATCTCATAAACGCAACTCGCGACGCATGGGACACTCCGAAAAATATATAATTTTGTCTCATGATAATAAACGTACGAATTTTCCTTACTGACAAGTAGAATCAGCCTCGAATTGAGAGCCGTCGAATGACAATCTCAAGTCGCCGAGATCGTGTCATCGAACAATATCGCTCTTTCACCGTAATGACTAGTCACTTCATTTTCGCACACCGGTTATACGCAATTTCCGTTTGACGCACGGAACCTTTCACTCTATACAGAAATCAATAATCACGCTGAATTTAGAAACATGGAAATTCTCGTTCAGCAACTCGCGTTCGTTAGCATGTACTCTCCACTCTCCGTGCCGTTGATCGTTAATCGCGTGGTAGTTTACAAAAGAAAGAAAGAAAGAAAAGGTATGCGCACTCTCTGTCAAACCGGAAGCATTCGTTCGTCGTCGAAATGTTTGCCGGTCGCGCGCGGCCCCGAAACTATTACAACTCGCAATCCACCGATCATTTGCATTTCAATGCAACATCGATCCTCTATTCACAATGATAAGGGTGGCTCTAGTAGCGTCGACACGTGAACTTCGCGTTCGTCGATCAAACAATACGTTTCGGTGGGGACGCAGAAAAAGCTTTTTGCGCGAAGATAATTGGAGAAGATCATTGGTCAAATCATGGATTACAAAGGTGTGCCGCGTTACGCTATCGGAGCGATCTCGTTGAACCAAATCGAAAGTTGCACTCGCTGCCGTTAATAGGCATAGAGCAACGGCACTCGTTAGAAGAACGATGGCTAGTTCTGTCGACGCTCAATCGTGGACGAACGCGAAATTGACGAATTTTATCGCACCCCGCCCAGAGAGTCACGCTCACGTTTCTTTTTACACTTATTTACAGATAGCGCGCGTCGCTTACAATCAATGTACATGCGTTTTGCAAATTCGAATGTACACGCCGTGAACGTATACATAGCGGCGCTCGTTTTTAAATCGAAGCATCCGTATGTCTGTTGTTTGAAACTGAAAATGATCGCGGGAAGGGGGCGAAGACGACAGTGTCTGCAGATTGGAAGGTGTACACGTTTACATTACGGCGCTACTAGTGAAAATAAAGTTATCTTTACGGACTGTCAATAGAACACGCACGTGTAGACCTTTGATTTAGCTTCCTTTCGGCCGCACGACGTTTCTCTACAAAAATCATCTGCCGCTTCCAGCTTGTACATTTTATTGCGCACTACTTATGTCTGTTAAATGGTCGAAATTCTTTCATTGAGACTTCGGGACGTGGGGAGGATTAATCTAGCCGAAAAGTAGCTAAATCGCCAAAGACGCTTCGTAAACATAGTCGCGGACTGACTAAATGAGCAGTATATAGTTATTAGTGGTATATTTCACCGCAACAAACAGGGAGAAGGCACCTTAAAAGATCCGTGACATTTAGAGTTATCCAGCACCTATATATTATTTGGTTTTCATTCTTTTACGATACTGCGTTCGGATAAATTATTTAGGACGTGTGTATGTGGGCGGGGGGTTGGGGGCTATGGATTCTTAGATGTTTTTCAAATTTGGTCCTTTTCATGGAAGACGGACAGTCGAGTTCGTCTTTCGTCGAATGATTGCTGTGATTCGTGAATTGCGCGTACGATGATTATGACGCCAAAAAGGGATTGTGCGTCGAGCATTTTTTTCCCGCTGCTGCAAATGGTTTGCATCGTTCTTGTATCAAAATTTTAGAAAGATCATTCACGCTAAAGTTTCGTCTGTTCGTTTCCGAATAGTCGAGCGCGAGGAGCCGTAGACTGTCTTTCTTGGCATACTCGTTTTTTCAAGATCGGGTGGCTGCACGGAAACGACGAGAGTGTTGAACCGATCATACACAATGCCATTTTCTAAAAGGAGACAGACGATCTTCTGTCAATACGTAAATGCGAATGCTCAAATTAGGTCGCGCGCGTCGAGTCTGCTTGACCTGGCATTACACACTTTTTTGCTACACGTTTATTATCGAGTATACTCGTATACGCGTACACTTTACAGAATCTCGATACACACATAAGCCTCTTCTGGTTTCGCACCTACTTCGAGCCAGATCTCGATTACGTGTATTCTTTGTTCTTTATCATGCCATACTTTGGGAAGTCGTCCTTCATAACCACAGTGAGGCAAATAAAACGCAAATTATGAAAGAAATGAACATCGTTCTGATGACTACGCGCGTAAGTACAGCCGTGATTATCACGAAGTTCTTTTAAATTAAACAAATTAGTCGACCTATTCGATAGAACAAAAAGAAATAGAAGTCTTAAACATCACTTGTGTCAATTTGACCAATATCTGGTGGCATATTTAAAAGAAAGTACACCTCGCAAACTTTAACGAGAAATTAGAATTGCCCACAGTAAAAGCCATTTTGACAATGAGCGTACGAGAATAAGATGTGGCAGACAAATAAAAAATGTATAATATGGCATTTTTACCAGCTGTTTGAATGGTCTGTACGGGATCGGTACCGGCCCCAATTAAAAATGATCGTCAATGAAACAAAGAATACATACAACCAGTATTCACACCTTCATATATCTCTCTCTTCGCAATTTGCAGCAAGATCTGCTTTAACACATTGACTGCCAGATGAATTTCGCTACTGTTACGCCAGAAGCCACAGTAAAATAATACTAATTAAGCTTTGGTCGTCTTATATTCTCTACAAGATTAAGTATAATATACAGAATAATAAGTTGAACTGGGACATCCGTATCGAATTAGAATCATCGAAAAAGCAACGAGTCTTCCGGATGTAGGGGTCAAAATAGATAAATAAAATGTAAATTTCTTTTTAGGAACAAATACACGATTTTACCGAATATACACCTCGTACAGGAGTCAAAGCATGAAAATCTACTGACTGACTTGCCTCTTTCGAGGAATCAGAGTCGAAATAAATGCAGAAGAACACAATCGCAGGAGTTTGAGAGATAAGTATGGCCAAACATACATGAAAAATTGTGAAATTTAGCATTGCTTCGAACTGCCAAATTAATGGTACTGATAGTATTCAATACATCGTGACAAATTTTTGGATGACGTGGCCTTCTAGAAAAAACAGGAGTCACCACTGTCGGGGTGACGAGGCATTCAATGTGTTAAATAAATGTGTAAATAAATGTGGAAACGAATAACCACACGCGATAAAATGCCTCGCGTCAAAAATGAAAAGGTTCAATCACTCGATCGTGAACGTAACAACGTTACTAATTCTCAAAGGCTCTTACAGAAAAATGTTCATGTCGTAAAGGTATATGTATATATATGTATATCTATATATATATGCATTTATATATATATATGTATAAATTACCGTGTACATAGGAATTCTGCTATTGCAAATCGAAAGGTTATAACGTATCAAGAAAAAATGTAATATTATCGTTACTTACGCGCTTATAATTAATATTTTGTGTGAAAATATGACAGGTATGTCGTAAGGTGTAAACGAACTCCGTCACGAGAATGACGAATTTACAAAACGACGCAAGACGCACACACACGCGCGCGCGCGCGCACTCACACACTCATACATATTACATTGCGCCTGCCATAGCTTTCTGACGCTACGATCTACACCGAATTATGTACAAATTCCACGAACGAAACACGGGGATAGAAAGTTTAAATAAAGTGAGTCTCGTGAGATACACATATACGAGGCACATCGAATATATACAGTGTTAAAGCGGAAGTCGGCACTGAAAAACGTGCACCATGCTCCATGTGCCTGAATCACGCACGGATTTGTCATGTTCTTCTACAGCACGATACCGCGCTCAAAACTAGACTTCCGTTTGCTTAGCTCCTCCGACCTTCATCGCTTAGAACGTCATCTAATGTACCCAAGTAGAGAAAATATAACTACGGTTTGCAATGAATCTGTCGCAATGTTTCACTGCCTCAATCGTGAATCGGTTCTTCAAGGCAAACAATTTGTACGTCTGTTGGTAGTTCTCTCATCAACTCTCTTCGTCCCTTCCCTTTCTGATCGAAGCGACGAGTCCGTCGTTATCAAATTCGAAAGAAAAACGCTCCGATTTGGGTGGGCGAGCGTGTGAATGATGTAACGAAATTCGATATCCGAGGATTTCAAGAACCTCGTGTCACTGCATTGACCCTTTGCACTCATATTTGCCCGCTTCCAATATGCCTGGACCCAAGTCCTCCTGCAGTTTGCTGCAGGGGAGATAGTTGCCCAAAATGCATTCGCATCCGGTCTAATGATCAGTGCAAAGGGTTAACGAGGTTGTTTTCGTCACTGCATAAGAAACGATATTTCGCTTTTATTAAGTCAGCAATGCATCACGACAGCCCTGTGATGTAAACAACATATATGAAAGCGTGTGCAATGTATTTCCATTACTGTATACCACGAGTAGTGAGATGGTACAAGGTTCCCCTTATTTTCTCTACGCTCACTAAGTTAGATATTGTATCACTGCTCATAAATCTGACGCAAATTCTCAACCGACACCGCTCGAACGGAGTGCTAACAGTCGTGTAATGAAACAGAACCGAAGAGACACGGAAGAAAAGTTAATGTTATGATGGGAAAAGCCAGCCCTACGTGAAAAACAGATCCTCCTGTGCTAAATGTCGACGTGCCGACAAACGGTCACTCATCTTACACTTGGTATCGGTTGGGAACTTCGATGTTGCGTAAACTATTGAAACTGATAAATAATTTAAACATACACTATACATAAATAACTTATAGAATCTTTCCCGCCGCGAAACAATTCTCATCCGAGACGTTAATGCTTTCTTCTGTCTATATACAGCCACACGGAAATTCCGTGCTGATTGGATTCATATTTGATCACAAATTTGTACAAATTACTTTTGTACACCTGTTATTGGTCACCTACTCTATAAATATCTATTATCTTCGATTCCCTTATTTCTCTTCACTCTCTCCACTCTCTGTAGCTCTGAAACGTCCGGGAGTTTTTTTTTTGTAGCAAAATAATCTTTGCGATCCAAATATCAGAATGTGTTATCGACACGAAAATGTTAGGATTATCTAGATCTGTAGCATGAGCTCTCCGGCTCGAGACTAAGGCGTGTATCGTCGTGTTGCGCGAACAAACAAAAGGAAAGAAAAGCAAAAGACAAATAGCGAGTTCTAGATCAGTGAAAGTCATAACTGGTCTTTGGATGAACCACGGTGATATCTACTTTGGTAAGGTACGACCGTCAGAACGTTCCGTCAACGTCGTACTCTTTTAGGATGGGGTGCGCATCGTTTCTCTCCGGCTCTCTTCGTCTTTATCTAGAGGCGCATAATTTTTGAGCTTAAATCACCCCTCTCGCAACTGTAGACATACATACACACAATTAGAGTCCACGCGCACAAAATATAATTATTTGTTTGTCTCTGGACTTGTGGACTTTTGAAATTCCTACCAAGCAGATTGTACTACGAAGGTTTTTACAAGCAATTTTCACCTTCTCACGATGCTGACACAACGGGACTCGTCGAATGGCTCACTGGCGACGTCGTCACTGTCGCCACACTCGTCGTTGTCGTAGCAGTCGTTGATGGCAATGCCGTTATCGTCGTTGGAGGTGTTGATATCGTGGACGTCATCGTTGACACCGTTGGTAGCGACACAGCGGGTGCAGTCTGTGTCGTCGGAATCGTTATCATCGTCGTTGCCGTTGGCGACATCGTCGAAGTAGACATCTCCGAAATAGGCGTTACCAAAACCGATGACGGTATAGAAGATGACATAGAAGGCGTCAGAGCGACGGTGGTCAGATGACCAACAGTATGCTCCGACATCCTAGCGACAGAGTCTTTTTCTGTGCACAATTTCTTCGATTCCCTTTGCTCCGAACTCGAGCTTGACTTCCTTTTGTGATTAGAGCTCGATGAATGCGAACGACCAGATAGTCCGTCCCGTTCTTTGCTCGTTCGACTACTCGATGACCTTTTCCCATCCCTCCCGTGCCCATGATGAGAATCTCTCCTCTTCTCCGACCTTCTAGAACTCTCTTTATTCTCACCTCGATCCTTTCCTTTATCGGAGTACTCGCGCGATACACTCGATTTCGCCGAATCTTCCTTGTCGCATGGATCACTACTCGATTTAGATTCTGACTTCGAGTGTGGACTCCGATGACGATGTTTTCTGTGTTCCCGATCCCGCCTATCCCGTTCTCGGCGATCTCGGTGCCTATGGCTTCGAGAGTCTTTATCATCGCGGTACTTTCTCTTTGATTCGGAGGAGGATGTGTGCGAGTCCGACGACTTTGAATGGGTGTTCTCGTCTGTACTACTCGTCCTCGTACTACCACCGTGTCTGTCGATTTCGTTTGACGGAGAATTCGACGTTGTGGAGGACGAAGAAGATGTACTAATAGGTGGTACAGCGGAAGGCTGATTCTCACCACAGGAGGTGTTACTCGGTGGCGTATGAACGGATTTCTCGTTCTTTCCTCTTTCTTTCGCTTCGTCCTCGGCCATTTCGATCAGAGCTTTTACCGCGTTCTCCGTTGCACATTCCATCTTGGATGTAAATGCGAGGACGGTCTCTGTTTCGAGCAGCTCGCAGTATCTTTCTAGCATCGATGTATCATCCTTGAACTTCTCTTCAGCGATCTCGAAGCTCTCTTTCCGAATCCTTTCTAGCACCTCTTTGGACGCCTCTGCTACTCCAGTTCGCAAAGATTGGCAAACTTCCTCGACGTCGGTTTTCGATTTGTAAATAGCGATTTCTAGAGCCTTGTCCACTACCTCAGTGGCATATGTCTTTGCTACTAATTGTCGCTGCGCAAGTGTCTCTTCTTCGAGCATTACTGCGCCTGTGTTGGATGTATCGATGGTTGAAGGGCTGATGTCGGAACCGCTTGTATGTCTACTACTCTCTTTCAGCGAAGACGAACTGTACTTGGGTACCGATCTAGACTGTTGCATTGCACTGGCAACGTTGTCCTTACTCGAGACTGTATTGCCGTTACATCTATTGTGGTGACTGCGATGATGGTCCAACTTGTGCCCGCTGCAGTCGTATTTCTTCTTATCAGAATGACTGCTGCTACTATGTGAGTGATGACTGGACTTACGATGGTCATCATGCTTCTTATCGGACCTCTTTTCGTCCCTCTTGTCGCTGCTTTGCTTGTGATCGCTCGACACACTCTTCGTGGACTTGTTGTGGTAAGGATCGGACGTGTTGTCAGTGTTGTCATCGGACTCTTTCCTCTTGCTGATGGATGAATGTCTACCATGATCACGATTCTTGCGGTCCTCCTTACGTTTCCCGTGTTGATCGGATTTCTTCAGATTACCCTGATACTCCGCTGCTCTTTCCTTCGCCTTCTTCTCCTCCAGCGAATCGGACGATATCTTCTGTTCCAACCGTTGTCGATTTGTATTCTCTTTCTGCTCGTCTCCGATCGCAACCTCGAGTTTCTTCTCTTTGACTCGCTGGGAAGACTCGTTCACCACTCGACCGTGCCTGATGACGGCATTATGCGGCGACTCCTGGTAATACTGTCTTAACCTCACATGCCACGCTATGCTCGACACCGCCGAGACCGTTCTGAATTGATGAATGATGTTGCGCGGCAAAAAGTATATATCGTTGTCGTAGAGATTTATCCGCGCGTAACGAATACCCTGTCGGCGCAACTGATTCAGCTTTGCATCTTCCACCCACTGAACGCATTGTGAGATGGGTGGCTCGTGAAGGTCCAACTGTAATTTCTCGACGAGTTCAGGGAAGTCCCCCGCATAAAAAGCCACGACGTCTTTGGTAATTCTGTTATATTCCGATGGTTGGCCTCCGTGTATTGCCTTCAGTACACCGACTGCAGCCGTTGTCATTCTATCCAGTCCATGTCCAACGTGGTCGGCGTGTGCTTTGGTGCGATCTTCGAACATATATTCGCGGGCTTCGCTCAGTCTGGGCAAATATTGTAGATTTCGCAGCTCGTTGATGCCGGTTCTTCGACGCTTGTACGGACTCTTATTGATGTCGGCTGTGGGCACCAACTGCTCCCCGGGCCGGATCCAGAGTATAGGACCGTCATTCGATTCTTGCGGTGTTTCCATCTTTACCACTGATATTGGACCCCAAGGCATTGTCTGCAACAAGAAACAAACGACCAAATAAGTCTCAAACCATTCATGCAGGAAAAGATACAGAATTAGTTTGCTACGTTCTTTGTACTTACTATTCTTAAAAATGGATTTTCCTCCAATTTTTGTAGAAGGTCGGGAAAGTATCCACCAACTTCTTCGTGAACCGTGCCAACCAGACTTATTTGATGCAAAGGTCCGTACCGTACGGTACCGTTACTGTACGCTTTACACACTTGCTCCTTATATTGCACCATCGTTGTTGTCTCTATATCGCTGTTCCTGCCTAATACCCCGTTTTTAACAGTCAAAGTAGGATGCGTGTTCGCCATGTAGTCCAGCAGATCAGGAAGATATGCAGCTGCATTGTGCACAATTCCCATCACGTGATGAGCGTTACCATTTTCATCCTCGCCGAATACAACCTACCAAAGCGCATATTATGTCTCACGTTATATCATTCTGTGTATTTTCAGCGAAACTATAACATAATGGATGATAACGATACCTTAAAGTATTCTTGCGCCAGCTCTTCCATTTGTTCACTCGACAAACACTCAATTTCGTCCTGATACATGTGTACCACCGTGGCCCCACCATTCGGATAAGTCTCTATATGAATAAACTTCTTGTACTTTAGGCCTTCTAACAGCTCACTCTTAACCGGCGGATTATGAAGAAGCTTGTAGTTCTTTGTTTGTAGATTTAATCGTAAATTCTCAGATGTCGATTTTGAAAAGGAAAGACCGGTTGGTTTACTGGATAGGGACAACATGCTGCGATCTCTTTTGCACTGTACTCCAATGCTTGCTCGTTTAATTTTACTTCTTTTGTAGCATCGAGTACACATTCGACGGTCGCTATGCTCCCTACGTTTGTCTTTCGACGAAGAGTGCGGCTTGGAGTGGGAATCCGACGACGATGCGATTTGATCAACATTTGTAGATTTCTCGTTAGTTTCTGAACTATCGCCTTCGGGTAAAGGTCTCGTTGCACTACTCATCCACTTCTCTTTATTAGGTTCAACTTCGTCCTTCACTTCGGACGGTTCCTCTTTCACTTCCACTTTCGGCGTCATCATATCCGTGGTCATCTCTGTTCCATGTTCGATGGACTTTTGCACGTCCGGTTCTGTTTTTATCGTAGAAATGGGGAGATTATCGTTCGCTTCCAATGATTCGCAGAACGAGTAATCCATTAATTCTGTGCCGGTATTTCTGGGTATACCGTCACTGGATTCCTCGTCGCATTTTGCTGTGTCCATTATGATGGTTGAACCTGCGATGGTCGGAGTCATACTAATAATGGGAAATGTTGTGTCTGGACTGTTAGGGCTGGCTGAAACTCTTGGTGGATAATCAGGACTTCTTGGGCTGCTCATCACTTCACCACTGCTCTGTGGACTTTCACCGAGTTGGGGAGTGTTGGAATAGCTTAGACAGCCCTCCATTTTGCCAGGCAAAGTGTGCATACCTCCAGGCAATATGGCGTCCTGGTTGCATGCGGCATCAGCCTGATGAAGAAACAAGAACAGTTAGCATTATATATGAGTGCTCACATATTATTGCCAACTGTAGAACTAACGTTGAAAACGTACGTGTATGATGTGTTCAACAGGCTCTTTTGTAGTTTTCAATACTTCATTGTTGCAATGATCTGGACTGCCTATAGTACAGAAGATAGTACAAATATGTAATAATATATAGAACATCATATTTAGAACAGACTGATATCTTTACACGTTATGTGTGAATACAGGAAAATTGAAACGGTATCGCTGCAATTATCATAAATCCCAATAACAATGTGGTGTTACATCATAATTTTATGCCGTTTCATATTTATAATAAATTCGAACGTAGAAAATATGATGATGATATTTTAAGCAAATTCTACAGATTTATACAATCTAACAAGGTATATTGATAACAAAGCGCTCAGACGCAAATATACTGTTGATTCATTATCACGCAATATGATAATGATTTACATATTGGTACAAAAGTGAGTTTTGTCTTGTGTCCAACGTACAGTCAAGAAATAAAACTGCAAATATCAATCTACAACTCAAGAACAACGGTCCCAAAGTGAAAGTTCCCTACGGAAAGGTACGAATCCAAAAGCCACGGACTCACGTTTGAGAAAAGTGGACCAACGCAAATGGGGAGAAATAGGTTACTCAAAGCGAGGCAAGATTGCACTGTCACAAATAAAATTACCGTCTGGTTCTTGCTGTTGGAGACTGGCAGCATTCTCAAGATCAGTCCTCTGGCTGGACATGGTGTTGTCTGATCCCAGAGGCGGTATTCGCGAAGTGTCGCTGACAGCTCGGTTATAACTGGCACATTTCTCCGCATTACCAGGGCTCACGTTACCCTGCGGCCCATGCTCTTCCGTGTTTGTATTAAACGATGACGCTGTAGGGAAAATCGTGGGCGTCCTGACCGAATGCACGCCGAGACTGTCGTTTCGACCGGTTGCCTCCGTAATGACAGTCTGTGACGTAGCTCTACGCACCTTCGTGCGCGTCGTTTCTCCAAGCGTAGGCTCGAACACTCGCTGAATCGTACTATTTACATCACGTCGTTCGTTTGACACGATACCCGTACCATTCTCGGATGCCATCTTGATTCCGCGAGCAACATCCTGGACACAACGATACTACGCAATATTTGATTGGGCATTTCTTAGCCGCCTTTCGAACAACCGTTATTCCATTCGCTCGAAACGCTGCCGAAGGTGGGGGTAACGCCAGTAGATACAAAGCTACCATTGAAGGACATTTTTATCCATTGAAATGTTCGATCTTCAATCCGAATTTCTTCGAGAATTTTCTTTCCCTTTCCCGCGACTACTGCCGTACGTGCCGCGAAAAAACAGCGACCGCGGTGGGAAAATTCGGCGGCGAGGCAGCGACGCGCAGCGAGCTGCTTTGCCCGGCTTTCCAACCAATTCGAACCGAGTCTGCGTCTATTTCGTTCGAGAAGTGTCTCTTGGTTGCGGCGCTGTGTTTAAAAGTCGTTTACATTGAGAGGCACGCACTCCTTCATTTTCGGCCTGGCACGTATATACCTCGCGCGCTTCTCAACGCCTTCGGTTGCCGAACAAAATGATCTAAGCTGTGGTGTCGCATGATCATTTAAGCTCCACGATCATGTTCGATTTAATTATTAGCGAAATTTGCGACTGCATTCTGTGCGGTAAGAACGCTCCCTTCACTCACGCACGTAAAAGTCGTTTCATACGCGTGCGTGACATCCTGTTAAGCTTCTCACACACGATAGCGATTAATTTCAAATCAGGCATGACTCGTCTAATGGTTGGTTCGCCTTTAACTATCGAGTGTCATTTTGGGATCCTACCTTCAAGATTTTAGCGATATATTCAGTATCGTGTCGCCCGATTCATTGCACTTTACGTAATCGGCGTGATTCATCGCGCTCCGACATATATCACACATATTGTAATCGACCCAGAATATTTTCGTCAGATATCAGTTGCGAACCGATCGCTATCAAGCCAATTTCGATGAAGTACCGAGATGCCGACGCTTTTTCCTTGAATCGCGATCGATAGAGAAGTTTTTTAAGCATGCGTTTATTGCTGAATTGCTGACCCACATTAATCCAACCACAGACGAGGTATAGAATAGACAGCATGCAATGCAATTTTTTGTCACACGGTCGGGAGGGCTCTGCCAGTGTCAGCATATCGACTCTGAACGGTCTGAACAGTCTGAACACCATTCGTGTCGCAGTTGCGTGCGCGTCTGTGTGCGATGCTAAGGCCCTGATTGGGCCTAAGCTGCGCGCATCGCACACAGCCGCGCACGCAACTGCGACACGAATGGTGTTCAGACTGTTCAGAGCTCGATATGCTGACACTGCTATACGTTAGCGTAGCGGCGAGCTAATTGAATTACAGGTTGCGACCAATTGTGGCGTAGGAAAGACGAACACGGCGATCGTCGGGCGAACTACGCGGCGGTCCGGCGTCCGGCTCGTATCGAGTTAACAACGACAGCCTGGAGTGGCCCGCCGTAGTCGCCGGTCTATGTGCCCTCGCACATTCATGACCCAACTTTACCTCGCTTACGCGCCGCGAATTCGTGTCCGAGCGTGACGAACGCGGAGTGAGTGCGTTACGGGAAATAAACAGAGTGCGGTGGAGTGGTGACAAGAGAGCGCGCGTTCCAACAATGTCCTCGCCAAATAAAAAGGCCAAAGAGCTGGAGGACCCGGGCTCTGGCGACGGCGTTGAGGCGCGCGACTACGACATCGAGATACAGAAGACCCTCGAGGAGATTGACGGGTGTCAGAATCAAATCGATGGCCTTAACGAGAAGGCCAGCGACGAGATCCTCGAAGTCGAGAAGAAGTATAACAAGTTGCGTAAGCCCTACTTCCAGAAGCGTAACGACATCATCAAGAGGATACCCAACTTCTGGGTCACCGCCGTATCCTTTTGAGAGAGAATGTTTTGTTATCCGGCGATTTGACGATCGTCGCACGGTTTTGACGTTCCCGGCGATGCCGGCGGACGCCGGCGCTCGACGCCATCTTGCCTGCTTGTGTACGTACTGTGCGTATGTATAACCCCGCACGCGACCACGCGTTTACCCCGTTCTACCCTTCGACGGATCAGCCAGCAGTGTTATGCTTTCAGCTACGTTCCTCCCTAAACTCTTTTTGAAGGCAAAGCGCCGCGATGCGTTGCTGTCGACCATTGTCACCGTGTCAATGTCATGTATTGTTAACGCCATTCTCCATCCTCGTATTTACCCGACACACACTATTCATTGTTATTGTTTCACTTTTTTTTGTTTTTACTTACCGCCGCTTTTACATTCGGTCGGATTGATAGGTTGATATTGCCAATGTTGCTAACAAATTTGCTTCTGTATTCTACCAAGGCATATGATTCTGTGGACGGTGCACAATGTTCATTATGCTTAGTTTTAAGATTGACTGGACTGCTATGTTGTTCCTTACATAAGATGTAGTTTGTAAACAATAAAGAAATTGCTGAGATATTGGAGGAGGACGAAGAAGATGCACTAAGATTCTTAAATAAATTAGAAGTTGAAGAGTTTGAAGACATCAAGTCTGGCTATAGAATTAATTTCCATTTTGACGAGAACCCATACTTTGAAAATGATGTTTTAACTAAAGAATTTCACTTAGGCTCTTCTGGTGAGTATTGTCCGTTAACAGGGGCATTCTTTATCAAGTTGGATTCCGTCCATTGTGAGTGTATATGACAAAGTACTGTTTTGAGGAATCTCCTGCTTTTTTGCAGGAGATCCAGCATCTCAAAGTACACCCATTCGCTGGAAAGATGGTGCAGATTTAACAAAGAGAGCAAAGACCAAAGCCCCGTTGAAGGGACGTAAGAGGCCTCTTAAACACAGATCATTCTTTGATTGGTTTACGGATCATGGTGATCCCAGTTCAGATGAAATAGCTGAATTAATTAAAGATGATATGTGGCCTAATCCCCTCCAGGTGAGTTTCATTGTTGGCATCAAGATATTTAGCTCTTACAAATGTATTGATTAACGTGGTTCATGTTTTATAACAAGGCACATGTTTTTTTTGTTTTTTTTTTTTAGTATTACCTGGCCCCAGACATGGACGGTGAGAATGGCATAGAAGGAGACGGCGAAGAATGTGACACTGAAGAAGAAGAGGAAGAGGAAGAAGGTGGAGGAGATGAGGGTGATGATGGAGCTGAGGGAGAAGAAGGAGACGATAGTATAGTCGTGGTTGAGGACGATGTGGACGAGGAAGATGAGGAAGAGGCTGTGAATGAGGATGATGATGGTGTAAATGAAGAAGATGATTTATTGGTAGACGATGAAGTGGACCGTGAAGGTATTTAAATTTTTGAATTATGATATATTGTCGTCTGTCTCCTTTTTCAGAATGCGTTAAAAGGTGGTATTTTTCATTTTAGACGCCGACGGCGACGAACCGGAATAGAGCTTACATTGGTCTCTTTATAAGGTCACTTACAGTCACGGACATTGTGAAAGAAATTAATACAATTGTATAACGGATCAATCGAGAGCAGAGAAAGTTTTCAAGACTCAGAATATTAAGCCATATGAATAAATTTCAGGAGAATTACTGTTAGACCGCAAAAAGAAAGACGCAGAATATTGTGAGCCGAAGGCTTTCGTTTCCGAGTCTGTGTGTAAAAAATGTAAACGTTTTGTAAGCGTCGGAAAAAATTTGAATACCGGAAGTATTGCCTTCATTCTGCAATTTGCATAGAATGGGGTTTCGGTACGTAACAACGTGTCCTTACTTTTATTCATGTGGCCTAGTCAGATTCTCTCCGCCTGGTACTCTAATATTACGGTACATTAATAAGTTAGATTAAAGTAAAGTAAGGCACCAGGCAAGAGTTCTATTCGTTTTTGTTTCTCCTGGAAAACAAATTTCTAAACAACATCTTCCGGAACGAGGTGCGTTAGATATGACTTTTGAGAGTGACAACTTTACATTAACAGGGAACAGTGAGGATTTTCCTTCGACATACCGTTCGGGAGAATTTGAAATATCTTGGCAAATATCCGCTTAATTCGTTCAATTTAACCTGTAACGTTTATTTGCAGCGTCAGTTATCGATATACTGGTAACGCAGAACAGCTGGATTTGCAACATTTTTTTAGTCAGCGCTATACACTGTTACTGAATCACACCATTTTTTTATTTCCTGTATTCGCTACTTTGTGTCAAAGTTTAATTTTATTTGTTGAGCGTGCATTAGAATAGTATAGTCAGAAACAGAATATACATCATTATCTTGCTTTCCATACTTCATTGACACCAGTTCATACTCAGGCAAGGTTACATCGACAATATGTTTCGTAGTACCGTATTTGGATTTTATGTTTTCAGAATTGTTATATACATCAATTGGTATTTTATATATCGTCATATGAAAGTGCAAGTCCAGAGTTAAAGCAACCCCTTGAGAGTTGAATTTGAACTTATACTCGCCTTTCTTGGTGTCCGGTTTTTCATAAAAATTTCATGATTTTCGCTACGTTATCTAGGCTATATCTTCATTCACAACCGTTTTGCGTGATTACAAATGTTTGACTCATGAGTGCTTGGTTTTGATATTGTGACTATTGAATGGAATGCTGTTCTTTGATCCTCTGTGAAGTCGTCGACAACCGATGATTATATGTGCATAAGATTAAGAGCTCAGGAAGTTTGTGGATATTGTTTTGTATACAGACAGCTTTTCTGATTCTATCGGGAAGACATTCGGGTATGAGAGCTGAGAACATAATGATTTGTATGAAGAAATCGTACATTAAACTTTGCTTCTTTTGTATCACATTGTCACCCTCAAGGAGAACGTAAGCCCCATCTCACCTCGTTCTTACCCCTTCCAAACGTCGCATTGCGATATACACCATTTTTATGCAAGAACGTATTATATTACGAATGTGTTTTACCATCGGTCATATATATGTATGGAAGAGGATATATAGACACATATATATGCGTATCTCTATGTGTATATGTATATATATATGCGCTCATCCAATCTGACTGCACACTTCTAATCCTAAGATTCCCTGTTAAAGTTATCGCTGCTGTCCAAATACACGAGCTTAGAATCAGAAATAGTTGCAGTCGTTCGATACATCCGCATATGCGGTCGTCGGTGCATTGTCTTCAGATTTTTATCTCGGTGCGATTACTTTCGGGTTTTATAAAGAGACATCGAAAATTACACAAAGGAAAAGAAATGGTGATTGAGATGAAAGTTATTTAATACGAATGAAGCCCCGGTGGTTTGAATTACGATACAAAATTAGGATGTAATTAAGGAAGATTTTACCGAGTTTTGAACTACGAGCGACAAACGCACATCTGTCCACGCGTACGAGAATGAATGGTTATGTACCAGACACTTCCTCTTGGAAAGTTCGTTGCCTCGTAGCATATTTCCGAGTCCAATTGTACGAATCTCATATTCTTGTCGATGTGCGAATTTTCTGGGGCAGGTCCGATGATCGGACCCGGACCGTTGTGCGTTCTCCACTCGAAAGAGAACGGCTCATCGATTTTTCGTATGAAAGCATCGAGTTTAGCACTCTCATACATTCTCGAGCAAAACCTCCTTCGCCCAGTATACCGTTTTACCGGATCTCAAAACTGTATCCGTCTTTCTAAGGATAACATTGGCGTAAGTCCTGTGGGACATCGGTTCCTCGTCCGCACAAAAGGGTAGCTGCGCGTCAGCGTACAGTGAATAAGAGACAAAGATATCTGGGAACCCCTCTCCGAAAACGTGTCGACATATTTGTGTTATGCGATGATGCAGTAAATCGGCAGATATAAAGTTATCAGTTTCGAATACGAACAAGTTTCAATATTGTAAACTACTTATGACTAGATGTGGATGGAAGTTTCCGTAAATATAAGACATTTTAATATACGTGTACCGCCTTTACTGTCTCATTACCATCCTCTCGTTCGATCCATGATACCGTCCCACTATATTACCATGCACCTTCGCTTTTACGATCGCTGCCGAGCGACCATTCCACGATTAATCCGTGCTTCTAAATGGTTTTCCATCCCGATGAACTTCGCGAAGATTCGAAGATGCCAGCAAGCCAATTGGTGCGGAACAGGAAGCGACCGCTGGGCACCAAGTTGGTCCATTGGTGCGCGTACATACATTCGGCCGCGTTACCGAATACCGACGCTGCACGTCTTTTTGCGGCTCTCTTCCGCTTTTTGCGGCGTCCGCATCCCTCTTTTTACCGAATCATCATCATCATCATCATCATCATCACCGTCATCGGCACTTGCACGCTCCGCTCTCACCGCTTCCTCCGCTTCTCGTACATCGCGAGAGCAGACCAGAGCAGACCGAGCACATGCTTCTGAGCCGCGACAACAAAAAAAGACAACTCCGGGCCCGGGTGCGACGAGGAAGGGGAGAAGAGTTCCCGGTTGTGTCTCTTTCACTCCCTGAACCCGCGGTTCATCGAGGCGTGCTGGTCATTTTTTTTACAACGAACCCGGTGTCGGACCGGTCGTTACGATATTGCGCGTGTCACGGTCAAACCAGCGGATCGGGGTAGATTTTTGTAGAACGTGTGACCGTGCACATGCGGATGAGACACTTGGCGCGCAACGGTGATGGGATACGTCGTACTACGTCAACTATCGAATATTTATAGCAGTTTGTTCTGCTGCGAATGCGACCTCTGCGCCGTTTCCTTCTTTCTAACGATCGCGAGTCTATAAGAGCAGCTTCGGCATGCTTCCTCTGATGCGTCCTGTAATCCTGTTCCATAAAATCATCTGTCGTCTAGGATAGACAGGAAGGAGGTTCGCGCTCGCTCAACAAACAGAATAACATGCGAGCCGTAGACGTAGAAGACTTGTTTAAAATGCGAGCGATAAAAAATCGCGCGGAATACGCCTAAGGTCGTGGGACCAAGAATCTGTCCTTGGGCACACGCGATCGGTCGCCGGGCCATCCTGAATAAAGGAGCGTGTCGTCCTGCATGGCGCGCGTGTGGCACGGAAATTCGCGCTTCCAACAAGCCATTCTCTGTGAGAAAGCACCGGCAAAAAATGGATCTCTCTCGGCATCTGACGATGGGGGAGCACATGCCGCGGAAGAAATCACGAGGACGACGAAGAAGAGGAGCGAGCGTTGCGCGTGTGTCCCTCAGTGGGAATGAGTGGAAGATGCAGCAAGAGAGAATACTGGCGAGCGAGATCCGCGGGAAAGAGGAAGATAGTAGAATGATCGTGGCAGGAGGATGAATAAGAGGCGGAGAGAGCGGGAAAGAGATAGGCAAACATATATAAAACGAGGGGAGGAGGAGATGGATCGAGCGAGGGAGAGATAGATGAATACAGACCGTATGCGTCCGTGCCGAAGAAAGGCAGGGAGAGAGAGAGAGTGAGAGAGTGAGAAAGAGGGGGTGGGGGAGAGATCGCGCCGCAAGGGAGAGATGTATAAAGGTACAGATGACAAAACCGAAGTGGCAGTGATCCGAACGCTTTAATGCACGCTGAGCGCTCGAACGGAGCGCAAGCAACGACGGGAAGGACCGTACGAGGAATCGCGTAGGAGAGTCGCGTTGCGTGCACGAGATCGCAAGTTTTACGTACAACGCATTCTTTCCTCTCGGATGCATACAGCTCGATTCGCCAAGTTTCGTTTTCGCGCGATAGATCGTCGCGAGGGGTAAAGGAGGACGAGGGAGAAAAAAAAAGGAGCGAGCGAGGAATCGAGAAAGAGGAACTGCGGCAGCACGGCACCATGGCCCGAATCGTTGGCCGGATTGCATCCTTGGCGATGCTCCTGGTGATCATGGATTTGGAGTCCTTTAATCGACGAGGTGGAGGTAACCAATCGCTGGATCACTCGGCCTTAGGATTCGCTCAATTACGAGAATTGCCCGGATTGTTAACAAATCGTGACGCGTGTTATTGAAACGGCAGGCGCTATGGCATTGAAACCGTTTTGTCTTGCGAATTATGACGGGAGACGTTTCGTTCTAACGATAATCGTAGTTGATAGAGGCATTGTTTGTAGTGTCTCGTAGCTGATACGAGGCACTCATCGTTTTCGTCCGGTTGGAAGCTTAAATAATTTAATTGCATCGTATTGGCTGTCACTGATCATTAGAACGTGCGTTCGTCTTAAGCATATCAATCTATTAGCTGGTTAATTCCTTGCTGACCAAGTCCTATTTATTCTTCATCTCTATCTCTTATTTCTTCATCCGTATGGACGGATTAGTTAGAAATGTTTAACAAGATAAAAGCGCGTTTCGCGGAACAAAGTAGAAACTCGAAAGTTCGTAGATTCTTCGTGAAATACAATATTTGCTCGTCGTGTCGGCGAGACATGCGGAATCACGCGTGCAATCAGAAAGTGTTACTAGTCGCTAGTAGAGAGACCGAGGTTTAGTGTGTACTCTGTTCTTATCACTGTATAAATCGTAATGTTCCCTGTAGTTGCGAGATGCGTCGCCAAGATCAAATATAGGAAGCATCGCGGAGATATGATCTATGACAGTGCCATTCATAAACAACGTCGTCAGACGATAGGCTAACAAAGAGAACGTCTCATTTCCAGATCGAACTGTTTGAAATGGACCTCAGCATATTATTGCACCCCCCCTCCAGGCATGCAGAATCCTAAAGACAGTGCCTTCTCAATAAATAAGGTTCATGATACGGAATGTCTGTAATTTCGCATCCCTCGGGACGTAACAATATGCTGGGGTGTAAATGTTTTGTGTGAACGGGTAAGAGCACTGATACCGCAGAATGAATTATTCATCCGATTAATGCTGTAAATGCACGCGTTTTCTGTTACGCCAGACAACATTGCAGAATTTGAGAACTAGAATAACGACCTAACGCTTCGGGCGTTCTGCCGTTGAAAACGAAGTACGAATAATAGATGATTTTTTACGTAATGCACTTGTTCTTCATCCCGGTGCGACGATCGACTCCGTCCTTGCTCTCTTTTCGCTCTTGGTACCTTCGGACGATGCTGTAACGCCAATAAAACAAACTAGATATACAGATAAAAGTCAGGTGAAGAATCTCTGACCCACATCGCGATACCTATTTTAATTGGGAGAGATAACGAACTAGAGATTGCACGTGGAGATCAGTCGCGTTTTGGCGCGTCTGACGTAGATCGCTGTAACGCGCATAATGCGATTTCTACGAAAACGGCAAGAAAGTATTAGATATTATCTAATATGAGTAATTCGATAACCGTCGGGCGTTGGGTTGGAACGACATGATTGGGATCAACCGACGCGCACGCAATCGGATGAAAAGTTTTCCTTCGTCTAAACTTCATGATCCACAGCATCCACATAAATTTCAATGCCTATCCGCGGGGTTTCGAAGAATTCCGCATCGCGAACGTCAACCGATCGCATCGGAATAGCACGTGCTTATTCGACTTGATTGTTTATTCCGACGCGATTACATTGAACGAAGAGTCGAATCAATCAGCAGCCTTGAGAGGGTCTTGATTGCTGACTATTTTCGAAGACGCCCCTCTCGGCGTCTGTTTAAATTGCAAGTGACAGTGAACTCCGCCGTCGCAGATTATCCTTTCGTCACGTACTGCGACGTATTAGCGGTACCGTACTGTTGCACGACGTATAATCAGTTTCAGTTATTAAACGTCCGTGAATAACAGTTATTACGACGAATGCAGGGATGACGGTCGAGGGAACGATGGAGGCTCAGTTCGAAAAATGCTGCGGTCTGGGAACGTCGTGGGCGATGGAGGGTCTCAGGTGCGAAAAGTTCACGGGGCCGGTGGCTGGCGTGCCGACGATCGAGCAGGGCCTCTGCTTGGAGGCGGTGGACATCTGTTGCGTGCGTGCCTATCACGAGCAGCAGTGCAAGAAGGGAAAGTCCGATGCACGCGCTGGCCTGGCGTGCGTCAAAAGCACCGCCTCCAAAACACCCGGTCGGGGCGATTATCATCGCGACTGCTGCGAAGGATGCAAACTCGGTAAATGTCTTCGACAGCGGACCGGCTTCGAGACGCTGCTCAGCGAGATTACGACCATGTCGATTTATGCACGTTAGGTATCTTGACGGGCTCCATGGGACAGGGATGCGCGTTCAAGAGCTTCACTTTCGGAAATCCGTGGGACCCGGCTTTCTTGGAGTGCTGCCATGAGGCATCGCCTAGCACCACTACTGACTTCTCGTCGGAATCGACGAACGCGACATTCTCCAGTAGCGACAGCACCGATACGACGTTTTCTTCGTCGTGGTCACCCTCATCCTCCTCGTCTTCGTCTTCATCCTTACCTTCATCCCAATCTTCGTCGTCTACCACGTCTTTTGGAACGTCCTCGGGATCGTCGTCTTCTCCCTCGATACCCACACCAAGTAATGCTTCCGTTTTAACATCATTTGGAATCGTTGCGTTTTATGAGCAGCACGGTTCGATTTATGTATCCTCATAAATTGTTAATCTTTTTTCAGCAATGGATGACATCTGTCAGTTGATGAAAGGCATTCTTTGCTCCGATATATGCGTACCCACGCCCGGATCCTACTACTGTGCTTGCCGCGAGGGATTTACTTTATTGGAGGACGGAAAGACCTGCAGGCAGGACTTGCCCACCGACAGGTATAAAAGTGAAACTCATCCATGTATACAATGTATTAGCGCTGCGGCTCGGGTTGTAAATTAAAGCAGAAACCTGTCGGAAATGCAGTTGTGCAAGAGCACGTTGCAATTCTAGCGTGTAAAAGGAATATGTAAGGAGCGCGGATGTATTCAAAATACGAAGGGAGAAATAGAGGATTTGTCGTAGGTGTAAGGGGATGAATCCTTGTGAGCAGCGTTGCACGGATACTGGAGTCGCAGTGATTTGCAGCTGCAACCCTGGCTTCATTTTAGCCGGTGACAAGCGTTCCTGCAATCCGATAACATCGAGGAACAAGCCGGAGTCGGACGAGGACAACGAATTGGCGCCGCTTTGTCCAGCCGGTTATCGGTTTAATTCTACTTATCAGGTTTGCAACGGTACGTAATCACGTTCTGGGTGGTACACGGGTGTTATAATCGAATGACTGAGGTACAGAAAACAAGGATTTTTCGAACGATTCATTGCATGAGAGTTCCATTTGGAAAACGGCAGCTTCTGACACATCTTTCGACAGCAGTTGTTGGTCTTAAACTTGAATAATTCTCGACCCGTTACACTTTGATTCTATACCTTGCCTCTGCTGCATTGTATGGGACGTGATAATGAGCATATGCTATTGCTACCATCTTTGTGTACTTCAATGTGTTGCCTTTGCCTTTCGTTACTGCGATGCTTCTGGTGGTTTGAATCTTGCCCTCGGCGTTTCGCTTGTTCGTCGCATCGTTTAGACATCGACGAGTGCCTCGAGAATAATCCGTGCCCCGGTCGTTGTATCAATGAGATTGGGTCGTATCTCTGTTTGGAGCCCACACCTAACACTTATGAAACTTGTCCGCCCGGCTACCAGTGGGAAGCGCGCACACGAATTTGCGTAGGTACGTAACAACCATGTTGTGTGATGTTATATAGCCCAGGGGGTACTTGATGTGAAAGAATATGTTGTGTCACATAGATATCGATGAATGTACCGTACTGGCCAGTCCCTGTAACGAGACTGGCCACTGGTGCGTCAACACACAGGGTAGCTTCACTTGCTTGCAAATTAAAGGCAGCAAAAGTTGTCCAGCTGGATTCAAATATGACAACGTCACTCGTACATGCAAAGGTACGTACAATCGAAAATTCTATCGTATTCCACGTGTACTCCCCATTATCTCGAGTTTCATTGTTCTTTCGTACGTAAACAGACGTGGACGAGTGTGCTGAAAAGATTCATGGCTGTCACATTGAAACGGAGGAGTGTCGGAACACCGATGGTGCATATGAATGCGACGTGAAATGCGGAAAGGGATTCGTGTACAGTATAAGCTTGGGTACCTGCGTGGGTAAGTGTTCATCACTTCAAATGCACGGTTAATTTTTCCCACCTCTTCAGCAAATGCACGCCACCTCATTTGACGACATTATCATCCAATTCATGAAGACGTACATTCGTCCATGCTAGTTAGACCTACAGAACTAACATCTAGTTGTGTTAAGTCTAATCGATCCATTTTTCAGGTACGTGCGCTCGCTCGTACCTTTGCCTACGATGATCCAGCATGCCTGAATTTTACAGTCGATGTACCCTGCATGTGTGAGTAATGACTTTCAACGTTTACGCTGCCTATAAACTTGACTCTTGAATTTTCCTTGATGAGTGTTATACTGCCTCTTAAAATGTTCCGTGGCAGACTGAAATAAGTGACCGTAAAAGAATGTTCTCGAAAAGTTCTCGGCGACTCTTTCAGATATCAACGAATGTACCGAGTCAAGCAGACCCTGTCCTGAATCAGGAACCAGGTGCATCAACACAATGGGCAGTTACGAGTGTAGCAGATTATTCGACGGTGCCGTTCGTGATCTGCCAAAAAAATCTGACTCCGCAGTTTGTCCTGCGGGATACAAGCCGGCGATCAATCCTCCAGGAGCGTGCATAGACGTCGACGAATGTGACGAACAATTGCACTCGTGCGATTCAGACGAGCTCTGCGTTAACAAACTCGGCAGCTACCGGTGAGTCTCCTCTATCCGCTCCGAGTATTTTCCAATATGACACAGGACTATGTACTATGTAAAATCGCGAAACAAAGAATTTTCCTCTTTATTGAGGCAAATGTGCCATTTTTAATCTATAACTGCTTGCGCTTATGCTGCACATAATTAGATGCCAGGCACGCGACGATGTCGAGGATGATCTCATTAGTGAGGAGAAGAAGAACGACGGGCGAGATTTGCAGTACAGTACTGGTCGCAGAGGAATTTCAACGACCATTCCGGTAGCGACAAATGAGGCGGAGGAGGTCGACTGTCAGCCTGGATTCACGTTTGACGTAAAACTCCAGCAATGCGTTGGTAAGAACGTGTATATCACGTCAATTATGCTGATTAGTGGATCGATAAATGAAGTGAGCGGACGGGAAGATATATGAATACTGTCCGTGAACGTTTGTCATCAGTCTTCACTGCACTTCACCCACATACATATAGATATCGACGAATGCGCAAACGATTATACTACCTGTGGCATTGGCGAGCGTTGTGTGAACTCGATCGGTGGATACGATTGTTCTCCTGTATGTTCACCCGGCTTTCAACCCATCGATTACCGTGGGTCAGAGTCGTGTGAAGATGTAGACGAGTGCAGAGTCGGTTTACACACATGCAATGCTGCATCTCACACTTGTATCAATACCAATGGTTCGTACATCTGCCAACTTCTGACTACCACGTCGACATCTACATCGACATCCACAACTACGACGACAACCGTTAGACCGTCGTTTTATTCCCGCTTGAACAAGATACAGGTACTAGTTAACAATTTTTGCCTTGAAAGTTTTAGAGAAGAATACTCCCTTAAGTGTACAGCGATCTAGAAGTCTCGTAATGCTGGTTGCATGTATGATATCTTATTTGCAGCAAAGTGCTGAGCAGTACTGGTCCATAGAACCGTGCCGATTAGGCTACAGAAGGGACCCATCTACTGGTTATTGCGTTGATATAAACGAGTGCAGCGTAGGTCCAGGGTGTCGGGATCATGAAAAATGTCAGAATACTCCCGGCGGATACGAATGTTCACCCCTCTGTAGCACTGGTTGGTATGTAATGCCATCACACATTTCATCGCTTCTCAATACACTGACTGTCGCCGCGTCGTCCAAAAACGAGTGAAAGCTACTTTTTCCCGGACTTCTTCACAGGTTCTTTAATCCAAGTTTTAAGGGTTGTCAGGACGTGGACGAATGTTTGCTGGGTAGGCACGATTGTCAGCAAGGAAGTCATCAATGCGTGAACACGAACGGCTCGTACACGTGCGAGGTCATTCCGCCCTGCAGAAGTGGATTTAGACGGGTGTACAACGGGAGTTGTACGGATATCGACGAGTGCTCGGAGAATCTCCATAATTGCCGTTTGGAGATGCATCAGTACTGCATTAACAGGGAGGGATATTTTGAATGTTTGACCAGGTTACCGTCTTGTCCGTCGGGTTACCGGTACTCCATCAGTGCAAGAGATTGTGAAGATATCGATGAGTGTGCTACTGGAAGGTACACTTGCGATGCCAAATTTTCTGAGAGATGTGTCAATCTTCCTGGCACGTACAGGTAATGAAATGAACTGCAGATCATATCCTATCATCTTCAGGGTTTAATGTTTGTACTTCGGTCAGATGTGAACGCCCATCGTCTCTTGGACAACGACAACGACAGCGGCCAGCGTGTCCATCAGGATTTCGTTATCACCCACGTTTGAGACAGTGTACAGGTATGCAGAGTTGCAAAATTAGTAGTTGAACTCTTTAACTGAATTAGTAAGTGTCGACTAACATCCTGTAGATTATTGTACTAATCCATCTATTGAATTTTTAGTGACCTCTTTTGCAGTTGATTCAGCGGTTCTGCTAAACTCTTCCGAATTGTAACTATGCATGTATACAGATCAGTAGGGAACGTATGAAAATTTCTAGTTGTACATGGACTTGTGGCTTTTTGTGAATGCACTTTATCTTTACAATTGCTACCTAGCCGTTGCTTGTGCCGTATTTGCGCCACTGCTTGCAAAGTAATTGTACGGAACTCGTAGCTATTTCGTGGATATCGGGAAGTATAAAAGTGTTGTATTATATTTCTAAAGACGTAGACGAGTGCGCTGAAGGACTGGACTCCTGCGGCGAAGAAACCTGCTACAATCAGCCAGGTGGTTATACCTGTGCAAAATTGCCAATGCCAATGACTAGACGACCTCCTACGACTCCGCTTCCGGCGCAAGCCAACGAGAAGTGCGTGGATGGCACGAGATTCGTGAGAAATCGGGGCTGTGTCGACATCGACGAGTGTCGTGAGGTCGAGGACGCATGCAGCAGTAACGAACAATGTGTCAACACGATGGGCAGTTACACATGCAACTGCAAAACGGGCTTCAGGCGAGAAAATCTTACACAAGCCTGCGTAGACATCAATGAGTGTCAGCTGGAGGTAGGAAGGCTCTATTGCACATTTCGCGTATATATGTATTGCAGTAAGTAAGATTATTAAGATTTTGGAACCAATCTTGTTTCATCGGTAGAATGATTGCTTGGCAACGCAACGTTGCGACAACACCATCGGCAGTTACATTTGCACCCGTTTCCTGCCGTGTGGAACTGGATACACGTTAAACGCAGTTACGGAGATTTGCGAAGATGATGATGAATGTCTTTTGGGTACGCACGACTGTAGCGGTGGTTATCACTGTCGTAATACGCTTGGTTCGTACCGTTGCGATCGGAATCCACGAGTACCACCCCCTCAAGCACGCACAGCTCCTGCAAACCCTTTCACGACCACAACGACGACTCCGCGATCCCTGACTCCGCATTCACAAAGACCCAATTGTCATCGTGGATTTGAGCCCGGTTCGGGAGGAAGTTGTATGGACATTGACGAGTGCCAACGGAATCCTAATCCATGTGGTAGGGGTATGCAGAGGTGCATCAATACTATTGGCTCGTTCAGGTACCACATCCTATACATTCCCAATAAACTACCACGATCTCCTTAATTGTTTCGACATTTTTCTAATCGCAGGTGTGTCTCACGTGTGCTATGCGGCAAAGGCTACACTTTGGATGCGACTGGCCAGCACTGCGTCGACGTAGACGAGTGCGCCGATGGTAGTCATCAGTGTTCACCTGAACAAACCTGTCAAAATAGGCAGGGCAGTTACCTATGCACGTGTCCACCGGGACACGTAGAAGGACCGAACAGAGATTGCATCGACGTCGACGAGTGCAGTGTTTACGGTAGTCATGTCTGTGGGTCCAATAGTCGTTGTGAGAACACTGTTGGATCATATAAGTGCAGCTGCGACACTGGATTTGAAAATGTAGGCGGTGCAAGTGGTGGTTCCTGTCAGGTACAAGCATGTCACATTCTATAAGATTGCGTCTTATCGACGTGTTACGCCTGTTAACACATGATCATTTGTCACAGGACGTGGACGAGTGTCAACGTACACCAGGCTTATGCCAGCACGTGTGCGTGAACACATGGGGTAGCTATAGGTGTGGCTGTGAGTTGGGTTACACGCTGAACGCCGACAATCGTTCCTGCACCGATATTGACGAGTGCACAACGTTTAAAAACAACAACCTCTGCATCGGTATCTGCGAAAATACGCCGGGAAGCTACAGTTGCAAATGTCCCGACGGTTACAGACTCGGCGAAGACAGTCGTACATGTCAAGGTATATCAACATTGTTACACGGTACTTAGATACGAAATGCGACACGCGAATTTTAACAGGCGTAACCTGATTAGTCGTAAGGTAACGCGCCTTACGAAAAACAAGTCTGCAATTAATTAAAACGGAACTGCGGTAGAACCGTGGTTGGACAGCACGTCGTGCATCCAGTTGATCGCGTGAGCTTCACTCGGAACGCGCGTTCCAGCCACTTTATCCCAGCAATTACGTAGTACAAATTGTACTTGACCCATTCACCGAAGAACTGGAGCGTCGTTTGGATTATCACGGCGGCTGCCCACGCTCTCGCGAATCTGGCGCGATCCAGACTAAAGATTTGCGCTCGCGTTTCTGATTGCTCTTTTTCATGTGCACCTTTGTGTTTCTCTCTCGTTAGACATCGACGAATGCGCCACCGGACAGGTTTGCCGAAGACCAAACGAAATGTGCCAAAATACCCGGGGTGGTTTTCGATGTAACAGAATAGACTGTCCGTCGGGATATTACCGGGACCTTGAGAGGAAGAAGTAAGGCCAAACTGATATATGGTGCTGAGGAAGTATGTTTCTTTTCGATACATTAATCATGCGAATCTCATTTCAGTCGCTGCATGAGAACATCGACGTATTGTCCGGCCGGTGATCTGGCCTGTTTCCGTTCGCCGTCGCATTTCTCCTATAACTTTATTACGTTCGTGAGCATGCTGCCGATCCCGCAGTCGGGACAGTTGGAGCTCTTTACAATGAGAGGGTCGCACTTGCCTACATCGACGATACAATTCAGCATGGCGATGGTCGACGCTCGTGCACCTCCCGGTGTGCAGCGTGCAACTGAGTCCTGTTTTGCCCTCAGGAGACCAGCAGCTTCGCAAGCTGTGCTGGTTATGACGCGAAGTATCCCAGGTCCACAGGAGATTGAGCTGGATCTAAGCATGGAGATATATCACAATGCCGTGTTCGCCGGCAGCGCGGTTGCGAAGCTCTTTATCTTCGTTTCGCAATATGAGTTTTAAAGATTTCTTCTTCTCTCTCTCTCTCTCTCTCTTCGTAAGGAAGTCATCGATACAGGGATAGCCAAAGGATACCTTTAGCGCTAGAAACAGCGTCTGTGTCGGTTTTTCTCTGTATTGAACTCTATGTGCCATGTGTTTTTAATGATGATTTTACTATTTCTCCCATTTGACTTTGATTTCTTTCCAAGCGACTGACTATAGATTGCGCTGGTGGGTCGATTCTGAAATCTTCGAATTTGAAGGCACATCCAGAATCTCGACTCGTAACATTTGGGTCCATAATCATCGTGCGCGGCGAATGTTTAATAAAAATCATAATTGTGTATCCATATGTATATAGATGAAATAAAGCTATCTGCATTAGAAGATCGGGTGGACCTGGCTAAGGGAAACATTCGATCACCTTATCAAAATCGTAATCTTTATTAGAGTTCACTAGGTGACACTTTTATTTCCTTCGTGTACGTAACGTCTATTACCAGTGCTCGCCTGCATTACAATCGATGCTTATAAACTACGAAATCTAGATCATTCGACTCTCCCTACGATGGAGCAAATAAAGCAACGCGTTTGAGATCCGCAATCGGTAAACCGCCGCTTCGCTGCGGCGACCGCGACTAACACGTGCTTTGATATAAAACCTCGATAAAAATAAAACGTAGTAATATCACCGTTTCCTTACAACGACCATCGTATTCAACGGGCCGTACAGATAGTGCTTTTACACGAAAATACAGCAACTCGTCCTACTATGTGTGTATACGCGTAATATCGGCGAAATATCGGTGTAAATTGTCGTGAATAACAGCAATGACAATCGTTATAATCATAATCGTTATTATGATGCTAGTAATAATCGTAATAATAATAGCAGTGATAGCAATCATAATAGCATTAATGTACATAATGAGAACAACTATAATAACGAGCGATCTGGTTGAACGCATTAATAAGCGCAGTGCTGGAGAAATGCATACTAGACAAATGAGATTACGCATCCTTTCTGCGACGGACTCGTTTACGCTTTTGTGGGCGCGTACGAGTGTCTGGGCTAAGTAACCGTAAAGAGAATCGTTAACACCGTGAAACGTTATCTGCTTCGACGAGCCCTGAACACGCAGAGAGATTTTCCCTCGATTCCTTGGTGCCAATCTCGTCGAGTAAAGTCAGTCGCGATGAAGTGCTGAAAAACGTACACGGTGATAATAATAAAAATAAATAGTAATAACTAATGTAACAGCCTATAAACGCGACCGCGTAATCACTTAATCACTTGATTACACGTCGCGACGTAACGATGGCAGTGACGTCCGTCGCTCTTAATTCTAAAAAAGTGAAAAACGAGCGTGACTAGGATTACTATGAATCTTTAGACCTTTTCAACACATTTGCCGTCCAAACTTTTAAGGGTGGGCCGATAAACGATATCAAAAGACATGCGAATGATCGTGTCACATGCTCGTGCACGACTCCTGGGTATATACATTATACATATTGGCGCATGTTGCCTTCTAATACAGAAATATATATAGATATACGTCTATCGCAACTGGGGACCATCAACACTCAAACGATGTTCCCTTACAAGTACTACCTTACGAAAGTTCGTATTCCGTAATTGGGAAACATCAGTCACACAGTGAATGAACATTCATTCATCGTTCGAATAATGTAGCTTATCGCGTTTGCCAATTTAGGATCGCATTAGTTCTTACTCCGTGGTCAAGTTCCTTTATGCGGTGTTACTACCGTTAATTTTTCAATCAATTTATATCGAAGCTCGTACCTCTTGTCAGTCCGTTTTCAATCAGAATTAAACAAAGCGAATCAATTCGCTTTCTTTTTTAACCGCTGAGGTATCATCTATTCGATTAACTGGGACTAGTATACTATCATCCCTGCGTCGCCGTTGATTGGAAGATAACGTATATGTTCCTCGACCTGCGGAAAATCCCATTTCCGTTTCAATTGCTTGAAACTACGGCTCTATCAATTTCGTAACTTGAGAGGTAGAGAGTCGCGCATCGGTCATACGAAGATTTAAACAATTTCAATGTTAATAATTCTCTCTATCAATCCGTCTCATTATTGTCTACAGATTTATCGCAGTCGAACATTTTCTTAACGTTTTTTGGTAGTCAAATGCTTCGTTTAAGAGCCATAGCTAAAAGCATCAGTTAGTCTAGCAAGAAAACTGACCTGTACTTTCCATCGTGTCCTACAGGTACATACGTATCTGACATTTTTGGCAACTTTTTATTGTAACCATGCGTTGTTCGACGCATTTGAGAGTACTCACAATAGAAGCACGATAGTGTCCGAACGGGGAATCACAAAGTGAAACTGTAACTCGAAAAATATAAGAATCTTATCTAGATCATTGGAAAGACAACTGTGGTTGGCAACAAACTAATTTGACTACGTACTCGTATTGTGTCGTGAGATATTTAAATGGGGGGCTAGTGTGCGTAACACCGTTCGTAGGCCAATCTAATTGGTCTAACTGGTATGAGAATTTTATTTTACCCTTTATCACGTATACCAAACTATAGAGGTAATTCCAGGCAATAACTACTGCCCGATCTACACCGCATTATGTCAGACTACAATCGGGTGGACTACTTAGGGAGATATTTGGCATTTTTGGCCATAGGCGATATTCGTATTTTTGAGGCACTAACGATCAAATTCGTTCGGAATTAATCAACGACACGTAGACGAGATATTCTCGTCTCACTCATGCAACTAAACAACAACGTGCCAGTAGTGGAACATTTCCGGCAGCCAGTAACAGAAACAGATATTTCAGTGCAAAACGGGTACCAATAAATTAAACAAATTCCCTAGTATCGTAATCAATACCTTTGTGCATCAAATCGTCTCCTTCTACGTCTCGTTCTAGAACATATCGAATAGCTAGCAACAACCAAAACGATAATCTTTCAAACGCAATACAACGAGAACAACCGACAACGATCCAAAATCAATTCAATCTCTCGAAATATCATTTCGACGAGGATATATGAATATCGTCGATCCTGTCAATCACGACAGGTCAACAGTGTAAATGAACAGAGTGGTCCGACACAACGAATTGCACCTTGGCCGACGAGGTGAAGCCGCTCGTCAAGGTGCAGTGATAAGATTCGTTCGGTTCGTCGAAGGCAAAAATCGGCAAAGTGAAAATCTCTGACTAGGACCTCATTCTCAGTCACTGAACGGATTTCGAAGCTTTGAGCGAGTTGTGCGCCTTCCGACGACGCCTCGGAGGTCAGGCGATCGTGTTATTGTCCAGCTCGGCAAATTCTCGCGTAACTTTGCACACATAATACAGGCGTTCGTAAAGTTCCGGTGTACATCCATAATCCCGAAGATCGTTTAGCCAGTAAGAAGCCGCGTGCCTTCCGGTATCAATGTACGTTATGAGGTAGCCCCTTCCGGGTGACTCCTGAGAGACAACCATCTTTGTGTGGTCGACGAAGAAATTGACTTGCAACAGCGGAACAGTCAGTTCCATAACGATTGCCTTGTCCGTTCGCAGCCATCTTCGCATTCTAGGTACGCAAGCGTTCTTCGACTGTCTCGATGTGCCTCTGTATTCCTTTATTTCGCCACCTGTATGATGAAGATACTCTGTGGTGAAGCCTATTCTCCAAGACAAGAGCGTTTCATATAAACATAAGAAAATAATAAAAATCGGAAGGTAACCAACAGTCTAGTATCGATGGAAATATAATCACCTTCCGTCAAAAAGTCATCCATGTATTCAGTAAAATGCCGGAGTAAGTCGAGCTTCGTTTGTAATGTTAACGGGACATCTCTTTCCCTGTGGTACCGCGTCACCTCGTCGTCAGTCGTCATATACTCCACTCTCCTGCACAACATAATTTACACTAATATAGTGTCATAGAAATTACACTCGTTTGACCTTACAGAGTTTTATTGATGAAGGGATACAGATATGTTACCTTACACGACGATTGCGACTCACTGCTGCTTACGTCTAAGCTTCGGATATTATACAGAAGATATATAGAAGAATTTTCCGAATTAGATGGATCGAAGATTATGTGACACCTGGAGGTCTTACGGATGCTTATCTTATTGAACAATTGTTTACGAGCGAGCTTGATGAAGAGTACAATATAAATAATGCATCGTAACTTATCTCTGTAGATATTCCATTACGTTTTTCTATATGACCAACAATTGCTTTTATCGAGTTATCAATATAGGCGTAACGTTTTTCATATTAAATCTAATGGAATATCTGCAAGCAATACGTCAGACAATGTTTTGCTAATATTCTTATCTACATTTCTTCACAACTTTAGATCTAAATATATGGGTTCCGGTTACTTGGTCTATTGGTACGACTATGATATACGGGGAAAGAACGTCTCACTTCTAGATCGAACTTTGGAAAATGGACTCCAGCATATTGTACACCCCACAGGCATGTAAAAATATACTGGGGTCCGTATCCCAAAATTCGATCTAGAAGTGAGACGTTCACCTTGTTACCACTATCTAATTATCGTTATCGACTGACCTCCTGTCGTGAGTGTAGCTGATCTTCGTGTTATCATTGAACAGAACGCCCACGGATTTATCGGAGAGCTGGAAGCCGAGGCCGTACTTATTCGAATAGTCTATCCACTTAGTGACGAAGAGTGGCACGACATCCTTCACCGTCGGCGGGTTGTGGAGCATGTTGTTGCGTTTAATTTCGGACACGCAGGCCTCTAGTGCCCGGTGCATTTGAACACTTTGTGCGACCAGACCTGTCTTTTTGTGGTCCGGACAAAGGACGCTGCTCAGTCGTTGCCTGAATCGCGGCAATTTTGGCAGCTTTCTCACGAGCCAGTTCGACACCTTCGACTTCTTCTGCAGACTCTTGTCCAGCCGGTGCAGAGTTTGCTGATGTTGCGTCTCTTGCGTCGACATCGTTTGTTGCGGGCAACGAGGCGACATGTCCGGATGCCCGAGACTTTGCCAAGACTGCACAAACGTTCCCTGGGTTAGTACTTTGAAACATTCGAACATTTTCAACACAGTGAAGTTGTAAAATCGCTTAAGAACCTGCTTCTGTACATCCCAAAAAATGGGAAAAGCGTAATCATCGAATCTTTTATAATACGACACATAATACTTTCGGTCGGTCTCCTTTCGGCATGACTCATAGAGACTATAAAAAAACGTGAAACGACAGGTGATTGTCTGCTGGCGTTTAACGTCGTACTCGTACCCCTTAAGGGAGGTTTAGCAGGAAGCTTATCGCGCGTGTATCGTATGATTCACCTGCGATTTGCCGAGATCCTGATTCCTGGAGGCTGTCGAGACGCAGGAGGGCGATGATGTGGGCTCGATTATCGCAGCATGAGGCATTTGGTAGCAACAGGTGTGCGGCAAGGAGGTCGGCACGTACTCCTTCATCAAATAAGCATGTTCCTTCACCCTCTCCAGGGACGGTCGCAGTTCGGGATTCGGCTGCAGAAGCCATCTTATCAAATCTTGACCGCTCCTACTGGCTGTTGTGTCGTCGACCTCTCGGTAGTGATTGTTACATATCCTCGCGTACGTCTCCTTCAGGGTGGCCGTGTCAAAGGGCGGCTGGCCCACGAGTAAAGCGTAAAGGATACAGCCTAGGGCCCAAACATCCGCCTCATAACTGTACGCTTGTTTGTACAACACTTCCGGCGCGATGTAGTTCGGCGTGCCGCATATCGTCCTGTGAACAGCCGCGACGTTTCACCAATCTTTTTTTAACCCGACTCTATCTGTTCATGTTCTACTCTCTCGCTACCCATTAATACACATTTTTAAGTCAGACTAGGGCACTGGAGGAGCCATTATGCCAATTCTTAGCAAGTACATACGTTGAAATGTTTGACACATGTTTGAAGTAAAGTTGTCTATTATTTTGACATTGTCTTTGATATCACCCAAAAATGGGTCAGAGGTCATGGTTTTTAAGGGCTCTACGTTTTTTCGACAGACAAGAAAATAGTTTAGAGATATTTTCAGAGTTGAAACGTGTAGACACAATTGAACTGGTGAAGACAAGAAAACAAGATGATATCACTGTGTTGGTCTGACGAAGCATTATCGAATTTGACAGGGTAATTAAACATTGTAATTAAATGTTTCCTAAATAAAGAAAAGATTCGTTGTCACGAATGCACGCGATCCGATAAAAGATGTTAACCTACGGCATTCATGGTAAGTTGGCACATTGCGTAGGAAGAGTAAACTTACACGCGTCTACGCTGGCCATCGGGTCTGGTCGCCAGGCCAAAGTCTCCAATCTTGACTATCATACGATCCGACAAAAACATGTTGCCTGGCTTCAGGTCCCGGTGAACGACTTTTTGGGAGTGGATGTAAGCGACGCCCGTCACCATTTGCTTCATGTAATACCGTGCTTCCGGCTCTGTCACTTTACCACGGTACTTCAGCACGTGCATCAAGCTCTGTCGAAGAGAAAACGACACGCTCTCTTGTATCGGTGCACAGGATGCGACGTGGAACGGATTGCGCGAACGGACGTCGGGAAAAAGCACGCTGACCGTTTGCGGCTGATCCCGTCCGAGTTCGGTTCGAAACCATGCGCTTCATAGTTTATGGTGCGAAAACATGGACGTAGCCAGTCGAGCTGTTAGTGCGGGTGAAATTTTTTGCAGCGAAGTGAGTCAACGGGGAGCGTAGAGCGAATCATCCAGCACAATGATGCAACGCGCTAGACGGTTCAAGGTAAGGTCTATTCGCAGGAATGACGGTTGCGTCGCGTCGGTGCAACGATAGACACACGGCGTGTATATTGTCTGGCGGGGTTACTTGATCGAGGCACCCAGGCACCGTAGTTCAATGTGAGCCCTCTTATTCTGCGAAGCAGCACGCTCATTTCATTGAGGGCGATTGTTCCGCGACGGCCGATGGTTGACGTCGTCTTAACGAGCTCTGATTTTAGTAATGACGCCATTGTTGAGCGATAAAGTGCGGAATAAAATGTAACCGATAGGCGCAGATGTGCATCCACTCGTTGGGAACTACTGTGTCTCCGTTCGTCTGCCGGCCCGCTTTGCAGTCGGATCGCGTTGCATTGTCTGGCCGATCTAGGTAGAATTTTCCGGGTGTGTAACGTTTCTGTAACATTTACCGTTACGCCTGTAACCCGAGCACCGAGCGCGAGGAGAATTTAAAGGCGACTTGCGCAAACGTAGCAATCCTGCGCGCCAGATGCGCTGCATTAATTCATCATGAGAGTTGGTGGCATGCAGGACTTTACCCACGCGTGCACTGTTCCTCTAAGCACATTCCTCGCGCCTAGTCGCTCAAGACACCCAGGGAAAGGTGCAATGAGACGGTATGAAATCTCGCAGCGAGCCATGAAAATTAGCGTTCGGTCAGATTTGAGCGTTCCTCAAGTATTCCGTTACACAGGATGTCGGGTCAAATGGTAAAATCGAAGGAGGCAGTGCGTCTAAGTGTAACTCAGCACCGTTCACAGAGTACGGGACGAGCGCAAGAAAGTACGACGTCGGCGCTGGAGGTATGAATATCTTGACCCTAAAGGTCAGGGCTCGAAGTTTTACGATGCGCCCCGTCTTTGCTTCGCAGGAAGTGCCGTGCTTCACGGGACTGGGCGCAGTTATCGTCTCGACCAAGGTCGTAAAGAATGTTTGTAAACCGGCGTCTACCGTTTTGTTTCGCACACTCGCACTCGTCGCGATCTTTACTGTCTGCCTACGGTACTTCGAGTGAGCCGACTTACAATGGCCAAAAGTGTTGGTGGCCAGGCGCTTTGTTAATGGGACTGGCCGCACGGAGGGGTCGTACGACGCCGAACCTTCGAAAGGTCTCTGGAGCCTGCTCTCGGAATTCCTCGCATACGCCTATCAAACTATGTACGCCGATCTACTCGCCGCTCACACATTACCTGGATCACAAGCTGATCATGGTCCGATCATAACTATCGAGCCCACAAACCAGAGGTATAGTGCCGGGCATTTGGAATCTCACCTCTCGCATCCATCGATTGCGCGCGCTGATCTTCCCCAATTAGGGGCGGCGCAGTTAAAGTTAATTAGCTCTCGATCCGATAACGCTTCGATTAGCGCTTTGCGCTCAGCGATGAGCGCTACCGAGGAGTCGATCGGAGCGATTCCAATGAATTTTCGACGAAGCAGGAGACGACGGGAAGGAGAGGTCGAAACGAGAAGTGATCGTACGAGGGCAGGAGATCGACGATAGTCGCGGGATTAGCTGACGGTACGCTGCGGCCTAACGGTACAAACAGGTCCACGGATCGGCCGTGGAGAGTGCAAGTGCCGCTCTCTTTTTCCGGTCGGATGAAAAAGACGCGTGCAAGGTGGCTTCGTCCCGCTTTTCCGCCGCGTTGATTATCTCAATAAAAGCGTGCTGCCCACGGGCGAGCACGAATGACGCAGGCAACCGATTTAGCGACGCGTTAACATTTTAACTCAATCACGAACACCGACTCCATGCCGAGAGATTCTGCGCTGCCCTTAGCTGGCTTCATCAAAATATGGCAGCCTTCGAGGTGCCAGTTGCGCACCCCATCGTCCTTTGCCGATTATGACCGCGCCGGTGGCTTGTGATAACTGACACGTGAGCCCACGTTCGATCGGGTCCGTTGTCTGTGACGTCAGGGACAAAGACGAGTGAGATCGACGTTAAGGTGACCAAGGAGACGTCTCTCATGGACGAACGCTTTACTCTCCCCCTCACCCTTTGATCATTACCAGCATACCAGCCTTTGCGTAGTGTCCAATTTTCGCACGAATGGCAAGTTCAAACGCGTAGTAATATTTCTCGGCCGCCTGGGTTTCTCCTGTATCGCGGCTGCGGGCAACATCGTCAGAGAGAGGAGAGAGAGAGAGAGAGACACGGTGTTGGGAAATCTCGTGAATGGAAACAGAATGTGTCGTAGGAAACGGGCGTGCGTGCGTGCATAAAGGCAAGCAGGCAGGCAAGCGAGAGGCTAGGTTAACGAAACAGGTAGGTAGACAGGGAGATATACGATACCTTTCGTGGACAGGCTTCCAGAAGCATGTATACGTTCAGGTTGTCCTCGAAATAGTGATGCATCTGAACGACGTTCACGTGATTCAACTCCTGGTGTATCATGATCTCACGTGCGATCTGTAATGAAAATGGACCAAATGCGTATGTATGGATATGGACCTGCATCGTCGTTGCCGTAACGAGGGATCCGTCAAGCGATCGATCGGGCAAAGACAGAGAGCTGACGTTTAGTCATTCGGCACTTTACTGGCCAGTTCATTGAGCACCGATCGTTTCTATGTATTGATCCGGTGGCCGGATTCGAAAGATTATCAGTCCAGGAAACCTTGCCTTAGTACGCCGAGAACTTGATTCGCAAACTGCTCTCCGTTTCAAGTATCATTTTTCCAAGATTATTAGCTTCCATACTTGACGAGAAACTTTCTACCAATTTACGAGAGTTACACGGTGGGCCGGGGAAGACTTTGAATTAATTCCGAACGAAGTGTCGGCATAGCTGCTTCGGAAACTTTTTAACGAGTCCGCGTGACGGAATACCAATTGTGGAAATGATTATAATGTGATCGAGACAGAGAGCAAGATAAATGAGGGCGCTTGCGTCTAGGCAGGTGGTTGATAAAGTTCCAATCAATTACGAGAAGGGTTTGGAGCTGGCCCAAGTAGAACGACCGCTATGAGGCGGCTGACATTGCAGGAAGATGCGAACAACGGTAGATACGAACCTTTTGCATATGTATCTTCTGCATCAGGTTTTTCGGGATGATCTTGCAAGCATACTGGTTCCCGTTACTGACGTCGGTCATCAGATATACCCTCGCGAATCCGCCCTGTAAGATAAAACAGCGATTACTTTGGCGAATGGTGTCTATTACTCAACACACACCTCTCTTCTTTACAACAAAAATAAAAGTAAGGGGGGAACGGCCGATTTTCAGGGGGAAGCCAAAGATCCTCTCCGAGTCCGCGAAACGTCAAACTAGATTCTAAGAATTTCTCCTCGATCATCGTATGCGCCTGACTTGAGTGAAAGGTTTTCTCTTTCAAGAATGAGAACGTCATTGAAAGATACGTTCTGACGAATTATTACCCATCACCGTTCTGCGCTCGATGTACCGAGGAGGAAAGAAAGTCAGTGTTTGCCATGAGCTTATTCGCTACGAACCGCGAGTCTCTCAATGAGAGTCTCTACTTCACAGAATCGACAGTGCGTAAGAAACTAGATTACCGAGACCGAAAGCACCGTACTTATACGCGACACCATGCCACTTGACATAATCACAGGTTTCTTGGCAACGAATTGGCTTGTCCTTGAGCCGTTTCAATATCTAAAGTGGCTCGTTTAATACAATTCCTTAGTCATTAGAAAGGCATTAAGGAACGAAATCGGCTAGTTAATGCGCGCGAAGTGAATTGCCTCGATCGTTCATCAAACACTGCGCCCTAGCGGAGTAGAAATCGTATTCAGGGTGTATATAGGCATGATCAATCGATGCCAGCGTAAGACGCGCGATATTTCGACATGAGCGAAGGTCAATGCCGCTGAACGAAGAGCCGATCAAAGGCGGGAGCATTCTTTCTCCGTAGGAAAACTCGCCGCCGTCGTCGGATCGGAAGTGCAAGAAGCGCGAGAATCTAGCCAGGAGAATGAACGCGTTCGCTCGTAAACAAGTCCGTCAATGTTCGGCGCGCGTGCCCGCGAGGAGAAAAAGGTGGCGGGAGACTCCTGAGGCGGGCTCGCTGCCAGAATAACTGGCTCGAAAATATCCGACGGCATTACGAAAACTCGGCTCGTCGCGGCGATATACCGTCACGCGATTTAGAATTACACCGAATGTCACTGCATACGTAGTCTCTCGCGGCCTCTTCCTCACGGCCAACGGAAGGACGCCGCGGTTGCTTTGTCGCACGGACATGCCACGCTAATGATGTGCAAGGTAATGATTCAACAGGGCAGACGGTTCGCGAGGCGCTCTCATTACTAGAGTTGGAACTGTTTGTAGAATTTTTCGGTATCCGAATATTCCGACAGTTATTATGTACATTCGATTGTTTATCGAATAGTAACTAATGCCAATATGTAGCTAGGTGCTATGAATGATGCTTATTAAGTTCGTTTATATTCATTGTTTAAAGTTTATTTCGATAATGATACGTCAGATTTCGATTAAGACATATGTTCAGATACGGCGTTGGAATAACAATAAAATATTTTAACTGTGTACGTTGGTCCGGCCAGTAAATAGATTGTGAAAAGCTGTTTGAAGCTATCGTCAACGCATCACCGCTGGAAAGCGCGCCAAGCAATATTGTCGTTTCACTCGACTCGGGACATGGCGTAAAATTGCCATTAACGGTAAACGAGATCGTTTATTTTGCGTCCAATCAACGATGTCTTTGCTCCTGCACCGATACTGCATCGCTGGTTTTATTGCATCAAGTACTGAATAAATTGCAATTTTTTCTGCAACAGAAAACGAGAGGCCTTCCTGTCAAGTAGAACTTCTAAGTTTAGTTTTATGGGAATCCTTTGCTGCGAGAATAAAATGTTATGTCACCGATGAGAATTAAAGATATATTCTGATAGTCGTTCATTTGTGCACTTTTACAAGTTTTAGCAACACAAAGGTGTACAAGTGAAACCTTAATTCGATCACGCATTTATAGCCCGCGATTATTAATATATTAATGAGTTTCTAGACAGCGCACATGATTTCTCGATCGACAGTAAAGACGTGTTCCTCGACGTGCGTGGCTGGTGATAAAAAAACAAAGAGGCTCCCAAAGCAGAGCACTGGGGTTGTTCGTAAGACACAATGCACCATTCTCCGATCAATTTGTTGATATTAATGAAACGGCAAGGAGACAGAAAGTTACGAAACAACGATACTGGAGATGGTGGTAGCGTAAACAGGTATATAGCTATGTACGCAAGAATAGGAGACTGCTAGTGCGGTCCAGTAAGATTAGCAGCCAGGATGTATGACTCACTCGTACAATTCGCCGGACTCGACAATCACTTTGCGGTGGCATACCAAAGTCAACGGTTCTCGGGGTATGAAAAATGAGTGAGTGAGAAAAGTCAAATAACCAACGTTGCATAAGGCAACTGAGAATTCCAGAGAGCACGCACACGACGTGCACTTGGATTCTGCTCTAGGTGCAGCTCGCGCCAGTTTTTCACCGTTGAAGGGCAAAGGACGTCCGATTTTAACAGGCCGCTCGAGTCTGGCTGGCTCGAATGACGCACTCGCGCTCTGCAAATCCGACATAACGGTTACGCGATCTGGAGTCACGTTCCGGCGGTCCTGTAATGCTACAGCATACATATTTGTCTTTTTTCTTTCTCGCCCGCTCGCCCCTTCATTCCCTTTCCTTCTCTGCCGTGTACCGTTCAAACATTCGAGTACAACTGCCTCGACGCTTTTGCTCCCACCAGCGATGTTATCACCCAACAGACATCACTATAGTTATTATTATCGATGCAACGTTCCTTCTTGAATTTGGGGCCGAATAATTATTACTTTCCCGTCCACGGGGTCCGCGATAAATATCATTTCCTCCGGCCCTCTCTCGCCGCGTCTTTACGGTAAACGGTCGAGCGCTCCGACAATGTTTCAGGAATAAACGCACCGTAAACACTCGCCATAACACAAGGGGCACACGGTCTTCCCCGTGCGCGCACGGTTATGGCGAAGGCGTTCGCTTATTTTTAAATACCTCCGACAAGGTAGCTAAAAATATCATCCTACGCGCGTGCCCGCGCTCGACGCAGCCTGCCTGATTAAATGGACCGTTCGCGTTCGATGAAAAAAGAAGAGAAAAAAAGGGCGCATTGCTGTGGCTGCGCTCTCTATCGGGCCACCGACGCCGACGATTCGATCGAAACGAGCGTGGGCGGACCAAGGAAACAGATGCCACTTTTGCCCGACGAGGCACGTACCGTCGCCACTCGGCTTCAACGCTGTCAGCCCCTCTATGAAATGCCAACCCTACTACAAATTTCAACCAGCACTCGAGAGTGCTCCGTCGAATACCATTGCAGCAGAAATACGCGTTTCTGCTTGTGTAGATGCATCGTGTAATGACGAATCGATACCCAACGACCCGTTAGTTCCCAATTAAGTGTTAAAATTTCGATGGTTCCAGGGAAGTGTAAAATCGGAAATGGGCGTGACACTTCTGTTGCAGTTCGCGCTCTGCAGAAACATCTCAAAATACGTCGATATGCACGGGCTCTTTGCTAATTGTGAGAATTCCTTCCACGTGCTCAGCAGATTATCTTGTGTCAGCTATAGACGCGAGCAGTCACGCAGAACTCGCTTATTCGCGTCAAGCGTATATATCAATGTCGTCACAGTAGAAAATTAAAAATGGAAACCACGTAAGAGAGTAAAATGCTGCGGAGTACACGCGAGAAGATCGGTCGTTCCGGTAGTGAAACGCAAACCGCGGCGAACGCGACGAAATGTCTGTAAAAATATGCTGAAACAAGTTCTCTATGCGTGTCCGCGGTTATATCTTTTGTCAAACACGCTCGCAGCAAGCCGCGTGGTCAACCGCCGTTTCTAGCCAACTAGTCGATCTAGCCACCCGATCGGCAGCAATACTATTTTCCGTATCTGAACGTATCGTGCAACGAGTTCAACGCCAACCGCTGTTCTTTGCCCGAGAAAAAGATTATCCCTTTGACTCGCGTGTCTCTCGAGAGCATCGCAAATCTTGAGAGGTCCGCAATTTACCTGGTAATTAGATTTGGATCGAACGCGCACTTATATCTTATCGAATTCAGGCTAGCGCTGCGTGTGCGATCATATCAGAGCCACTCGAGAGTGTAGGAGAACCCGATCTATCGCGAATGCTCGATTAACTTGAGCAGGAATACTCCAAGGACGTAGAATGCAAGAGAATTGTGCCATCGGTTATTAGATATACATATTCCAGGCTCCAGCATTAATCACTGTGAGAACAATACCTCTTGCATACCATTTGGCAATATTAGTTTACCGCACGATATGGAATTAGCGATAAGCACGTGATTAAGTGAAGAAAATTACTTTCCCTCCAACTATATTCCCCACTCGTCGAATAGGAATTGAGCAAAGTTGCAGGCACGCAATTTCATTTACGAAATAAAGAGCGAGTTCACATCCAGCACGCTATATCCTCGTGGCAGGAAAGACGATGAATCGCGAGATAGATCTGGCCTCGCTTAGTAACAAGCGTGCATCTCCGCTAATCGTTATCAAGCGCCGAGCGCCGAGCTGCCCTGCAGCGGCTGGGCGTATCGTTATGTCCACTCGGCAAGTAGACGGAGTGAATGTCCCGCGAATGGGATTATTTTTTCGCAATGAAATCAGCGACATCGTGCTGCATACCGCCGCGAACCAGTCACTGCGATTTCCTTCGTCGCCCTGGCCAGGAACGAATGTCGATCACTGCGTGTCGGCAGAATTGGAATAGACACGTGAAGAGGCTCGTATACGATCGAACTTTGGGACGTGGACGCAATATTGTTTGATTGAACGCCCTTGGCCGATTGAAGTGTAGACGGTACTTCACGTTCTGCAATTCAATACCGCCGTGGGTGAGTGTCGGCTGAATTTGATATGCGCCGACGATTACGACAGTGGCTCGGTGATATGAAATATGTAATTTATTTTGTTTTGCGTCGTACTCCAGGTAATGAAGCAAATGATTAACAGACTTTCATAATCGCCAGCACATAAGACGCTGGCTCTAACGAAGCAGAGGTGAAATTGTTGAACAGCGGTGATGACGTCTATCCGAACGTGCATCGATAATCGTTAAGTGACCTGTCCGCTAAATTAAGGGAGCTTAAATTTAGTAGACATCTCAGAGCAGCGGCTCGCCGCTGCGGACGAGAAGACCCTGACCTTTCATTAATCTTCCCACTTATCGCTCGTGACGCTCTCAGCTCGACACGGAGCTTCGTCGCGGCCATCCTCAGCCGCCCACTAATCGATTTACCTCGTTCTCTATGTTTAGAGCACGTGTTCGCACCGTTTCACTGACATAATCATTGTTACGGGTGCGCAAGACTTCTCTCGTCAAGTGGCATACGCCTCGTTGCCTGCCACGCTTCGTTCACGCGCCCATTTCCCATTCGAGATACGTACCAACGTTTCTAGGCCGATTACGGAAACAAACCGCTACTCCAGTGTACGTACGATCAATAATTCACCCTACGCGGCGATAATTCGAATAATGGAAAAAAAAAGAACAAACGTTGCTCTGTAAATAAGTGCACGATACGATGGTAGATGAGTGTACATGATAATTGAGCATGATAACAAAGTCGACTGTCGAATCTCCGATAATATAACGCTCGGAAAGTCATGAATTTCTTAGTATATTTACGTAACGCGGTAAAACGACCTATACACGTGCCAATGTCTATCAAGCGTGTGCGCTCGCGAGCGAGCTGATCTAGGCATGAGAACGCGGTCTACTTGGAGTAATATTAAAACCCATTGCTTCGATTAACATGCACAAACCGTCTCAATTGACGAACGTAAAGAAGCTAACAAATAGATTGATGCGCAATCAATTCCGCGTAAAGTGTTCTCAATCGTACGATCGACTGATTCAGTCGAGTGTGCGTACGAAGAAAAAAGTCTGGTATCATTCTCGTCGTTTTCAGGAAGTTCCCTATCGATCAAATAAAGTTAAATTAAGCTGCACCCCTTCCGGATATCGTGTTGATACTAATACTGTGCTAGGATAATACCTGGTACGTGATACCGACAATTTGTGGCGACGCATTATTCACGCGTGTGTTTACGGCTACGTTCGGCTAGCAAGCTCGGAATATATTCAGCGAATTCGAGGGAGCGAGGTCCGCAAGAAAAATCTACCTTGCACGTGAGATCAAAGAAAGAGAGGCGGAATTTTCGTGACTTTTCAAAGCACCGTGACCATTGAAAATCCTCGAGGAATTCCGTTGCCTACCCAGATCTAGAATGCGGGTTCTTTGTGACGTAAACCATTGTGTGGCCCAGGCGTAGGTATAAAATCCTAAAGCTCCACGGTTTGAACCATCCGACCCCTTACCAGCGGATCACAGCATCCCTGACGCTACAGCTATTTTTCCCGTCCGAAAACCGATGTTTTAAAAACTGTTGCAATTCGTCACTGCAACCGGAGCAAAAATGGTTAAAAATCTGTTATACTCGAAAAATCCGTGAACCAACTAAAATTCATAGCAACGTCCCTCGCGAAAGCACTTTGTCGAAAAAGAAGTGAGTCGCTTCGACGTTCGTGGAAAGAAATGAAAGAAACTTGATGCGCATCGACGAGCGCATCCAATAACACAAGCGCGATATCGCAGAGCTCGATTAATTGCTCAGCCAGATATTGACATCAATTAACCGTTCTTTCGCAACGCGACTTTGGGGTCGCTCACTTTTCCGCATAATTATTAAGAAGCGTTACGCTCCATTTGAGAGACTAATGCTATCGTTCGCGTTGTAATTGGAAGTGGTTTCTCTGATATAAAGCCCGGCTCTGCCGAGGGCATAATGACTATCGAAGCACCGAGTGAAATGCCGTTTCACTCCGTCGTAGTTTTATATAAATCGAAAGCCGCGACAACAAACGCTGATATTATATAGACGTACAACAGTAATTTCGCGTGGTAATTGCGCAAGGGGCAACAACGTATCGAGGTTGACGGACGGACGCGCACTAGAAAATTCCACGTATCTTCCTAACTAAGCATCGCGGCGCTGTGTGTTTGCTCGTCGGATCAAAGATCTGTAGCGCATTAGAATTAAGGCTGCGCCACTTTCTATACGCACGTATTCTTGAGAAACTTTACGTTTACAGAAACTCGTTATGGAAAACGACTGACACGTAACCCATTATTAGCCCGGCGTCGTTATCGATCGCCAACTATGGAAATGGATAACATTTTTGCTGGCTCGGGCGACTGGGAAAAATCATAATTAACGAGCGCTCGGTACGAGTGCGTCACACTGGGCAAAGTAGCGCGGGGCGCGGGGCGCGGGGCGCGGCCGTAAATTTTCCGAATGACAAAGTTGAGCAGGAAGCTGCATGTGGCCGGGGTACGAGAAATCATCCGACGATCGCATATCGATACGCCCTTCCATCGGTAAGCCACGATATTCGAGCCTGTACTTCCTGTGTCCCATCCGCACAACAGCGGAGAGTGTGCAAAACGGAGCGAAAGAGGGAAACGTTGCCCGACACTGGTGATGGTGCACGGGCACTCGTAAATTAATTCATGAATATTAAGTAGCTGGCACACGCGATTCACTGGAAAATTACAAGGACCCGGAGCCTTTCTTCGGATACATGAATGGCCTACGAGTAGAAAGAAGCAGAGTAGAAGGCGAGCCGGTTAAGGAAGATAAAATAGAGGGAGAGGAAAGAGGAAGAGGCTCATCCGCTGAACTTATCCTCGCGACTACGCCGAACACGCAAGTACCGAGCCAATCAGTGAAAGGCACCGGGATGTCATTGACTCGTGTAGAACGTAAAGGGCCCTCCTGCATGCCGATTAGGAATACACCTCCTCTACACCTCACGCACGTTGCGGCGTAACTGTAAACCTGTGAGCAGAGTCAATACTGCATTTCGAGATACGGGTGTCTACAGTTACCTCCTGGAACTTTTCTAACTCATGATCTCTCGGTCCGGGGGAAAAACCCGATATTTCCCGTAATTGCGAGAGCGATACGATCTAAGAGTTCGTCCGATATATGAAGCTCGCCAACTCGCGCGGACCACGGGACGTCCGCAAAGTCTGCTTCTTGCGCGTTTTGCGGAAAGTCATTAGGAAACTGTTAAGTGGGCACTCTGGGAAAATGGAAGGTGCGTACCAAGCTGAACGTGTGCCTGCAACGCCATATTTCTGGTGCCTTTTACGCCGACTGTCGATGGATCGCGTGTCGTACGGGTGTCGTATTATGAGTTGCGAGTGGAAAAATAGCAACCGGTTAGTTGGCGTCGGGAGAAAAAGACGAGCACGTGGGCCTGGTGCTATACGGAAATATGAAGAAGCGAGTCTTGATAAAGAATCCAGAGGCGCGTAACGGAAAGCTCGATTTCTAACATAAGATACAACGCAGGGTAACGCCCGTGCAACCGGGTGCGGATAATCGGGATGACGAAACGACGACCGGTTCTCGAGCGGAGGATATAGTTTGAGACTGCATCCTCTGAAATTATCTCTCCTTCGAAGCCCTTGCGAGCTGCAACTTGCAGTGGATCGATCGATCGTTACGAAGATCGCAAATATTCTTCGTTCCACAGAAACTCTTTTGAATCGGTATTCCCTAATGGAAGCACACAGACTCACGAAGATTATTCAACAATTTTAATGGCACGTAATGATTATGCCAGCAAACGGGTTTCGTTGAGAAGCGGACAAAGTTTATTCTGTACTTATTGTTAGTTATACTTAGTTGAACGCGAGAACAGCAGAGGGAGGAGAAGACTTTAGTCTTAAAGGCTGTCTAGCCGTTTGATTTAAGATGAAGCTGTGTATCTGTTTTCAGGTGTAGGCGTACCTTTGCAACCAGTGCCTGTCTACCGAAGCTTTCTATAATTACATCCACGCGAGAAATGTCAACATTTGCCCGCGGTGTACACGGACTACGAGCACGTTTACTCGTTAGTGTAATTAAAGGGAGTCCACTGACGCCTGCTCGCGGTACGTGTGGTGTGGGACGAGTGGCACGCTTTAATTCAAAACCGTGCCAAAGGCATTGTTTGCAAACACCGGATAGTTCGATAAGACCTTGCCGTCGCACGACGCACGGTATAAGAAACGCATTCTTCTATCGACACTCCTTTCCGAACCCTCTGCCTCTGCACGGTAACGACTCACGTTTCCTCCTTTCGCACGGTTCTTTGTTGGCAATGATTTTTTCGTGGAAAACATTAGACCCACCGTGACGACGAAGCTTCCACGAACGGTTTGCGTTAAAACTCGGAGTAGGCCTACAGTGATTCATAGTCGACGGTGCTCGGTGTCTCTCATTGGAACGCCAAAGACAACTAATTCAGTGAAACGTCACGAGTGCGGTTTGCAGAAATCATTCCGCGAAGCACAGAGTGATGCCCACTCCGGCTGACCGTGGCGTCGCCGTCATACTGCTCAGCACACAGGCGAGTGCGTGTTTATTTCCGCGTGAAGCGGTATCGTTGCGCGCCGGTCGGAAGGTCGATTACTTAAACGAGTCATAACCCTGCGGTTCCCACGTTTCGAGATGCCATTCCTCGGCGAAAAACGGGACCTTGGAACGAGTCTGTGAACTCGACGGACAAGAACGTCGAACGTAGGTAGATATACGCGTGTGCGCACGTCTACACGCCGCATACGTGCGAACCGCGAACAGACGAACCGAACGACAGGTGCTCGGGCCTTCGCTTCTCTTACCTTTCCAAGAAACTGTCCCTTGTAGTAAGCGTTCCCCTGGACGGGATCGACGACGTAGTCCGACTCCTGTTCGGCGGAATTGTTCAAGGACGAGGTGGACGGTCCCGCGGTGACAACGGTCGTGGTCCTCACGAGCGGAGTCGCTGTGTTTCCGTAACGACTTCCACTCGCGGTTGACGTTACGTTGCCGCCGGGCGTCGTGGCGCTCGTGACGACGATGCCCGTCGTTCCATTCGCGACGTTACCCGCTCCCACCGACGGCGACGAGAGGTCCTGCACCTGAGTGTCGCCCTTGGTCGCTGACGGTTGCATCGACGAGGCGTAGATAAGCGTCGAGGTAGGCGTAGTAGTCGCGGTGCATGTCTCATCTTCCGTCCGACAGGACGTCGCGTTTCCGTCGGCCTTTGGATACTCTACTTGATAGCAAGGGTGGGAAGAGTAGGTGGACTCTACTTCCAGAGGCAGAGAGGATGCTCCACCTCCCCCGCTGCCCCCGCTGCCCCCGCTGCTTCCGCCGTGCCGTCTACTTTTTCTCCGGACGAGACTCTGCAACGACACCGAACTCTTCGACAGCCCCTGCCGATGTCTCGCCTCAACGACGGCCGATCTCGCGGTGCCGCTTCCTTCTGTCTTCCTCCGCGAGCACTCGGACTCCGAGTGCGTTCGCATCATGTCGTCCTCAATTTGACATTTCTCCAGAGCGTGACACGGCGCTGTAGCTATCGTCGCGGAGTCTGCACGCGAGTCGACGTTTAACAGCTCGAGAAGTCTGGTGGCTGTGGCGTCCAGGTCACGGGGGGGTGAAGAACCCACCTGCATCTCAATTGCCATCGACGGCACCGTCGGCATCTTTCCGCCTTTGCGTATCTCTTATCGCGTCGCGTCAGTGACAACACACAACAATAACAACGACGGCGACGGCAAAAAAGAATACGATCGCGACGAACGCGAGACGGAGAAGACCCGCGCGACTCTCGCGACTTTAGCAGGAAACGATGCACCCTGCCACAGGCCGATGGCCCCAACTTCCCCCACGTCCTCCCGCCACAGCCCTTTCCTCGTTCCTTGCTATTACTCGCATGGCATTCGATTCGCGCGACGGCATGCTACGGCCTCCTGTCTTATCCTCGAGCCCATTTGCGGGCCGCGAGAGGTGGCGAGAGGCGAAGATGTTCGCGCAGGCAGACGCACAGGCCGCGGTGAGAGACAGAGCAGAGCACCCTTCAGACTCGCGGGCACACGTGCACCGAGATTCGCTCGATAACGCCTGCCTCCTATCTCGCTCCTTCTTCCTTCCCCTCGTCGCGCTCTCGTCCACCTATTCGTCCATGCAATTCTTCCCTCTTCGCACCCTCTCAATTCGGGGGTAGTATCAATTGGACGCACCTAATATCCTCCAGGCGACGCACTGCCACGCGATCTCGCGCGGAGTGCTGCGTGGTGCTGCGGAATCTGCTGTGGAGCACAAAAAGACGTCCTACCGACGACGTATCGAACAGCGACGTTGCCGTTGAAAAGAACGCACGCGTCGTCCTACCACTGATCAGGCAACTAGCCGCTGCTGCCCGCTTGTCCTGGCTGGTGCACGAGCTCACTCACACTGCTCGTTGCGCACCGACCGACCCGACCGATTCCCTCCCATTCCTACGCGCACTGCTCCCCCCTCCCCCGCTACTTTAGTCAGTGCTCCAGTGCCGTACGCGACACATGGTCCCCGCAGATCTGCCATCACACTCATTGATTTTCCTCCCTTACTTTCATCAATTCATCTGTCAAAATTCCCTTGTCACGGGCAAAGAGACGCAAACCATCGTCCCCTATAATTACAATTAATTAATCTATGTGTACGATAGTATTTGTAGCACAATCCAAATACTTTAGACACTTGTGTTTCAGTTGATCGCAATAGATCTTTCTTCGAAGATTTACGGCCCGCGATAATACTATCGCCGAGAGATCATTAAACGATTCATGAAGAATTTACAAAGAAACGACTAATGGGATTAACGAACAAAGCCATGCATGGCAAGCACTGTGTGCCGCATCGGTAGATGTTACTTGTTGATTGCGTGAACGGACAATAGGATGTCGGGTAAAAAAAATGGTGTCACCCTGTGACGCCCGACTGAATAAGAGATTAACAGAAATGCACATGTACCTTTCGAACAGCCTCGGTATATCGATTAAACGGGGGCAAATATTCGCGCGTATCTCAATAAGTGAAATGAAGGCATAATGTGCAACCAGAGCCAGAGACAACAGGTCAATTTTACTATCGCAAAGTAGAACTTTCAGCTTCAGTCTCAGTCTTGAAGCGGCAGCGAACGATTCGTACAAGTCACAGCAACGTTTTATAGACAAAACGAAGCATATCCCTTTTTTTATTATAATATATAATTATGGCGGGTGATATGCGGCTGTGCACGAGAAGCATAATGGAACACTACCATAGTCTTGGGCGATTTGCCCTATGGCTTTTGTGTAGCGTGGTAAAATAGTAAACGGCACAAAGAACTCTTCACGGACGTTATCGTGAGAAAGTGTATTGTTTCTAATATCGCGCGTAAGGAAAATGCGAAGGTTGTTGCACACGCACTGGCATTACTCACTCTGAGGGAAGGAATCGACTCGGCACCGACGATTTCTCACGAATGCCTTAGCTATAAATATCAGTTATCCTTCCTCCGCTGTCAAGCGACAAAGTTGCCAGATTATACGAAACGTACAGTTTACATCAGTGCAAAGCAACAATGGTATATAACAACACAAGGGGATTTAAACAATTTTCTCGAATTTTTCTTCATTGTTATACGACTCAGAAATGACATGTATATTGCAGACTGTGTAGACCACATTCGTGTGCTCCCAATATATCAATGAAAACATTACATAAATTCTAACAATGCTTGGATCACAGTCATTTGTCACGAACATTCTTTGCGATTGAGAGGATTGAAGTTTAAACCGGATAGCAACTAGCGTGTTTGTACGGCCCTGACTCCACTATTTGCTTCGTTGTCCCCTCGTGTCCAACCTGCCATCTTCTTCGCGCTTGTTCCCTCTCGATGCACTTTCTCTTTCTTTCTTCCCCTTCATCCCAGCGGTGTACCACCGTCAAACCGGGGAGCACGCATCGTCCCATCATATACGTTCGGTCATTCACACAAGGTATACCTGTTCCAACATTTGAGATACGCTAAGTGCATATCTAAATATAGGAACGGTATAGAAACGGAAGGCTGGCATATATCACGGACCATTCCTTGTCATGGGTCCATTGTGCACAAGCGTGCGCGCACTTTCATATCTGTACAAGCCAAAGGAAATATTGCACGCTACATCACGAAAGCGAAACATTCGTTTGCACTGCGAATCTCGACAGGCCCGACATTGTTTCATCGTCGGATCTGTTAACAGTGGCAAAAGAAAGTGCCGTGACTCTTGTTGAAAAAGACCAGCAAACAATAGAATGATGAGACTAATTCATAGCGCGAATGCGAGCCCAATTGAAACCAAATCTTGCCGTCTGTATTGGTGGTGCACTAAACTAAACGTCGGCAACAAAATTTAATGTCGTCCTAATATATTAAATACTTTGCGTTCCAAAGGAATTACAAGTATTGCGACTCACAGAGCTTTAATTTTAGATACATGGTAACGCGTGCACATGTCCAGTGCCGTGGCACCTGTATCAAACTGAGCATGCAACGTTCCGACAATGAACAATGACAGCTGGCAGCTGGGGGAGCGTGAAACGGAAAGTAAACAGTTCATACTTCACAAAGAAAAGTAATCACGACTACTTTGCAGAAGAAGCTATTTGAATCATCTAGGACACCACACAAAAGGGTCTTCATGGACGTTCTTGACCATGGCGAGGGGCGAGAATAGAATTAGTGCAATGTCAGGTGAACATAGGAGACCCTGTTGCACTCAGTGGCATTCGTACTGTATAGACGTTGTCGATCGATTGTAAGCGTATATAGTCCTGTACGTAGACTGCAAAAGTCGGCTCCCAAAATAGAGTTATCGAAAGACAACGGAACGCATTACACCTGAGAGCTTGCGCCAAAGAAATGACGTGCAGGAAAGTTGTGCAGCGCAACCTGTCGCCCACGATCGTACTACGTTCAAGGAATAGATTCAACGTCCGAAGGAATAGGAATGGTGCCGAATCATGCCTTGTACGTAGTCAGTGAGTCTAGTCGTCGCGATGACGTTAAGAAAATACTTGGCCGTCGTGTGGTGAACAGAGCGAACAAGGTGATCGCGCTGGCAAACATTTTTCGTCTCTGCTGCAACGACGTGTCTGTTGATCGCTTACGTCTTACGAGACCCATGAAAATTTTACATCCTCGTGACTGCGTCATGTATTGTTATTATAAAACTTAACCTATTTCACGAACATGCAACTAGCGAGATAACGCAAACATGTATCACAGTTGGTTCGAAGTTCGCGTGCCATCGTTATCTCGCGACGATTGCGTTTGTTTTGCGGGTACTTCCTCGTTCTCTCTGCAGTATCAGAGCGATGCTGAAACTAGGCGAACGTAATTTACGTAATATCTGTTTCCCTGAGTTGCATTCAATGACAATCACCCAGAGTTACCCGCGTACGGTGTAGGTAACTCATCCTTCATAGAAACGTGAAGATGCTCGAGGGAAAGAGGTTCAGTGGCATAGGTGTAACAATCCTGAAATCACACATCAAAGAAAATGAATTCACTTCTAAAGACTGTTCATTCCATGACCAACAAGAGGAATGTGTTGGTGAGGGAGGCTCTACAGAGACAACTGAATACTTGTGTGATGGAGATGCAGGGAGCACCAGGGGTTGCAGAGGATGGAGCAGTTCAAAATTGCGAGGAGGCTATGACCCTGTGTTCCATTATAGAAGCCATCTTCTTGCATGGACTGAAGGACAGTCTTCTCAATCGAGTGACAGAAGTTCTCAGCGGTCCAGACTTCGATGCAATGCCACAGCCGAGTTTCTGGGGTCCACTGCTGGTATTTTCTCACAGGCAAATTATAGATCAGATTCAAGCATTGGCTCAAGTTACCACAGAAGTCGGATATTGTCGAGCTTGGATAAGGTTGGCCTTAAACGAAGGTTTATTGGCAAGCTATCTGTGTTCCATAAGAAGGGACAATTCTGCCCTAAATCCTTATTACAACCGATCCGCCTTTATCAGAGATGGGGATCTTGTTGAAGTTACACAAAGATTAATCGAAAGCTTAGATTATATACGTTTTGAGCTGGCATGCAACAGTAGTCTATTAAACTACTGGTCTAATACCCCTTTGCTTCTGGCGGGCATATGGTCTCCTCCAATGAAATCATGCCCTGTATTCAGTGCTGTAGATATTGCAAAAACAATAACCAGTGATCTTACAGATAATGATTATTTTGATGAAGTTGAAACAGCCAGTTCTATTGGTAGCTTAGGATCCTTTAATTCTTCGCAGTCTGCTCTCAATAACATAGGCTGCATAACAGAGGATGAAGCACTGAAAATAATACTGGCAAATAAAAAGACCAACAGTAGTAAAAGTGCTCAAGAACGAAATGAGTGTCTTGTGCAAAATGAAACAAAACAAACAGATTCAAAGGAAGCTGGGGAACAAGCGGAGGAAACCTCAACATCCATAGTTAATTGTAATAATCCTAAGAAAGATGCACAAACATGTACAACTAATGATGTAGAAGATTCGGCAGAACAGAATGTTTCAAAGGAAAAGGTAGTAGCAAATGATAGCACAGCCACTGTGGGAAATTCATTAATTGGGAGACTAGGTTGGTCAACATCATTTGAAGATTGTGAATCTTCATTAACTTCATCTGTGATATCTCATGGTTCTGGAGCAGATGCTCCCAAAACTCCAGGTGATGGGCCCACTTACGACGCACTCATCCAAAGTTATCACACTGCTGGAAATCCAACAGTGCCAGACTTACAAGAATTTTTAAAAAAGTTTCCTAAAAAGGAACCTGCAGGAGATGACTCCAAGGAACAGTCAAACACTAAAGTATGACAATGTACCAGATGTGTGTTTTTCAGAAATAGGCCTCTACATAGCTACTAATAGATAGTTAATATGATCAAATTTCTTTACAGGTCATTGTCAATCTTGACGAACAGCTGGGAAAACTTCCAAGAGAGAAGGGCCTTGATGCGCAGAACTATACCTGCTTCGAATGTGGTCACTCAATTGGTATGACGTTTTCGAAAGCATTCGTGTGCTCATACTCCGGTGATTATTACTGTTCAGAATGCATGGATAAAGGAGAGTATATAATACCCTCCCGTATGATTCATAACTGGGATCTGAAACGTTATCCCGTTTGCCAAAGAGCTGCAAAGTACCTGAAAGACTGTCCTACTCCGTTGGATCTAAAGATATTAAACCCAAGAATTTATATGGCTGTGGACACCATGGCTCAGTTGCAGTCTCTAAGAATCCAATTGAACCTTTTACGAGCTTATTTATTCACCTGCCGTGAGCCTGTCATAGAGTCGTTGCAAAGAAAAGTAGCTCCAAGGGATTATCTGTACGAGCATGTACACCTATACTCTGTCACTGATCTTCTCGATGTACCGAATGGCGCGCTCGCGCAACAGCTTCAGAAAGTGGTTGAGTATGCGCGAAATCATGTAATAAACTGTTGGCTTTGCAGCCAGAAAGGTTTCATATGCGAAGTGTGCAACAACCCAAAGGTCATATATCCTTTCGATATGGAGTCAACTTATAGAGTAAGTTGACAGCTTTTTCCCATTCGTTCAAAACGTTCTAATTATTCGTCAATAAATATTTATTGATACATTGATCATTTCAGTGTGGTGCCTGTAACGCGGTGTTTCATGTCGATTGCTTGAACGCAAACAAACCATGTCCGAAATGTGAACGTAGGCGCAAACGCATGGACCTTCCGCTTTTAGATATGGGATGTACAGAGATACCGAATGAAATCGCAACGTCACCGCCCATCAATATTAATTAGATTAATTTATTTTCCCTGCAACGTGAATATGTTCTTTCATAACGCGCTTAACAGTATTCTATCTTTTTGTAAGATAACGTAACAACGGTGATGATCCGCAATACGAATAATCAAGGTCCATTCTAATTTGTTTTACTTATTGGTTATGATTGCGCATTAGTGTTGATCTAAATATATTTGTAGGATTCGTGCGTCGCATCGTGTAAGAAATTAATTGCCTTCTAACGATACTATAGTCCAGTGTGGTCACGGTGGGGCCCCTCACGCGGCTGCTTCCACCTCCACTAGCTGGACGCAACACCGACCCCCCTCCCCGCCCCCCCATATACTCTACCGGCTCAGCGCAAGCGATCATGTGACGCACTCAGCGTCGTCCGTCACCATAACAACGGGTAGTCGGGTGGGGACTCGAAATCGCACCTAGGTGCGGATCTTGGACCACACTGCTATAGTCCAACGTAAACGAGCTATGCTTCATTATAAAATAACCTTTAAATGAAGTCATAGGTTCCAAATGTGTTAATAGTACGAAAATATTTTTTTATATGCATTTCGCAATACGACAGTGTCCCCAAATGAATATTTATTAATACATGAGATAAACGATTCTTTCGTACATATACAAGAAATCGCTATGTAATGGTACAATATCGTTTCCGTTATACCTTTATGTACAAAAGTAGTGAAATATATGGAAACGTTCATTTTCCCACCTAATTGACTCGCAAATTATTTCGATTATTGTAAATAGCGACCCCTGAACGAGAATTACTTGATTTACTTAGTGAGACCCATTCCAAAAATGAACAGTTTTTAATTTAAACAAATTACATATATACCAATGACAACTTCTAAACCACTCTAGGAATCGCGAATTAGTAGATTCATATGACCACACATATACGTGACTCCAAATCCCATTGTGGTTACCCGAAAATAAAAGTAATGTTACGATAAAACAACTGTATCGTTCCGTAAAATTCTTACAGATACATAATTCCAGCCATTCATTTACTAGTTTTACATGTTTTAATAATTGAGTAGTTCCTAGCATCAGGAAAATTTAGTAAATTAAAACGTAAACGTACCGAGCAACGCGTTCTCCGTCTTGTTCGCCAACGGTTCAACTACTGCATGCGTGCGCCGCTTCAACGCGATTGGTTATTTCGTTACCATTTTCCATGAAAATTCGAACGATCTGTCTGTTGTTTCCAATTTTAATTGACTTTACCATATAAACCGCGTCACTCATAAACGATACCGGCTAACCAACCACAAAACTGAACGAAACCTTGAATTGAAATTGGATTGAAATATTACTGAATTTCGTATAGCAGTCAATATGGTCGTAGAGGTTAGTAATTATCCAAAAACTTCATTAGTAATAAACCATGTAATTAATTCATTTGTTTCACGTATTTGTAGAAAAAGTATTAATTGACATCTATACAATTCTTTGTGTTACCGTAGTAGCATAAAGTTTACAAATAGGGACAGGTACAAAATAGATCACATTTCACTGACATTTCAACAATTCATTAAAAGAGAAATAACCAACTGATTTAATGCGTTTTTGTATTCCAGAAAATAATACTACGTTATATACAAAAATATAAATAAAACATTGTGTTAAATATAGTATGAATAAATAATAAAATTTAAACAAATAACTTGACAGAAAAGAAGGAAAGTGAATGAGTGCATTGGTAGTAAATTTATACTGCCAACAGGTATGCACATTAATTATCACTTTTTCTTTTCTAACTCTATTTTTCTAGGAAATATTTTATTAAACAGTCTGTTCACAATGTTCATGCCCAGCAAGTATGCGCCAAAGGTAACTCTAACTTTTCATTGGTTTGCCAATGTTTGTTGGCCCATCACAGTTGATTGACTTTTTACTATTTTCACGCTGTGATATAAAATTTAACCATCATTACTATCCGCTAAAAGTATTTCAGACCTTTATCACTGGCCATCATTAAAACCCAAAATATACATACTCCCAGTATGTAATACCACAAGATTGAAAGGAAACTATAAGAATAAATACGCCTCTTTGTCTTAAACTTTCATAGTCTGGTAACAATAGTTGTACTGTTGTTTGATTTAATTCCAATACAATCATCTGTGCTTGGGCCTGCAGCTGTGGCACTGTTGGCAGTAATTTTTTCATTTCGAGGTGGTTGTTCTTCTACTATACTGCCAGGCTTCTTTAGAGCAGAGTCTTCCGATTTCTTGCTTGCCAATTTCATTAAGTCCGAATGTATTCTAAAATGTAACCTAGATTCCAATAGGTATCCTGTGTAATTTCTCCTATAATAAAATAGGTAAGAGGAGTTATAGTACGACTTTTAGTTGAATTTTTGTCCATTATGCACTGCTTTGATATACCTGGCGTCCTCAAATAAGGAAACAGCAGTTTGCGTATTGCCTTGATCTTGGGCTAGTAGCGCCAGTTCCACAGTTGCGTAAGGTAGTAAGTAAGTGTCTTCTCTGATTTGCTTGCTTAATCGTAGAACACGTTTCAAACAGTCTTGTGACTGTAATGGATGCTTCATTTGACGAAGGCAGGCACCTTTGAGAAGTAGCAAGAGAGCCTCATTGTCTATATGGAATTCGGATTTTCTACGGAACATATTACGTTGCTGGAGAATCGTTACAATATATGGTCTAACGTAAAAGAACGTAAGTAAATAAGAATAACTTACGCCATCGCTTTAAGCTCTTTCTCCGCTTGTTCGATGACTTTGAACATATTCATTACTAAATCTTGACGTTTACCAATTATCCTGAACATGTTCCAGACATACATAAGTTCGAATATCGGAAGGACTAGTGTGTTCTTTTGTGCAAAATATCGCTCAGCCCTTTTTATAACAAACTTTTCCATAGGTAATGATTTGCCTGCTATACGTTGTTTAAAAGTAGGCGCTTGCATCATTAAGTTATCGACAGTATCTCTTTCCGTACTTCTTGCCGCAGGCTTTTGCATGATAAGTATTGCAGCGGTTTGGTAAAGGTAAATAGTACGAGACCAGTTCGAGTTATTTGCTAGTAAGTTGGCAAATGAGGCAGCTTTTTCCCACTCATGTAATGCACAATGTGCCCACATCATCTCCCAGAAACAGAGATGATGGAATTGAGGCCAATGTTCCTGACTGTTCCAAGACTTTTTGTACCATTCTATAGAATTTTCCATGTTGCCTCTTGTAAGTTCGAGCCTCCCTTTGAAAAAGAGAAACCAAACCCCGTTTGGATAGAGAGCCATTTCTTCTTCTAATGCCTTTTCACACCAATCCAAGTCTCCATCTGCATGGGTCAATACAACAGACACGATTAAGTGGTAAGAGAGCAGTGTCATAACGCATAACACCTGTCGGAGCCCTTTTCTCTCATTGTACCCTGCTCTCAATTCAGCTAGTCCATAGTCCTGTTAGAAAGATAAATGTACGTCACTCCATAATACTAACATGGACTGAATACATTAGAGGTAGTATAAAATATGCCATTACCATATCACCGGAAAATCCGATAAACTCTAGCAATTTAATAATTCGCGGTGGTAAAAGAGAGATCATCTGAAAAAAAATTAAACTTTTTGGTATTGAAACGACGCAAAAAATATCATAATACCTACCAAATTAAATGCACCAATGCCCATGCGAACTCCACTTTCGAAATGTACACGATGGACATCATTTTCCCATTTTCGGCTATTTAAAATAGTCAAGCACTCTCTGCAAAAGGAAATATACATAAAGTAACCCCATAAATTGTTAGGTAGAAGTACAACGTAGTCGCGGTAGAAGATGTTTACTTGTACGATAGAAAGCAGCTACGAATTTTCAATCCAGCCTTCACAAAGCTGACCAGTGTTTCGTCCTCCACAAATGTGAGCATCGATTTTAAAAGGAGTGACTCGGCATAGCAGAGTTCAGCATGCACTTCCTCTGCAATATTAAGGCTGTGTCATTCCATGCATGCAGTCTCATAGATCACAGAAAAGTGTTATTTTAGATAGTTGCAAAGCACTTCTTACTAACTAGAAAGAGTCGTTCTACATTCCTTCTACATATACGGTCAAATAAACTTTCAAAAAGCTTTACCGTTGCCTTATCGGCAATGAGTATTAAACATACTTGTTATATAAACCTCAATACTTCATAAAAGAATAAAGTTTTCATAGTGTGGGATTACGCAATTTTTGCTCGGATTTGTTACTTTTTGTTTTGATCGTGCAAGACGCAGAATTCTATTTTAGTTTCATGCTCCATTAAATACCTATACATTACCAATTGTGTAAAGGTCATAATTAGTTCTCTTCACCATCTTGCCGATATTTTGCGTGAGTGTAGTATGCTTTCGTTGCTTCGAGCATACACCGATGCAATTTTTTAAAGCTTCCGACGCCTTTTCGATGTGTTTCTACGATGTAAAGGAACAAATTAAAAATTGTACATCCATATGATTTTGTAATCACTCTTGAATGTGTATATAGTACTTGTTCAAATGTAAGCATTGCTTCCAGAAATGCAAACACACTGGATCCTAATGAATGGTACATGCTAGTGTCTGCCCAGGGTTCCATAATCTTTCTGGCTTGTTCAAAGTTGTTGTTGAAGAAATAATTGATTGCTTGCTTTGACTCCATGATTGCAGTATCCAAATCCATGGATGTGGTTCTGTCAAAGACATGATGAAAAACAACAGGTTGGATAAAGAATTTTGACAATTGTAGTGCTTTATACTTACTGCAATGTTTCCAGAGCATCTTGGAACTGAAAAATAAATGAAAAGTACATAAAGGTATGAGGTGAAAGTTAGTGAGAACATTTTAAAACATCAAAACACCAACCTCATCTTCTCCTTCAATATCAGACATTTTTTATGAAGATTTAAGCTGTACCTGTAACAGATCATTTACAAACTTTATTCAACATGCTTATGTTGGAATTAAAACAGAGAAAGTACAATATGTAATAAGATGTATATGAGAAGTCAGGCTAGTATAGGCATAGTGGGAAAAACAAACTGTTACAAATCTACACTATAACTTTGCAATCACTGGAGAAAGTTTTATTTCTTTAGATGGATTTCTCAAGTGTGCTCCTTCAATTTTAGGTCATTATTCCACACCATTTGTAGTTTCACTGTCAGACACACAATAGTGGTGCTACATCTCCACTGTTGCATGGATGTAATTAACTCTAAGTCTTAATTTCTTGTAAACAGTTGTGAGCGGTAACAGTATTATTTCATGACAATTATTTCATTGTGTTCTTCATACAAACACGTTTTGGCAAATGAGATTTTTGTAGACAATATTTTAATCATACATGCTGATCATATCTGCCCAGACTACCAGTATTGATTGAAATTATCATGGCTAATCAGTGATAAGTCCACAAGAAAGTAAAGATATAATTTAAAATAAGATACAATAGAAATGGATTAAATGGATATAGCTGCAAACTTTAATTACTCAATTTTATTTGTGTACACAATATTAAAATTTTGTTTCTGTACACGGGCAAAAATTGAAAATACGTATGTCACAGCAAAATGCATGTTTTGTAACTGCGTGCGTCCACATATCACATAATGACATAGGAAATAAGTAGATAGCAAATATTCACGCAGTAATTACAAGGATGGAGCCATACATAAGTGGATAGTGCTGATGAAGAAGTAGAGCAAGAAATTGGAACTAAGTGCAGAACGAACATGGGACCTTGCTACCATAAAAATGCTTATTATCTACAATATGTAAAGCAAGTGTCATGCTCTTCATACATCGATACGAAACTTTCTGCACGTTTAAAGATATAATTATCACTTTGAACAGTACGGAGTAACGCGGTAAAAATCGTGGCGACGGTCAAGAATTCGAACGTCAGGCAGAAGGTGGATGGAACGAAGAATGGTCGCACTCACCGATCGAAGTTGTCGAAACGATGCGATGTAGCAGGAGACGAAAAGAAGAACGACCTGCCTCCAGTAGGTACACGCGACTGCTCCGAAGCGGACTGTCGCGAAGAAAGTATAATTGAGTTAACGCGGTGGCACGCTAGACCTACATTTCGTGGATCCATGATAACAAAATCACGGCGATGTCTCAGACAGAGTGGGAGACCGTCGGGCGACTGTCAATAGCGCGCAAGTGGGAGGAAGCTTCCCTTATTGCATGCTATTGACATTCTAGCAACAGAGGACCGTTCGCGGCCCGTCAAAGGAATCGGCCAAAAGCGAAAATGACTCACGGATGTCTCTTCTTAGCATTGACCAGGATCGACGGTGGGAAAGAAAACCGGCGGTGTCAGTGTATCGTGGGCCTACAACTTGACGACGATCATTTGATCGGACTCGCGCGCGCGATTAGTGAAGGAAGCTCGCACTCGACGGACGTAACGTTACACACTGGTCAGCCTACATCTCACGACCAGCGGCGACCGCCAAAGGAGTCTCAACTCTCAACCAGTCTCAAGCACTCGTTAACTCGGACATAACGCAGCGCGTATAGTGGAAGGCGCGATCGACTAAAGTTAGGCCGATTATATCGGATTCGCGCACGTGACACGTATCCGCGTTACACACAACATACACGCTATTAAGACAGGGTGTGAGAGGTGGAGGAAGTGGGTGGGAAGGGGGGGGGGGGGGAGACGGAAAAGCGGAATGAAGGTTGCGCACACGCGTAATCGCACACGTGCACTTGCCACGTCCGTATGTGTATTTACGTACATTTTCCGTGCTCCGGACGCTCCGGTGAAATGTAACCGGGCCATATCGCAGGCCGGACCTTCGAAGCCGCTCCGCACGAGTCTAGTTTTCGCTTTTTAGACCGTGCCGAATAACCGGACTAGATTCTCATTTCTTTTCACCTCCACGATCGGAAGGAAAAGGCGAACGAGGAAGCATTGCTTCTCGCTCTCGGTCGTTTTTACAGCCTTTTCCATCTCGCCTGTACTCCTATTCGCGACTATAAACCTTCGCAATGTTAAGTCACGTTCGGATAACTCGTATTGCCGGAGTCTCGCTCGCTTCTTCTTCTTTTTCCTCATACAATCTTCTGTGAATCTTTCCGATCCTCACATAACAATGAAGTATGACGTGGTATGACGTGTGCCGATTAAAAAAGGACCCTGACCGTAGATCCTTTTTTGTGCGCATTCGTCGAGTGTCGAGTACAGGCATACGTGCTAGTTTTAGCGTATCCTGCGATACAAAAGGGTTGTGATTGAATTGGACTGAATATAATGCTTATCAACGTTTACGTTTCTTCCGAAGAAGCGGAGAGGCACGAATATCGCGCGATATCACGCGAATTTCGTCACGTTCGCCGCTCGGCATCGACTGACGACTCGAGGCACGATTCAGCGTGTTGCTTTTGCAGGAGTTTGCAGTGATCAACGCGCGGCGTATCATTAAGGCTGGACGTGCTCGGGAAGACACTGTAAATAACAATTTCGCCGGGGCTATCTCATTATCATAATGGAGGGCACGGATGTCGAGTACAATGAATTGGAAGATCGGGTGCGCAATGACAGTTATTATTAAAGGCGCGACTTTGCCGCTGGTGCCCGCAATGGGCGCACGTTTCACGGATGGATTTGCCTGCTGGTGCACGCTATTGTCAGTGCCCCGGTGGCAGCACTTGCATGAAATTGTCATACGTCAAACCAGTCAGCACTTACCTACCAGAAGATATTACACCGTAACAACCCATAAAACGCGCGACTCGAACCGAAAACACACACGAAACGGCTCGCCGTCCGGTAATTGTCGCACACTACTTGAACGTTCACCGAGAGCGACCGCTTGCCTTTGCGCGCGTTGACGTGGAAAATGTCCTCTGATCCCTACCAGTGGCACTTCGCGCTCTCCAGACTGGAGATACCGTTCGATCTTTTTTATCTTCCCTCACGATTTACATAATCACTTGGTCAGGCGGGAGGCACACTTAACGCACTCTGTACTTTTCCTTATTATTTAGTGTCAAACGCTTGCATCAGTGTCCGCATCTTGCGTAAACATAACCTGCTTGACGAATCTCATCGCGGAGACAGCCAAACTTCCGTGCCAGTGTATATGTTTTTCTTTGCACCTGCGATGCTGTTTGTCGTTCTTGAAACTTTGATATTTCATACTCGTGCTCGGTTGCGAGAAGGGACTGTCCAATGCTGAACATAAAAATTAGCGTTTCGCACTGTAAATAAGAATGCTTGTCCGATGCAGCAACGTCGCGATATATTGTACAAATTTGCCGTACGACACCGCCAGTTTGCTCGTACGTTATCTCTTATTGTTTGCTTTGTTGCACGTACTACATAACAATGCCTTACCTTATGTTATGTAACTACCTTTTATTTTTGACAGCATTGTTGACATGCACATTAATGCTTATGGCTTTAATTGCATTGCAATGCACATGACTTTTAATCCAATAAACATGTACCTTCTGCTATCTCTACATTTTATTTCAGTTCCTAAAGGTCTATTGAAATATCAATTTCATCCATTTAATTTCAGCAATTGTTCCTGAGGGTATGAAGCACAATAATATCTGCCGCTATTATAGAAAATTGACTGGTGCCAGTTAATGATCTAGCCTTAATTATGGAAAACCAAGGTCACCATAATCAGGCACTTCAAACTCATCAATCGTTTTGGAAGAAAAATACTCGTGCTGTGCCAGGCAGGTATGGTCTTTGACCGTACATTCCGAGCAGTTTAGAAAACATAAGACACGTGTATATGTCATACATTGTATGTCTTTTAAAGGCCAAGCCCCAAACAGGATGTTAGACATGGAAAAGTATGTGGTACAGCCCATGCAGTTGGTACCTTTGGTGGTACAGCAGCAATCGGAAGCGGAAGCAATACAGGTGGCAGCGGTGGTTCTACGTCATTCCAAGATTTTCAGGAAAGCGTGGATGATGCCTGGGACTCTGGAGATGATGAATTTTGCACTGTATCCGATGTAAAGATATCAAAGAGAGTTAGTCATTCTGCAGCTCTCAGTGTTATAAACAGTCACAGAACAGGTAGTACAGCCAGGGACTTACAATCCAACTCTAAGTCACAACAGAAAGCTACAGAAATAATTCCCGAGGAAAAGAAGGCAGAGGCACTTCAAAGACTAGCTGTTCAACCTTTGCACTTGAGGAATGCAAATTTTTCTATGCAGTCTCACGGTAATAGTGGTCAACATTCCACAGAAGATGCCGACTTAAAAAGCGGCATTTCGCCTCATCATAAACCGACGCAATTTCCAGGCAGACCTCAACCATTGAGGCAACCAAATGCTCCCAATAAATTTTTTATACCTTCTAAGGAACAAGGTATATCCTGCTGATGCATTGTCTATCTGTCGCAAAACTTCGTATTTACTAATGAAATACGTTTGTAGACGGCGAAAGCAAAGTAGATAAATTTCAATCTCTTTTGGAAGCGTCTGTACTGAATTTAGATGAATTAAGGCAATTATCATGGTCGGGTGTTCCTGCGAAGTTACGTTCTGTTACGTGGAGGTTGTTGTCTGTAAGTAACAAAGGTAATTTGTATTACATTTTTACCTGCAAAATATTTGGATATAAAGTGATTGATAATATGTACTATTTATGTCAATTATATAGGAGTATCTTCCAGCTAATAATGAACGGAGGCAGCATGTTTTGGAGCGAAAACGATTAGACTATTGGAATCTGGTGAAGCAGTATTATGACACAGAGAGAGATGAGGGATTCCAGGATACATATCGTCAAATTCATATTGATATTCCGAGAATGTCGCCACTTATTTCGTTGTTTCAACAAACGACGGTACAACTAATTTTTGAAAGGATACTTTATATTTGGGCAATCCGGCATCCAGCATCCGGCTATGTTCAAGTGCGTCAGATTATCCAATCAATGGCTTACAACTTAGAATGACCAAGCGACTAAACTTATGCGGAATGTTGTAGGGGATGAACGATCTTGTAACACCATTTTTCCTTGTGTTCTTACAAGAGGCGGTCCCAATGTCCGCATGGCAAGATTTGGAAAATTATGACGTTGCTTCTTTGGAGAAAGAGCAGAAAGATATCATAGAAGCCGACAGTTTTTGGTGTTTATCTAAGTTTTTGGACGGTATTCAAGATAATTATATTTTTGCTCAATTAGGTATTCAGCACAAAGTGAACCAGTTGAAGGAACTTATACAGAGAATAGATGGTTAGTGGATTTGATGATTATCATGTACCGATGTATTTATTACTTCGTTTTGAGATAGAAAATGTCATGGAACTATGTTTTACCAGCACCGTTACACCAACACCTTCACCATCACGGGGTAGACTATTTACAATTTTCATTTCGATGGATGAACAACCTGTTAACTAGAGAAATTCCTCTTCACTGTACTATTCGTCTTTGGGACACTTATCTAGCGGAATCCGACCGATTTGCATCATTTCAACTGTACGTGTGCGCAGCGTTTCTTCTGCGTTGGAGACGTCATTTATTACTACAGCCGGACTTTCAAGTGAGACACTACAGACTACATTAAATCGTAAGTGAACATGTACCTTGATACGACAATAAGATAATTGCTTTTTACTCAGGGACTTATGTTAATGCTACAAAATCTGCCCACTCAAAACTGGACAGACTCCGAGATTGGTGTCTTGGTTGCGGAAGCTTACAAACTGAAATTTACATTTGCCGACGCACCTAATCATTTGCAGGCTCATGACTCCAGGTGACCGTTTTTCAATGCCTTTGGATAGACGAATAATATTATAGTGGCCAAATAAAGCTGACATATATTTTTATTGTCAGCTTTTCCTTCCGTTCCAGCGATATCGTGTACTTTCAAAATTTAATGCATCACAACTGTCTCACAATATTTTTTAATCGGTTCCTTGGCCCCATTTCATATCGTCATTAAGTTTCTCTTCATTTTTTGTACAATTCGGTTTTTATAAATTTTATCCCTTTCCGCGGAAGTTGCATTATAGGTGATATAATGCGTGTACTCATCATCTCTCTGTTCGCTAGAACGCGAACGTTGATCAAGGAGAACAAAATGTAACGCGAATCAATTGCCATTTCCTGATTCGCATTGCGTTGATATATGTCTCAGATATTATATACAGATAATATATAAACAGGAAAGTTTTATATATTAATATGATCGTTGTCCTTGTATGTTACTATACATTTTCCTTGAGCCTATATAAATACAAGTTAACTACGGATGCTCAAGAAATAGTTTTATTAACGAGAATGATCTTGAAAGTAATAAGCATAGGGTAAAGCCACGTACAACAAAGCCGTTTTATGAATCTTACTAGGTTGTATTTCATCTTCACATCCTGCCTTGCGTTCGTAGATATTGCCGTCGTGCTCTATTTCAGCTATAATGTGATTACCTTTTAACCTTACAAGTATCTGCGTTTTTTGATGATACATACGCATACGGTTAAGTTTAGCCAATTTTTACAGTAAATACTTGCCATATTTATATGCTGCCATAACGTGTGGAATATCAGACTTTATAAACATCATTATTTTGTTTTATATTGCTTAATTGATTACATATTATTTCATCATATTACTAACAGGTACTTTTACTTTGGATATATACAAATTATATTTTTTGGGACAGGACCAACTAAATCTTTTATTAAAGAGAAAACATTGGATGGTAATTTAGATGCAAATTTAATTCTTTGGCCGACTGATAACTGCTATCTCGTTTAATATTGTTATATTTGAGATAAAGATAATAATAAAGTACATTTTTGTATATAAATTACCTCGAACAAAGAACTGTCGGAGCAAATGTATTCTGAATGGAATCTTCTCGAAGCTATAGGAATGCGTTGTAAAAAGATGCGTGTAAAGTTTACAACCTACGCATATATTGTATCTATAACGTTACGCCATTGCTGATATATATTAATATTGAAGATAAATAACTCGTACAAAATAAGGTCAGATGTTTCCTTCAACAGATTGCCATCCCAGTACTGCGACCATTATGCAAATTAAGACATTAAATATTCACATTATAATTCTATGATTTCATATAATCCATACAGTAATCATGTTGACGACCATTAAAGGTAAGTATAAATTTATTAGTATATTTTACAATACGATGTTTTAAACAAACTATGTGTGTATTGATATCTATGAAATTAACGCTATGTTGAATCTTCAGTCGTCCTCAGTGTCGAGTTGACCATAATCAATATCAAGTGGCTGAAGCGCCGATAGCGACTCGTTGAAGTTAAAAGATTCCTGCAAACAAGGTGTCTGGTCAAGGTATGAAAATATCTGTACGCATTGATGATCGAGACAAGTCAGACTATGTGACGGTTATTGCCTGTGGATCGATCGAAATTGACTTACGTAATCGACGGTAATAGGCGTAGGATAGACACACGGCATACACTCCATTTGCGTAGTTCCATCGTTGTCAGCCGTGCATTCGCAATGCTGACAGGAACTTGGTTGTGCCGTGAGAGCTACCCTCTTCGAGAACACACTGACAAACTTTTTGATTGAGGCAATTTTCTCAAAGCGTAGCTTGCTACCACTGAATATCGTTCCATTTGTCTCAAGGGACAGTGGTGTGCAGTAACCAAGGACGTTTTTCGACAGTTTGACCTGTCTCCTTAGATCCATGTCGCCACTTAATGTTCTAGTGTCTTTCTTTGTGTACGATTTGGTTGCATCGAGACCGTAGAAAATCTTGTTCAAACGTTCCTTCTCGAACTGGAACTCGCCGTCCATCAATATGTGTAGGGATATATCGTGCTCGAGTAATACTTGGTAGATGACGTAGTAGTCCAACTGAAAAGGATGAAGCGTTTGACCACCCTGTTCCAATCTTTTATTTCTGTGGCATACATACTCACCGTTTGATTCTCGGGCTCGCAATGTGAACAAGGTAGGAGAATGAACGTTTTGGAAACACCTGCTCTGAAGACCAGTTGCGTTGCAAATCCGATAGCTGCAAATATGTCCTGACTTCCGTCTCCCACCGGGATATGGTTGAAGTACTCGACAAATCGTGCCACGTTCTTCGTGAAGATTTGACCGTCGAGAATAACGCTTCTCGGTTGATTGAACACGCCATCGCCTCCGAAGGCAACGAGTGACCAACGATTTCCGGCGAGTCCCTGATCACGGAACTCCTTGTTCAACTGCGTGACCAATTGTTCGATGCTACGATTCTGCTTTATATCCCGATTACACTCTTTCGCCTCCACGATAAACACTACGTCTGCCGATCGCGGCACGCTATCGCCTTCTAGCTTTCTGAATTCCCCTTCCGCAACTTGTGCACCATCCACCATCGTGCAAGTTGTGCACGTGTCCGGTATCCTTAAGTAAGTGTCGTAGAACATGCAAGTTTGCATGTACGACATTGTTACCGAGCAAGCCTCTGCTTGATTCTCACTATTCAGACACATGTTGGCATACTCGTTGGGATCAATGACCCCGAAGCACGAGCTGAACTCTGAACTCTTGTTTCGAAAAAGTTCTTCGCAGAAGTGTGCGACCGTGCTGTTCTCGACCTGCTTTATCGTTTTGGCTAGATTGTCGGTCCTTGGACAGTCGTATTCGCGGTCTACTGACCAGCTGTGAGCAAATTCTCCGATGTCCTTAACAACGATGCCATTCGACGCGATTGTGTCATCCATGGGTTCGTTATCCATCGTACCCAATAAACCAGCGGTCTTGCCATAATACCAACCAGCTAGCTCGAGAATGCATAGATCAAATTTCAGATTGCACTCCAGACGGAACTGTTTATCTTTTCGCTCTACGGTGATCACGTTTTCTTCTTGGTATACGTATGTGGTGTTGTCTAGTTCGACCGGAAGTTGAAGATTGGTGGCGGTTTCCGAAGAACCCTTTGACACAAATCTGATAGTCTGACGAGACAACGAAAGTGTGGTTTGTTAGGTGCTTATTCTATACATATCAGTATACAGAATTTCTATTCCCGTGCCGTACTTACGTCTTTGAAGATATCGAGTTCGATTGCTTTTTCTCCGATTAAAACTATGATCTGATGACTCGTTTTGCTTGAATTTTGATTGTACTTTACGAGAATTGTAAACGTATTCCGCACAAAGTCGTGCGCTAATAAATAAGTGCAAGATCCAGCGAAATCAAAGTGTCGTCCATCGAAGGTTGTGAAATACTGTGATCCGATGATCATTGCTTGAGCTGCAAATGCCAGTCACGCGGATAGTTTCATTAATACATATTTGCAGCCACCCGAATCGCAATCGTACCCTTAAATACTTACCCCTAAACGGAGGTAACCAGTTGGACGGCTCGGTGTACGGTTTGTATTGATAGTACAGTGTCCAGAAGGTAGTATTGGACGTAACGAAATACGATCTCAAATCGGCAATGGCTCTGTATTCAGGGATCTCTTGGAATTCTGGCGTCTGATTGAACGCGTGCCAGGACATGGGCAGCTTTTGTTCCAAGCACATTAACCCCTGGTTAGGATCGAATATGAACTTGGTCTTGGCCTCTCTATAGCGACTTTCCGCTTGCAAGGCCGACTGACTTATATCAACCAACTTTGAATGAATTAGTCTCACGAGGCTCTCTATCTTCGCCTTCACATCGAGGTATTCAGCCAAGTAATTCGCCCTATCGTAAACCTGTTGCATTTTATCGAGCGCATAATGGACGGACGGCAACTTTCTGAGTTCTTTTAACTCTGATAAGATTTCATCGATGACATCCTTCAACTCCTTGCCGAATGGCACGAAAGCAAAGTAGCGTTCTTTCAAGAACTGTATAACCAGTGTTGAGTACTTCTGCACGTTGGTGATGATATCGTTGCCTTTGATATCCCGATAGAACTTGTCGATGTCCTGTGTAAAGTTGGTGAATCGATCGAAGTAAGGCGAGGTCATAATTTCGTTTCGACGGTCGTAGAGGAAGTCCACAATCTCTTTGCTCGCCTTCCAGGCGACCGTTTCCAGATAGTGCAACATACGGATGAAGAGGGGCTCAACGAATTTCAGGAACTTGTACCATTGTTGAGAGATCGAGGTTGATATTTGATTCCAGAGATTCTCAATATACTTAATGAATGAGACGTGGAGATCTTTGATGAACATGTCGTACTTCTCTATTAGTTTCTCGATTATTGTCGCTACTTGTGATATAGACTCTCCTCTTAAGACAGCCGTAATGATTTCAGATATTTTCTCGTAAGTGTTCTTTATCGTTTCGATGATCCATAACAAGGACTGTCGAATGGCCTCACCCGACTCGCCCATTATTTCCCAGATCTCGTTCAATATATTTGGTAACGATTCAATATGTGAGCGTAAAGACAACTCATCGATTATGTACATGCCACACGCGACGATGTCTTTGATGTAAAAGTCGTTTGCGTTATATGAATGATTTAAATAGACCTTGAGATCCTTCATGTCCTGCTCGAGATTCTTTAAATCGCTGTGTCAAGAATGAAATATGATTAAGTTTGCTGGTAGCCAATTTACTACTCTTTGTTAGGTTTGGGGAACTTACTTCCAGTCATGGATAAATTCATACATCTCGTCCTGAGCATCTTCCCAGACATCAGAAATTACGCTGATGGATTCGCTCTTTATGTACTGCTTCCAATAATCGGCATCTTTATGAATATTTTCGTATATATCGCTTGCTGTATTTTTGACAGTGTTCTGCAAGGTGTAGAGAATATTAAAGTATCGAGTAGGTGATAAAGTATAACTTCAAATGAAAGGCGCAAGAGCACTCACCACGATATCGCTTCTAAGTTCAGGCCTCCAACGCAGAGTAGAGGTCACGAGTCTAGAGTGGTTAAGTTTTAAGTAGAAAGAAACGTCTGATACGGTGAGATCTTGGTCATATGTTCTCCATATGTCGAAGACTGCGTTTCGCGCATCCGGAATTTTTCCGTACATTCTTAAACTTTCAACTGCATCTGTAAAAAGCAACATTATAGAACTTGATACATGATCATTCAGCCTGAAACTTTCCCAAAAATTCTCCTTACCAGGAGTGTAGTTCACCATCATCCAAGTAAGCTTCTCATCGGGATCAAAGAAGAATTCGCCAGTTGCGTTAAGATCAGGCGTATTGATAACGCTGCCGTTGACAACGTACACTGGATAATTAGGATAGTAGTCCATTTGCAAATACTTCACAACTTCATGGCTCTCGCGATGAAACAGAAGATGCCTCTTGGTTGTGTCGATCCTCGCATTGAACTGTCCGCTCTCTTCGGGTAAGAAACTCCGCTTGTATTTTCCCCTGTTCTCCGTTTCAATAAGAATGTTATTGTGTTTGTGAACGAAACCACCGATCTCCAAGTTGAATCTTGTCTTCGGATGTTTTCCGTTAATATTGTACACGTATTTCCGGTGTTGCGGTAACTTACTCTCGTCGCGCAATAACGCAGAGAGAACGAAGAGTTTGTCGGGATCTGTTGAGTAATCGACAGTGACTGCCATGTTGAGAATATCTTGGACGTCTCTTCGAAGTATTTCTCCTTTCAGCGTCATCTCTTTTACGAAACTCGGGTGTTTAAGGCCCAGAATAGCTTGTTGCTGGAAAATCGACTGCGCCGAAGTGATATTTCTCCAGTCGAAGGCTGCGCCTATGGTTCGCGGTACATCCTTATCTTGGTCCCACTGCAGCTTCGCTTCCGAATTAAGTTCATCGCCACTGATCCTGTACGATCCATCGAGGGTGAAGTTCCTTCTCGGATAGGCGAAGCTGACCACGACAAACTGATTGTCTACGTCTTCGGTCGTCTTATTAAGTATATTAATGTGATACGATATCCAGGCATCTTCTGCCAAGCTTAGCCAGGCGTTCTGATCAAATTCACCGGGTAGAATTTGATATTCGGTTTTCAGCTGCACCGTTCTGTTGGAATGAATCGCTTTCAGATGAATCTCTTGGCCAGTGTGCGTCGTTCTAATTCTGGATTCTCCGATAATGTTGAATAATGAACTGTTATCCAGGCGATAGATGTTTGCTTGCTTGAACTCGATAGTAGGATAGTTTGTGCCTTCGTTACCGGCACTGTACTCATATTGATTTATATAGATAATGCCTATCGGCGCGTATACGTTCTCGATCGTGATTTCTATACGATCTTTTTCGAAACCTGCTCTTGATTCACTCTTCGAGTTGTACTGGCCATGGAGTATCTTTTGTTTGTTGTAATTAAGCACAGAGTATCCCGTGGTTATTTGAGGACGCTTTTTGTAACCGTATGTTAAGTGACCAACGTGGCGAGTACTTAAAGGAATTTCCAATTGGAAGATCCCCTCGAGATTGGAATCCAACTTTTCACTGTGGTATGTGTAGTCTGAGTTAAGCAAAGCAGTATTGTTTGGCCAGAAGAATTCCATATACCTCTTGTTTTGCTTTCTACAACAAACATATAGTCGATGAGGACATAAAATATTTATTGAACTTTCAAACTATCTCACAAGGAGAACTGTATAGTATGCTTGAATCCATTTGCAAATATTTATTCTCCTTGCTAAATCGTTACTTACAAAGTCGTCAATACGACAAAGCTGCAACCAGCATAAGAGAAATTTGGTAGGGTGGTGGATGCGTTAACAGTTCCATTGACGTTGGCCAGACTAGCAAACGATATCTTAGCTGTACCAACTTGCCGTCTGGCTGGATAAAAGACGTCTGCGTTGAGAAGACTTTGGGTCTCCGCGTTACCATCATAATTGAACAACAATACTACTGTTTCCTCCTGGAGGAACTTTGGACTGAACAGCGAATACTTCAGGTCGATTTCCTTTTTATCGAACGTTATGTTGAAGAGATTGTTAACAGATTGATTCGGCAACATTCCCCAAACGGCACGAAGATGCCCATTGATGTCCTTCGTTATCATGTGAATCTGTATGAAAAAAGAATATCCTGAGGACTTACGTTTTTATCTCTTATTGTATATTTACTTTGTTCTCCACTAACCGAACCATCGGAGGCATAGTTGGTCTTAGCTTTCAATGCATTGTATCCAACGACGTACGACATTTCCCGAACCTTCTGACTAGCGTGGTAACTAACAAGGAATCGATGATCATCATTGTCAGGCGGCGGCAGTCTAACAGCTAGTACCGCATCAATGTTCTCGATATTCCGGAAACCAACTGTGGCGTTCGTGGCGAACTTCCACTCTCCGCGATCGATGTCGATATCAAAGCCTGTGTTGATGTTCCTGAACGCTCGGGCCGGATTTTTGAAGAATACTAGTGTACTGACATCCTTGGTCCCAACGTCTTCGATCTGATATCCTCCGACGATTCTGCCGGACATATCCACCAAGTATATCAGCTTCCACTGGAATTTCATGTGATAATTATCATGATTTATCCTGTGGTTCACACCAACGTCGCCGCTATTATTCGTCAACAACATATTTCCGTCAATCGTTAGAGTCTCCATATTCTTCCATGGGGTCTCCGCATGAATGTATAACGTGGCGTTTCCGTTAACTTGTACATTCATAAATGTGTTCAATTGATACTGATCTTTGTCCACATCTCCCGGCTGCTTTCGCGTGTCTGCGCGAGCTCTGATGTCCCAGTTCAAGGTATTTATGTAATTCACATTTAAGGAGCCGTTGACAGTTTGACTTTCAGCACCCAAAGACAGTCCGTAACGTTCTCTCTTTAAACGTAATACTACTTTGTCGGCAAAGCCTGCTCCAAATTTCGGTCTAATCGTCGTCTCCATAGTCGACAGAACGTCGTTATGCGTAATGATGTCCGTTACGATTCCATAGGTTTCCGAAGTCTGAAGATTCTTCAAATCACCCAGCACCCGATACAACGAACCGTTTAACTTGATCAGATTACCGTGAAATTCAAAATCTTCCTTTGTCGCGATAGGTGTATGGAGTTCAGCATTGATCGTACCGTTGAGAAGTTCGCCGGATACTTTGAACTCCTGGTCGAGATTGTGCTTGAAATTGGCCTTTAATTTCGCCGTTCCGTTCTGCGCAATGGAGTCTACGAAAAGCAAGTTAGTCTCTATATTCTTCAACGGTGGGATCCACGTGTCCAAACTGATAGAAGCTTTGACGTAGCTCTGGTTCTGCATTTGCCAGGTTGCTTGAAACGTTGTCGATTTGGGAACAGGTTCTTCAATGGTAATGCCAAACTTCAGTTGTTTCTCTTTATCCCCGAAGTCCTTCTTCGCAGTAATCTTCGTTCTCGGTATAGCCAATGCAGTGCTGTTAACTTTTACGGAAAATATCGTGTCGATGAAGGCATCCTCCAATTCGAGCGAGCCGATCAAGTCGATAGTACAATTTTCCGCACGAATGGCAACGTTCGATTTGTAGAAATTTTCATCAACGTCCACGACGACTCGCGTGTCTATGTATTTTAGAAACGCCAGGGGCGTTTTCACGTTCACCCTCACGATATGTGTTTTGGAATCGTCCAGTTCGCTCTTGCGACACGTGTAATTCGTGCTCAATCCACTTTCAAGCCACGTATCATTTCTCCTGATATTGACATCTATTTGCAGCCTATTAATATATTTGTCGAGATCTATAGAGAAGGCATAGAGGGACGTGATTTCATTGGCAAAGTCGAACGGCGTTTCTACACTCAACTCGTTCTTCATATGGAAGACATCTTCCATCCAGAAGTGATCGTTCAACAGGATCTTGCCTTGCGGTATTTGCATTGCGTAAACGATTTTGTAAGAAGGTCCTTCGTTGTCTATGTCCAGCTCTGCCGTTATTGGCTCTAAGATCGCGAGGTACGCCTCGACTTCTCCTCGCCAGTAGAAGCAATCTTCCTCCTCATCTTCTTCCTCATCCTCCTCTAGCGAACTGTCTGCCTCCTTAGGCTCATAATCGCTGGCAGTCAGTATATTTTTCTTGATCGGAATACGAAAGGGTGGAGGCTTCGGAGCACCCTTCACCTTAAGGCCTACTTTCGTCTCGACCATTCTAATGGAAAATTCCGCGTCGACGTCGAAATGCTCGTCAGGCTCCGTTCGCGTGACGATCAGCTTCGTGATAACGCCGCACTCGTGAAGTCCGTGAAGCGGGGTGTACAGTATGTAAGTATAATCGAAGTCCGTGAGATTGTGATAGTGCCAGACACCCTGGAAACCGGCGGTGACATTGTTATTCGCGATTCTGAAGTCAGCTTCTCGTCTGTTGAGTTTCGCGACGAGTAGTGCGCGCTGAAGCATGTCTATAGGAGTAGCGACTTGGAGTTTTATGTTGAAATCGTATACGGGCGTGAAGAGTTGGAAGTACGCTTCGATGCCCAACGGACCTGTCGGGGTGACAATTTCCGCCACAAGATGCCTGTCGGATTCGGACAAACCGAATCGACCTCGTATGAACGTATACTTTTCGAGGGGCGTAGTCACGTTGAACTCGACCATCGATTCCTTGAACTTCAACACGTCGCCGATCAATGTACCGCTGTACGTTCGCTTGTCCAGTTCCAGATTGGCAGCGCCGGCGAATTTCCAGTTCGGCATGACGCGCAGCTGGCACTTCATGTCGCTCCTTCGATAGCTCGCCAACGGTGACTCCAAGTGAACGTTTCCGGTTAGATTGAACACGTCGTCCGATTCCTTGTCCAAGTGCCAAGTGCTTCTGGCGTCTATTACTTTGTCTGGGTAATACTTGATGAGGATCTGGGTGTCCGCGCTCCGACTTTTTAACAGCTTGTGCATGACGTTCGCCGTCAACCATTCCATCGAGTGGACTGTGCTTTGCAGGCCGAAACTTGCCGTCCACTCGGTTACGTCCTCATGCTCCTCTTCGCTGCCGTAAAAATCTATTACTACGTGCTGCGAGTCTCTCCAGTAAGCGCTGGTGCTCGCTATGATCTTGTTCTGCACATGCAAGTATCTGAAATATCAGGAAATAACGAATCAGTCTGACTGCTTCACTTCGTTGCGATGCATATTAACGAAAGAGAAATACTTACTTCGCATTAAGGGCAGTCTTTTTCCAAAGTTCAAACGGTGTGACAAGTTGCGACTCTAGTTTCATAGACGTCATCCAAGCTTGCACGTTATAATCACCTTCAACTGCTAATCGGATAATTTTTTCCGGATTCCATTCCACTGAACTATCCATTCGATAACTGAAGTCGCCCCGTTTCGCCAATAAGCACTTGCCAGTCACGAGTCTTCCCGGATAACTTAAAACTAGAAGGGCAGTGAGGTTCTTCTGGGCGGGTTGATCTTCAGACAGCGCAGGCAATTCGTGCTTGTCGAGGGTAAGGGTCGTTACAAACTTCAATGCAGGATCTCTGTTCGCATCCCACTTCAATTCAACGCCGAATTCTTTTCTGCTCGGCTCATTGGTACCGATCAGTGCCAAGTGCACGTCCCGCCATTTGTCTAGATGCAGCTCTATCCTGATTTCTCGTTCTGTATCGACACTCGTCATCACGGAGTATACATTATTCTTATACCTATCGACAGATGCAAATAAAAATATGAATTTTGCATTTAATGCGACGAAAAACTATGGTCACGACCGCCGTACCTTCCCTCCACATAAGTCGCCAGTCTCGTTGCAGAAAGCAACGTGTGGTTCAAAATGAATGCATACTTGTCTGCGTCAATCTCGTCTACGTGTATACTGATTTCAAGATCGCTATGATCGTGATAGAGCTTGCAGTTGACGAGAACATCGTTGGCGAAGCTAGGTGATTTCAGTATTAGCTTTAGATTATGACTGACAAGAGCTGGGGTGGATCGATCAGTGTAAGTACCGCGGGCAGTGATGTTGTGGCCACTGAACCACGTTCCAGCGAAATCCAGCTCGTATTCTTGCCGCGACCGTTCGTTTATCCGAACGTCCAGCAGCAGGGAATTAAAGTTCGGTATTGTCAAATTTGCATGACCCTCCATGGCAAATAGCAGACCCCGTGGCGTGATCAGGTGCACCACCAAACTAATTTCCTTGCCTGCGGAGATCAATCTCATACACATCCATTTTTCGAACGTCACGACAAAAAATTACAACATCGACCAACCTGGCGCGTATCCTATTAACAAACTCGTTTTCGATTCTATCCCAACGGCATAGTGATTGATGCCGATTTTGACATCCAAGTTCTGAATGGGTTTCGTGATGGCAAGAAGAATGTTCACTTTGGTGCCCTGATTTTGGAAATGAACTTTTGAGTAGGAGATGATGAGTTGAGCAGTGAGCTTGTGTCGATCATCTTTGAGGTGTGGACTCGAGTTCACCTCGGCGTGCACTTCGAGATGTCCCAATGCTTGCTGATACCACGCTGTGATCACTGTATTTAATTGAGGGTAGGCTGTAGAGTGCAATTTCAAATCAGCAGCTTTGTGCGTCAATGGTTTCGACGATCGGTTCGCCAGTGACACTTCGAGATGAAGAGTTTCCTTCTTCGGCATCCTTTGCAACTGATAGTCTAACTGAAAGTCAGCAGCCACGGTTACGTTTCGTTTTACAATATAGCCCACTAGTCTGCTCCAGACTTTCTTCGTTTGAAACGTCAGATCTATGTCACATTGAGACATGTCCATTTTATGCGCGTTCCGTATAGAGCCTGAAAGAAGAAATCGTGTAATTATGGTTCGTATTTCAATACTCCAAGCGAAATGTTGAGATTTTTGGATACCTGAAATTTTTGCCACTCGTTCATTATATATGGTCAGTTGCATTTTTGGGATGTACGTGTAACCATAGGAAAACTTCTCTCTCGAGTATCCTAGAGTCATGTCGAGGTGCTTAGTGCCATTTACGTCGAAGCCTACGTCTATGAATGCTTCATCTTCCGTTCTCTTATATGTTCCTGAAGCATCGTTAGTCACTTGTTGTACAATGTCTTAAGACCATCAATTCACGGTGATTTGCAATTAAATTCATTGACGGGTGCACAAACCTTTTGCGATTACAGAATTTCCGGCCGAATGCAGAATTACAGTTACATTGTTACTCTTGGTTTCGAATGCAACTGTAGCACTCAACTCTCTATTGACTTGCGATCCGGGTGTATCAAAAGCCGTTCTAATCACACTTGAGTTCTGTAACGAAACTTAGAAACATGTAAGGCCAGCGGAAAAAATTTGATCCTTTTTCTTATAATACTGAGCAAACCAACTGAAGACGTTCAAGAAACATCTCAGGTACCGTGCACAATACTCTATCCCTTGAACTGTAAAATGCGAGAACCGTACCTCTGTCCGTACCCAGGTGTACTCCAGCACATAATTCTTAGCCGTAGGGTCCGCTTTGTTAAGAGACACTTTGAACAGTGTCGGACCGTTAAGAACGAAGTATGAAGCGTTAGGATTCTTTGTTACATTGGGAAACTGATAATCAGCACACATTTTCAACCCGATTAATCGATCCAGCGCGGCCCAACTGCAGGTGGTGTTACTGATGATGGTACCAGGAGGCAAGTAATGCTTTGGGTTTTTATGATTCTGGCCCGCTATCAATATTCCGATAGCATTTTCTTCTATTTCCGCTCCGTTACTGCTGGTTAAGAGAACATCTGTGGCGATGGAGAACACTTCCATCTTCTTGTTTGGTAAGCCAAGACTCAATCTTATTTGGCGGATACCTTTGACGGTCAATTCTACTTGCGCAGCTCCCGACGAATACAAATTCGTTCGCAATTTAATTCCAGCACTCTTGTAAAACGCATCTACTGTCATACTACCGACGACGTCGACACTCGCACTAGTAACATAAGACGTGTCATCAGTACCTTCGCATTTGAGGTTTCAATGTTACTCTCGATGAGAATGCTATCTACCTAGGCATGATGTTTCCCATGAATTCGAACTCTCCACTATACAATCTTTTACTGTCCAGTAATCCTGACAGCTTGAAGTTGTACGCTGCTGAGCCAGACATATCAAGACGAACTGGTAAGCCTGATGACATTGGTACCACATACGTAGAATCCAAAAACATTACCGTGTTCTCGTAATGAACTTCTTGACCAAGCAGAATCTTCTTTATTTTTTCTATTGGATTCAAATTTTCCAGTGTTCTTCTGATCTCTTGGTCGCCGTCTAACATCGTGTACTTTAGCTCGTTTCCAAAAACCTTAGCACGGAATAGACGAGATGGTAAACGTCTCAATAGATGAAGACATGACACTACTTTGTTCAGATTTCGCTCACCTTATAACTCAGACTGACTCTCGGATGATCGAAATTGTTGTCAATGACGTTAGGCAATCTTTTAACGCGTTTCCAATAATCATCGTCCTGGTCGGCAGACCGGAAGCTTCTGAGGAAGTTTCGTACATGATTCGACACCTTTTCACTACTATACGGACCGTCCGGTCCAAACAAATTTTCCGCATAATATTCCAGTCCTTCCATTCGCGCTGCAATCTCGAAAACATTCACGGACTCTCCCAGAATGTCCATCGTGACGTTGACGGAAACCGATCGTGGGACGTACGACTTTGGCGAGAGAATTAAATTGCTCTGGTAATTCGCTCCGAAGTTGTACTCTTCAGAGAAGAAAGAGCCATCGTAGTTCCGCGAGAACTTCCTCATGTCGCTGTTAAATTTCGTGCCCAAGTCTCGGTCCGTTAACAGACTTTGGATTTCGACCCTCGTCGGAGATGATGAAGCGTACAGGTTTGTTAAATGACTCCACACAAACGATCCAACTGATCAAGCGAATAAATGATTAATTTAAGTACGTATAATTATCAACGAAAGGTACCTACCTTGATTGACTTCTTCCTCCCTAAGGGTGTGCTTGATTGTTTTAACCACATTATAGTCAGGGCATCGCATCACTTGCAGATACGAGGCGATACGGACTTCGGAGTCCAACGTGAAGTTCCGATAGTAATTGAGGAAAAATTGATCACGTGTCTTTTCGCAAGAAGGTAGTCTACGATGAGCGTCGATCGCTGCCACCTGAATCTCCATGGGCAGGAACCCACCAACGTCGTCTATGCACGTTTTCAGGCTCCTCAACAACGGCCGGGTCTCCAGTCCCATGTTTCCAATAGCTTTTAATACTTCTATCGTCTGTGGTGCAGCGAAAGAATAAATTGAAATAAAAAGGACTGAGAGGCTCGAAAGAATGAGTCATCAACATACTTCTTTAACGATCGGCAAAGAATGAGTACGGGGTGCACAGCCCTTTTCCACCTTCTCTTCAAGGTACGAGAGGAATCGACGCACAGCTCCCAGACGAGCACAATCATCCGCATGATTCGCACAGTACGCGTGAATCACAGCGGAATAACTCAAGATAAACTGAGCCTCTGCAATCTCATGCTGGAAGTCTAACAAAGGCGCCAGCACCCGAACGGTATCCTGGTCAGGTCTCGGTATTAATGCAAACGTCGTCACCCAATCATCGGTCGTCGTTTTATCAACGAACTTCTTCATAATCAGATTCTTCATCACGTTAACCGACGGATTGGTGCCGAGGAACGGAAGGGCCTTGACCATGTGTTTCCTGGAGACAAGAGCGTCATTCATCTCATCGCATCATATTAGGGAAATCAGAAAAAGTTACTCGATTCGAATACTTGTCAGAACGAACGTCTCACTCACTTTCCATTCTTACAAATGCCGTTTGCCCTGGCGAAGAGCTGCGAAAGCGACGGATAGTCAAGCAGTCTCGCTGAGTGGACAAACGCGGTGAACATCTCGGAGAATCGTTGCTGAAGCTCGTCTGAATTAGCACCCAACTTGCACATGCTCTTCAGGAGGTCCCTCGCTGTTCTCAGTTCGCCGTGCATAGTTCTGGACGTCTTTGCATGGTCATAGAGCAGGGTAGTCCTCTTGGTGGCCACTTTCCGAACGTATCTGTTGTCTCCCTCATCATTGTCCTCTTCCTCATCGTCGTCGTCATCATCCTCCTGCTCGCCTCCGTACCCAATGTGAGATTCTTCAACAAGCTTAAGAGTAGCAGTGCTCTCAGTTCTGGCGCCAGCCTCATTTCCGTGGGAGAACGGTTGAAGTCGATGCAGGTCCTTGCACACGACACTTTTGTACACGTTATGATCGATCGTGATCTCGCACTCGCTAGTGGATCTCAAGAGAGGCTGACTGAATGCTTTCGAACGGGGACTTCTATAAGCCGTCGACTGAACGATCGACAAGTGCTTCTTGCCAAGAGTGCAGTCGAGCAGATTCTTCGTCTTCCGCACTATCAAACTCGTCTTTCTTGCTTCGTGAAGTCTATACTTAGTGTCACACACGCCGTTCACGTCCATTTCTTCTCCTCGATGATCGACGTCGAAACGTTTCATCGTGTTCTGGAGCATCGACAGTACGCCTTTTTTCAAGTTCAAAGCCCAAACGGAGTCTCGTCTATCAGGACAGACTTCGTGGATCTGTCCATCGTCGAAAGCGAATCGCAGGCCGAATCGTTCCAAACTCTCCTTAAACTCAGCACCGGCTCGGTCTGGGAATTCAGGATTGTAGTGCGTTCGGTCACGGCTAATGCTGACGTTGGAGAATCGTAGATTTCCTTCGCAGGGTGTCGTGAAGTGAATCGTTGCGACGCCATCGATGTTGAGGGTCGACTCGTTCGTCGGATAGCCTGGCGTTATATGACCACCGAGATTCGTACTGACGTCCACCGTGTACTCGTAGCGATAGTAGTTGTCTTCCTGGTACTTGAATTTCCGGCTCGCCGGCACTAGAAAGACACACGTTCAAAGAGAAGCATATTACGCCGGCGATTCGTTGAAGTCGGGGGAGGAGGATGCGGCGGTAAACACCTTCCGTTAGGGTGTTGTCAATTGATCTTGGTAAATTGTCCCGACTGCGAGAAAGTTCGAAACGTCCGGTAGCCGATACCGCACCATATTGTAATTCGAATGCCAAACATCGCGAAATTATCGTGGGACATTATCATCGATTGCATGAACGTATTGTTCTCACTTACCCTTGCATTTTGTTCGGCCGCACAACGTTGGATCCTTGACAAATTCTGTGCAGAGAATGAATGTAAGATTTTTCGAGAGAGCGAGAGGAGCAGAAATACACGCTGATTGATAAGAGATTCATTGAATAGCGTGTGGATGTGACGTTAATTCTCAAAGTTCCCGGAAAGATAAGCCGATCTGCGTGCGAAGAACATAAATGTATTACGAAAGTTTCGTACGGAACTGTGAAACTTTCGTATTTCTTGCCGCTAGAAAAAACAAGAGATAGAGAAGGAATTACACGAATTCTACTACGCTACCGGATTCATTAATTCGAGCGTGCCGAAGTACAATTCATAGTTGTACAAAAACAAGTTGTTACGCTAACGCTTCTACGAACGGCTACGATTAGTTTCGAGAGAAAATTAAAGTCATATAGGTTCTAACAAAAGCAAACTACTATTAGTGTCAAGGTTCATTAAAAATATTATTTATTTTGTTTGGAATGACCACGTAATTGCTGCTTTCCTGTCCATAAAGTACTACATGTGTACAGACTCCAACTAACAAAAGTCGTCACCGTAAAGGTGGTGGGTCAACTTCGTTTTAGAATGTTGGAGATTGAAATGATAGTTACGTGCGCTAGCACATTTGAAAGCAAATATAATGACGCCTGTGCTTTCAACTGGAGTCGTCTTACGGGGAAACGAAACTAAGTTGTAACACAGAGCGCTCAGAGGTTGCCAGAATCATAACAAACAATCAGTCGACTAACACCTCAATCTCCAACATTACGTGTGCTGGAAAATAGAGTAGCCAGTGCTACTTTCGTATGCTTCACAAAAAAATTCGCAAATTTTTAAGGAGTCATTTCCAACAAAAAAATGTATATGGAGAACTTGTAGACCTTTCGACGTTCTATCAAAAAAGAAAAAACACCCAAAAAAGTTGCACTTTCTAAAACGAAACCTTACCAAGGTTATAACGGAAATAACGACCCAGAAAATCTCTGTGATACGTCATGACTTTTTATTTCACATTACCTCCCTGCGCCGCGCCCGACAGAGCGCACAGAAAAATGAACAGAAGTATCATTTTCAAGGCCATGGCCATTGGCTCTCAGTCTGCGCTATCCTCTTCTGGGAAGTCCTCAGGAGTCAAGGTCAATGCGCTCTCATATCGTCGCTCTCCTCGCACAGTCCTCTGCTCAATTATTTCGACACACCACCCTCGCACAACGATATTCGAAACTTTCGCAGAATAAAGGACGCGCTGCCGATTGATAACGAGCGATGCAGGAGGCACTTACCGATGAACAAACAGAAACGTAGCCTCGAGTATCGTTTACCATCGAATTTGTTCTTTAGTCTAGGACAATTGATCTCTTCGCCCGCGGAGATGGCAAAGCGTGTAACATCGGCAAATGCGTGAACCTTTCGAGTGGACTTCTTCTCGATCGCTTTCACTGGCTCTCTGTACTCGTCGGCCGATATGATCCCTTTCGGAGGGGAAAAGCCGAACTGAGAAAGGCTGGGGTTGCAATCGGCCGCGTCGACTTGATTGAACGTTCCCGTGCACGGTATCGGTTAAGTAAGTGCTTCCTGCCCTGAACGCGTTCGCCGACCGAATGGACGACGATGTCGGACACTGCGTACGCTTGGCGGGCTGGTCGGTGCCAAAGGTCTTGGAGCTTTTCGCCTTTTCGCTGGGTCAGAGGTCCCCGAGGATGCGATAAGATAGCGAGAAGAACGACCCTTCCTTACCACGCTGTTGCGGGTCGTCAACATGTGTTGCGATAGAACGAGAACGGGCGAGGCGGGGTCAGGACCGAAATCGTGCGAATCGGACGAAAATGAGCAGACCGGGTAAGGGCTTTCGCCAATTGACCTTGCACCTTTCAGGTAAAAGTCAAAAGCAGCGCGGTATGGATGTGAGTGAATTTAGCAGGTATCGAGAAGCTATCTTCTGTTGAAACTCTATCCGTAGTGACTAATCCCGAGAGACGGCGACGGATTACTCAATACCCTCCTAAGTATTATTTTACTTAGTCAACTCTCATTACTGAGTCGTCCGAAAGTGTAGACGCTACTGTTTTCGTCATGCCGGAGTAAATATAGTCGATGCGATTAATATATATGTTTTCTGACCGAGGGAAGAATGAACAATGATTATCAATGAAGTATGAATAGCATTTATTGAAAGTCAGCCGACCCACATTACACAGGGAAACAAACGTGACAAAGGAAAGATTGCTTTCACATACATAGCCAATCCCTGGATATAACGCGCGGGTTAGCCTATCATATTATAATAATGTTGCCTGATATCTTATAAGCATGCTATCTCGACGCAACGAGACATCCATTTTACTCCTGCAGTTGCATATATACGCAGCTTCGTTCAAAGCGCCGTCAAAGTATACTGTAAAATGGCCGCCTGCCATTTAACCAATCGAATGACAGTCGGCGAATGTTTTTCGAACGTATTGCCAATGACACTCTCGCGATGGCTCCATGTTTCTTCGATTATTCTTGTCAGGGATAGGCCATGGAAAGGCGCAAATAGTTGACGCTAGCCAACCAACGTCAGTTCGTGCGCAAAAGGCAACGCGTCGTACTAGTCGTCGAAAAGACGTCAGGCCCAGTGATAGCAGATCTGGCACGAAAACACCGTTGGTGTTTTTTGGGTGGGGGAAACCTCGGCAAGTGTGCGTGCGTGTCCGTGAGAGCTGCGCGCGTCGTTTCTCGCCGAATCGCGCTCGGCTTTGAGAGAAGGACGGAACCATGCTGCGTCCTCTTTCAACCAGCAACGCGTGTTGCGTCTTTGTTCGACATGCAGTCGCGGCGTCGCGTCTTCGTTCCGCACACAGGCCGGTGACAGTGGTGCCAGATTTCGCATAAGGCATCGCACGTACCATTGCGTTCTTTCAGCCGGAAGGCAAATCGGGCACCACCGCTGTGAGCAGAGCGCGATCCAGAGAAAAGTGAATCGAGGAGAGTTTGGGATTGACTCGTCGTACTCATCGTCGCTCGTCGACGCGGTTTTTGTTCGTTCGTTCGCGCCTAGCCATGGTTCAATTTTTTTTCACAGAATAATTTGTTTTTTTAATTATTCATCACACGGCATCAAACGATATTCATTTAAAAATATTTTATTACTTACTACGGATAGTTTTTAATATTTTGTCAGCGGAATAGATGTGTCGTATTGGTTTATAATAGATATGGGCAAAATATATATTTCATAAATTTTGGTTTCAGTAACATTAATCTTTCTGTGGTAGTAATAAATGAGAAAGTATATAATAAATGTCAATTATTGCGTATTATGCATTAACCGTGAAACAAGTAATAGGAGCACTTCTTGCACTAGAACGTTCTGAGGGATCGTACTAACACGCGATTTTAACACACGACAGCGTACGTCAGGAAGAATTTGCTTGACACGACGCGACGACGGTGCGAATGTTTTTATGAGTTGTTCTCTATGATTTGTTCTGCATGATTTCTTTTCTAAATAGAAGGTGATCAAATTGTGTATATATCCTAACAGTTCTCAGCAAGTCCCATCACATTGATTTGAAACGTTTTTCTTACTTCGCACGTTTAGTTTAAGAACGCTCTCCCCATTTCGTGAAAGAAAAAGTTGTTCGGTTGAAGGCAATTCACCGTTCATACTGTAATCCATATGTACGTCCATTGTCGCATTCTGCCCACGAAATGTCGCAACGTGCGTATTGTCAAAGAAGGCATGATAAAACAGGACAATAATAACAAAATCCCTGTGAATTGAAAACCGAAACTTTCATTGTGCCGCTCCCGACCGACCGCGGGTCGCAGTTGGACTAATTGAAATATCTGAAAAGTCTAACCATTCTTAGCACGTATTTCACGTACGTACTAGAAATGATTCCCCCGGAACTGTAACCGACTTTTCCAATGTCATTTATTCATCATTATGTACGATATGTATTACATTTAAATGCACATGTACAGGGTGCACAGGTTGTGATAGTCAGCTTTGTTCCTGTAAACGGTAAGTATTACACAAAATTATACAGGAAAGGGTTCGATGGGTTCGTAATATCTATATTCTACGAGACTTCATTCAATTCGAAAGTGCAACGCCGCACCCGACAACAGAGCCGGATTAAGGGCGAGGCGAATGAGGCTCTTGCCTCAAGTTTAAAATACAAGGGGCGCAAAAATGTCGTTCTGTTAAGTATAAGAGTTGCGTGAGCGCTTAACAAAACGAAACAAATATAGCAACATTATCAATCTATGTAAAACTATCAATTATGAGTCAGTAATTGATGAATTTGCTTCAGTTAAAGCAAGGAAAGTGCAATTTTAAATATTGGACCCGTTAGAATAAAAAATTATGAAGTTAATGTTGTGTTTTGAAATTTAATCAATTTTAATATTATTCTTTTTTAAATTGTTCTATTTGCTTAGTTATAGGGAAACATTTAGCAAATGGGGGCGCATATTTGGCCTTTTGCCTCAAGGGTTTAAGGCCCTAGATCCGGCTCTGCCCGACAAATGCAAATGCGTATGTAAGGTTTCTGTTTATAAAATTTAAGATACGTGGACTTCCACGCCACCCATGAGGTGCCACGACTAGCGCGTTCGGTTTTTTAACGTGGACCGTCGCCTATAGCCCTATTGTACCACATTTTATGATAATCATACAGCGTGCGGCATTACCTCTGTCCACTTTGAACGACGGAGATATTCAAGGTGGACAGAGTTATTGCCCCACGCTGTAGAAGTAAGGGTTAGAAAAGAAATGAGAGCATTTTTGTGTGGTGGCGCCAGCGGCGGGGGGGGGGGGGCGCCACACAAAAATACAATGTCAACATTAATATGAAATAAAATTAACAAAAAAAAAAAAAAAAATTCCTCTCATTTCTTTTCTAACCCTTAATTCTACAGCGTGGGGCAATAACTCTGTCCACCTTGAATATCTCCGTCGTTCAAAGTGGACAGAGGTAATGCCGCACGCTGTATGATTATCATAAAATGTGGTACAATAGGGCTATAGGCGACGGTCCACGTTAAAAAACCGAACGCGCTAGTCGTGGCACCTCATGGGTGGCGTGGAAGTCCACGTATCTTAAATTTTATAAACAGAAACCTTACATACGCATTTGCATTTGTCGGGTGCGGCGTTGCACTTTCGAATTGAATGAAGTCTCGTAGAATATAGATATTACGAACCCATCGAACCCTTTCCTGTATAATTTTGTGTAATACTTACCGTTTACAGGAACAAAGCTGACTATCACAACCTGTGCACCCTGTACATGTGCATTTAAATGTAATACATATCGTACATAATGATGAATAAATGACATTGGAAAAGTCGGTTACAGTTCCGGGGGAATCATTTCTAGTACGTACGTGAAATACGTGCTAAGAATGGTTAGACTTTTCAGATATTTCAATTAGTCCAACTGCGACCCGCGGTCGGTCGGGAGCGGCACAATGAAAGTTTCGGTTTTCAATTCACAGGGATTTTGTTATTATTGTCCTGTTTTATCATGCCTTCTTTGACAATACGCACGTTGCGACATTTCGTGGGCAGAATGCGACAATGGACGTACATATGGATTACAGTATGAACGGTGAATTGCCTTCAACCGAACAACTTTTTCTTTCACGAAATGGGGAGAGCGTTCTTAAACTAAACGTGCGAAGTAAGAAAAACGTCTCAAATCAATGTGATGGGACTTGCTGAGAACTGTTAGAATATATACACAATTTGATCACCTTCTATTTAGAAAAGAAATCATGCAGAACAAATCATAGAGAACAACTCATAAAAACATTCGCACCGTCGTCGCGTCGTGTCAAGCAAATTCTTCCTGACGTACGTTGTCGTGTGTTAAAATCGCGTGTTAGTACGATCCCTCAGAACGTTCTAGTGCAAGAAGTGCTCCTATTACTTGTTTCACGGTTAATGCATAATACGCAATAATTGACATTTATTATATACTTTCTCATTTATTACTACCACAGAAAGATTAATGTTACTGAAACCAAAATTTATGAAATATATATTTTGCCCATATCTATTATAAACCAATACGACACATCTATTCCGCTGACAAAATATTAAAAACTATCCGTAGTAAGTAATAAAATATTTTTAAATGAATATCGTTTGATGCCGTGTGATGAATAATTAAAAAAACAAATTATTCTGTGAAAAAAAATTGAACCATGGCTAGGCGCGAACGAACGAACAAAAACCGCGTCGACGAGCGACGATGAGTACGACGAGTCAATCCCAAACTCTGCTCGATTCACTTTTCTCTGGATCGCGCTCTGCTCACAGCGGTGGTGCCCGATTTGCCTTCCGGCTGAAAGAACGCAATGATACGTGCGATGCCTTATGCGAAATCTGGCACCACTGTCACCGGCCTGTGTGCGGAACGAAGACGCGACGCCGCGACTGCATGTCGAACAAAGACGCAACGCGCGTTGCTGGTTGAAAGAGGACGCAGCATGGTTCCGTCCTTCTCTCAAAGCCGAGCGCGATTCGGCGAGAAACGACGCGCGCAGCTCTCACGGACACGCACGCACACTTGCCGAGGTTTCCCCCACCCAAAAAACACCAACGGTGTTTTCGTGCCAGATCTGCTATCACTGGTCAGGCCCCAGGCGAGAAGTGCTTTTTCACAACCTGTGACTAACTAGCCTAGCCTGTTTGTTGCTGGTCTTGCCTCTGTGTGCGTGTGGGGCACTCAGCTGTACAGTACGGAGATGTTCTGCTGGTCATAACAATTCGCGCATCATATCTCGTCAAGACGGCCTGTCGTCCATCGGGCTTTACGAGACGGATCTCGTGACAAGCACCTACGCAAAAAAACAAGCATTTATGATGGACACTGGATCGGCGGCGGTGTCCCACGTCGTCGAGGTGCTGCTCGCAATTTTCTAATCGACGAGTTGGGCCTGGCGAATGAGACGCAGTGGTGGAGTGCCGCAGCAAACGGAGTTGACAGTTCGTAAAGATGGGAAATTGCCTAAAACGCGCTGGAGGCAGTCAACAGGACAATACCACTTTGCTGAGCAACAATCCTGACCAAGCGCTGACCAGCGGCTCGTTGCAAGAAGGCCTCCGACCCCCGATAACGTACAATGTAAATGCACTCTCGTTTTACCTTGAACAAATTGCGATTCTACCATGGAAACGATTCGCCGTGAAGGTTGCCTTCGCCGCGCGATAAGCTTACGAAGGACGATCGGGCCAGTTAATCCGATATGTCATCGAATGTCATTAAAGTCCTTTCTACGAGGCACCTGTCTTGCATTAGAGTTTTTCCTATCAATGTCACGCGTGCTGTCAGCTGAGAACTATTTGCGTCGTAATCTTAACATTTTTTGGGCAAGGTGATGATGACATTACGATGCTTGCGCTCGCACCCGTCTACATCTTATGCTAATGTTTGTGCTATATTAAAGCTAATGAATGTTTCTAGGTCTCTGGGATGCATATCTATGAAACTGTCAAACTGTTTCCTTTCAGGACGTGATAGGGTCTTACTACCCGACAGTGTCCGGCAGAGACCGTCACTTGCAGTCAACTAATTTGAGTGTGGCTAGGGGTATCGGGGTTGGTGTAAACTTAGGCCCTGTCTCAGGTTCGGGAATCTTAAGCGAAGAGGAACAGCAGGTACGGATTGCGAAGCGCATAGGACTCATCCAGCATCTGCCTATGCGAAAGTATGACGGAGCTAAGAAAGGAGAGTGTGTCATATGCATGATGGAACTCATGGTGGGAGAAGAAGTACGTTATCTACCGTGTATGCACACTTATCATGCTGGCTGTATCGACGATTGGTTAGTCCGTTCGCTGACCTGTCCGTCGTGCATGGAACCGGTAGATGCAGCGCTGATTAGCTCGTATCATCCGACCACTTAATATCATGCTAAAAGACACTGAAGCAGCTAATTGGTAATCAAACTGAACTACCAGGCTAAGCAAGAAGTGAGTGGAAAGGTTCGCTAATTTTACTACTATGTACAGAGGCTTCTGGATAGCAAGGGAGCCCGCCCGTGTTAATGGCCGATTATATTTGCCACTGTATTTGACATATATGTGCGCGTGCTAATTAATAATAATATCCGTACTATAAAACATTGCAATTGCAAATATCTTTTACATAGTTCATTCCCTATGACAGGGTGATCTCCATTTGAGTTGTTAATGATTTATTGAACGAAAAATCACGATCGAGAACAATGGTGGGTCGTCATTCCGTAAAATTTTTCTTGCACTCCGTTTCGAAAGGCTGAAAGAGCTTCTATATTTTTCCTTGGAACGAAACAACTCAAATGAAGTATAAAAGTAATTGTGGAAGGTGTTAATCTATACTTGGCTGTCTACGTGTTGTCTAATACAACTTTGCAGGGGTTTGGCAATGAGCAATATTGAAGAAAGTTAATCGTCGTTAAGGACATTTACCGATAAGATTGTAATTATATTCTGATTCCTAAACGTTTTAAACATGTGTTCTCTCTCTCTCTCTCTCTCTGTCTCTGTTTCTCTCTCTCTCTCTCTTCGTGTGCGTAAATTGGTACCTTAGTTATATTTGAAACTGGTTTTCTTTTTTTTCGTTTAAACCGTTTCGAATTTGTGATTTAATCGTTTTTCTTTCGAGACATATAATGGGACGCTGACGTCAATGCATACGTCTCACTTTCGAAGAATCATACTAAAAACGAACTATCCAATGTGATCGAAAAAAAGAAAAATCAAAGCGCATACAGGGAATCAACCCTATATTTTCGTAAGGAAAATACCGTCTTTGAAAGGACTGTCTGCTTTGTTAATTTGAAGATATATAGATGCATATTCTTTCACAAACATGAACAGAGCAGAAAAGTGTTGGACGATATTTCCATATATAATCTGCTCGTTAGAAATTATATAGATAAACTTGACAGAATGCGATGTAACTCTACCGGTCAGGTTGCCAATGCTTCCTTTTTACGCAATGACAACTGGATTGGTGAAGGCGATTAGCTCTATAGACCGGTAACTACCGTGTGCTACTCTTTGTTATTCAGTTTATTTGACGGTGATCTACTGCACCTATTATTCTTTCGATGTGAAACTTATTTTTCTCGAGAAGGTTTTTTGAAGGACATGAATGCGGTAATAACTGTAGCACAATCAGGTTTGACTTCCAGGCTTATATAGAGGTGTATACTATGAAATGCGTAAAGTATGTCATTTTCCTTAGGATCGCGATTTAATTGTAATAAAGTCGAATGTAAATTTGAGTGTAATATCGTTAGCGAACTACGCGTCGTAACTTAGGATTCGATAAACAGTCTCGGTAACAGTTGTGATAGTAATTTTTTGCATCGATGGTAAACCGGTCAATACACAATCTGCTCGTTTGTGGAATAAGTAGTGCTAGGCATATGCGTGCTGTCGTGTGTAAGACCAGAGCACGACCAGATCGTTTACCAACATGGGGAAAGCATTTTGAATGGAAGTGCAAATGCTGTTTTAATGTTTTATGAAAGCTTGACATGTTACATTGCTAAGTTTTCGTTTTAACTGGGAAAATGAAGCTGTGAAATAGTGATTTATTGACGAAAATACGAATATACAAATAGTGATTTAATACAAATATAAATATTTAGTAACACCTTGTGCGTTTTGAACCGCTCCCGTCCCATGCATGCGCACGGCATACGTGAGTTCGACATTATTATGACGCAATGAAGTTGAAGTTTCCTGCAGTTTCACTGGCAACACTTCGTCATCGACGGCATTATTTTCTCTGCAAGTAAGTTTAAACATTTCAAAGTTCATCGACTTTGTAACATGTCACTGCGCCGAGTATCGGGACCATCGGGACGACCAATGAACGTCTGCGCTTGTAATCGTTTTGCAAAAGTTGCCTATTATATATCATAATTTGAAGCGCTTTTTCTCCTGCTCCCTCTGGCCCTTGACGAACAGATCCGCAACAGTGCGTACTTCAGCATAGAATCCGCTAGTTGGCGCATAAGTCGTAAAAATTCGTAGCCACCTAGGGCGAGTGATGCAGTTATGCTCCAGTGTTGATGACACAAATTGTATTCATCTTTAATAACCACTAAAAATGGAGGTACCAGTTACGTATTGTTTATGTGGTCGTGGATACGATCCGGAGCAGTTTATGATACAGTGCGACGTCTGCAAGGAATGGTACCACGGAGGGTAAGGATCACTGGAAATTGATTGGTAGAAAGATGCTTCAAGCAGACGTAACAACGCGCTTCATACGGGTCCTGATCTGGATGTCGTATGAAAAACCCTTCTATTTCGCCTGAAAACAATGAGTTTCACTTATTTTGATGCTTCTACGAATGTGCACTTACCAGTGCGAAACGGTCTTGTCAGAAGCTTCACCGATTTCCTTGTATTTATGTGACAACACAATGTTTTGTTGATACTAACATAACCTACTGAGACTGAACGCATCCAGTCCGTTAGTGCAATGGTATGACGCTTTTAGATTGATTCAATGGGTCTAATGTTTTTTAGCGACTTTCTTTCGACTTAGAGTGATAGGGGACAATGGAATTTAATATTTTCACTGACCATGTTTGAAGCATCTACATATGTGTAATCAGTATCTTCACTGTTTGAAGGTGTGTTGCGGTAAAGGAATACATGTCAATAGATTTGGATAAATATCATTGTCCACGTTGTGAAAGTATGTGTGGACCATCGTTATGTAAGTAACATATTATAGGTGATTGATTGAAAACTATGTTTGTTATGATGGTTTTTTGGGTGTTTTTAGTGAAAACCAGGTTAAACTGGCATAGGCACGACTACACAGAACCTAATGCGGATTCAAAGCCAGTCCAAACTGGTACTTCCGTGTTTATAAGAGAATTAAAATCCCGCCACTTTCCTAAGGCAGACGATATTGTAAAACACGTTAGAGGCCAACAGTTAACACTGCAGTACTTACAGACAAATGGATTTGACACTCCTATCATTATTGATGGCAAAGAAGGACTTGACATGACTGTGCCACCTCCAAATTTCAGTGTTTATGATGTTGAAAGTTTTATAGGTAACTTGTCTATGAAGAATTTTAATGGCTTAGTTATATAAAAGTTGCAAATTTTGTGTTCATTGACTGTACCATCGTAGGTGGAGATCGGGACATGGATGTGATTGATGTTACAAGACAAAGTAACGTACGAATGAAATTAAGAGACTTCGTAGAATATTACAACAACTCTTGCAGGACAAGGGTTTTTAATGTTATAAGTCTCGAATTTTCGAATACTGGGTATATCAATATTAATTGCCTTGCCGTATTTGGCATTTAAATGTTTATAGGACATGCGTTTGTAAATTGACAAATAAATATTGCAGTCTTTCACCAATGGTCGAAGCGCCGTACATTGCGCGCAAACTTGACTGGGTAAACTCGGTTTGGCCACGCGATTGGCCCGAGGACAGTGATATAAAACGTCCTGAAGTGCAAAAGTATTGCCTAATGGGGGTCAAAGATAGTTTCACAGATTTTCATGTTGATTTTGGTGGCACGTCTGTGTGGTACCATGTGTTGCGCGGCGAAAAAGTGTTCTATCTCATTAAGCCGACCGCGGCAAATTTGCAACTCTACCAACACTGGATGTGTAGTTCCACACAGAGTGAAACTTTCTTTGGAGATCAGGCTGACGCGTGTTGCAAGTGCGTCATTAAGCAGGGGCAAACCATGATGATACCGACAGGATGGATACATGCAGTATTAACACCAGTTGATTCTTTAGTATTTGGAGGAAACTTTGTGCACAGTCTTAACATTCCAATGCAAATACAGTAAGTGGCAATTAAACGTAATGTTATAGTGCGTTATTGAATTAGCACCACTATGTTTGACGTTTTGTAGAATATATGAATTAGAAAAGAAAATGAAGACTCCCGCAAAATTCCAATATCCCGGCTTTGAAACGATCAATTGGTTCGCAGCCAAAAAGCTTCTTAAGGAACTGAAGGAGTTGAATAACGACGAAAAAAAGTGCCCGCCGTATTTTTTGCAAGGTGTCAAAGCGTTGCTTAGTATTCTGAAACAGTGGAATACGGACAAAGACGTAAGTTACTTCCCTACATGCTGTGTTCTTCGTCACTATTACAGTTATCAACTTATACTTTTTTCTCTGTGCTAATACGCCCTTTTGAATTAATGTTACAAAAATATCGTGTAACGGTTTATCTGAGAAATTTAACAAAATATAACAAGCAAAATAATATTTCTTTTACAGTATAATATGATTAGCCGTACACAAATTCCAGAAACAATTAATAGTCAGAAGTTGTTGAAAGACTTTAGTAAAGAGATTCGGCATGCTGAACGGTACTTAATATCTCTAAATCCACCCAAGCCCGAGCGCGAGAGTAAACGAAAGAAGAAGAAACCGTTAAATAAGGATTTTGTTGATTTCGATGTTGCGGATAAAATGACTGACAATCCGTTCAAAGCAACGCTAAAAGAAACTATTAAAGTGGAGCCCGCTGCAGCAGATACTGTAACTTCGACCAGGCCTCCTCTGAAATTGACCTTACCAAAGCCCACTTTGTACCCGTACATTAAAGTAGAAAATGCGCCAGAAGAAAAGCCTGTTATTAACAGTAAGCGATCGTCGAAGCCGGGGAAACAAAGTCCAACTGTGATTCGGTTCAAGTTAGGAAATAACGAAGTTGTTAGAAGTACGAATGACAACCTCAGCGCACGTAAAGATTTTGCCACAGTTGATTCAACAGTCGAGACAACGAAAGAAGAGCTTACGTGGAAACAAACGTCCGTGTACGATTTTCATGACGGAAGCAACGAGAGCGATTACGGTAGATTCACTATAGATGAATCACCAAAACGAAAAAAAACGTCAAAAGCAACCAGTCAGAAAAGGTTGAAGCGAGATTATGACGGTGACGTCGATATTCTCAATGACGTACCGAAAAATGGTATAGAGGAACTATTGAAGGCCTCTGCCTATACGTTGGGTAGCGCAGCTCAAAGACTAGAACCTACGTATGTATTCACTGCAGTACTTCCGTTAACGTTTATGTGTCTGTACTCACATGCCGTGCCGGTCGTTGTTGCAGGCCACCCGCAACGATTCCACAGTTTGGTCCACCTCCACCACCGCCTACAGGGTGAGCTGACACAATAGTATAACGAAAAACCATAATCCAATTTTTCAACTATATATGTCGATATCGTATTTTTTAGCAAATTCTAGCTTGATGTGGTAGTTTGCTATATTTTTTTTCGTACGTGTCTGAGAGCATGCGGTATAATTGGTCTATTTCACTCCTGATATGCGTAGAAATGCGATGATATTAAGTTCTCACTTAGCATCATTTCATAGTTACTTTTTATTTCTCGATGTCTTAGTATTTATAAATTGAAAACGGCCAGTTCTGGCAGGGCATCACCGTCGACGCGCGAGGCCATCGCTGGGATGTTGTCGTTTAGCGAACAATGCTATTCAACGACGTCCAATAACACGACAAAACCCACGAAGTCCGCCAAAACGCAACGAGAGGCTGACGATGACGATGATCATCTAATAGAAAACATTGACAAAGTTCATCAAGACGATGATTTCAGTATGTACATATTGAACGTTGACTAATGACAACTACATGTTTATACCTCATTCCGTTCGGTTAAACAAGAACTGAATTGATGAAATGGTTTTTATTTTCAGTTTACCCAGCGTTAGATGCCTCTGACGACGAAGATTATATCTTCAAGCCCAAGGCGAAAAGTCAAATCGACGAAGCGTGGAATCCGAAAGCTAGGGTAGGGCCTCTTCTCCCAAAGACGAACCGTCCCGCCAGGGAAGGTGTCAAGAAAACCTCCGTGGAGAAAGGTCTCGAAGCAGCGGCGGCGAAGCGGGCAAAGCAAACTGTAAGAGACGTACTTCGTCTATTGCATTCTAGTTACTCGTATAATTGTCAATTTTTCATGCAAAAGTTCTCACCGTGTCCACAATTCTTTTCTTTCTCGCATCCTTGTATCGTTTAGGAAGAATATGTGGATAACGACGTGGACAAGATCTCAAAGAAGAAATTGGTAGGCACACTTTCATTCTTAATTTTCAGTTTGACTTCCTATCAGTCTATCACTAGTTCTCATTTTTCTGCACAAGTGATGAAAGCGTTGCCTTACGGGAATTAGGTTTCTCTCGAATGAATAAAATGTCTTGCTCGATCTATAATCTTGTAGAGTACAAAGAGACGCGTGAAAATAAAAGTGCATCGTATATTTTACATACAATACGACAGAGTACTGCGAAACGGACGTATAATAAGCGGAAACCAAAGGAGTTGGCCGTGACTACTGCTGAGGCTACGTCCACAGTTGCTGCAGAGAATATCATCAAGACAAGTAGTACTTACGGCTCGATATTAACAAGTCCTAACAGGCTCAAAGATGTCAAGGCAAAACTTGCAGCACCAGTTCCCGTCGGTAAAGTACCGTTTTCTTTTGTTTCTTCCACTGCAACCATTCTGATCATTTTTTCATTACGATTCTTGGCAAAGTCACTGCTGAAAGAGTGTAAGATTTTACATAAAATTTCAGAACGTAAGCCAAAAAAAGGAATGAAAACAGCGAAACAACGGTTGGGGAAAATCTTAAAGCTTCATAAAATGATGCATTAGTCAGTAAACTCAACACTAATCGTGAATAAAGATCATGTCATTATTTCATTTGTGTATAAAAAAACATGTAATAGGTGTACATTGCTATGTAAATATATATCAAATTATTCCTTCAGGTGGTATATTCACCTAAAGAAATTACTTTTAAACACTATCGTCATTTTCTAAGAGAAAAACTTGTATTTATTACTACGTAGATGATTTTTCAACGATATTTATCAAGTTTCAGAATGTGACCGCTTCAGTAGGATATTATTTGTGTCGTAATAATAACTTACTGAAGCTTTCTCTATACAAGTGACACAACTTCTGTTGACAACGATTTGATGAGAGAAAAAAAAACTATTTATATTAATATTGCAGTTAGTTTATACAGCATGGTACATCATTTTACCCTTTTAGTATATTTATTAATTTATGATCAATAGTGATTAAGTGATTTGTAGTTCTGGACACAGTGAGTAAACGTTATTTAGTTCTCATGAGAATCTCAAGGGTTACAAGTAATTAAGTATTCAATGCTTAAACTGTTTTTACTTTTACGCAATCTGCAATTATCATAATGAAAAGGCAGTTGAGCTATTCTTAGCATTTTTTCTGTCTTTAGTTTATACGTTTCAAAGAGGCTGTAAAATGATGACGTTGTTTTTATACGGTGGTATGACAAAGGTTAATAGACATTCGACGAACTTTTATACTTATCTTGCAAATTATTGTTATAGACTGTTGCAAGAGAATATCAAATGAATTGCATAACACGGTACATTAACATTTCAACTTTTGCCACTTTAATGCATGTATTTATTTCGTACGCAGGTAGTGTTAAAACGTTTGGTACAATAATTTAGAGTACTCCTTATATGTACGAGAGTTGTCGTTTTCATTTGATATCCATCTTGTATAGTAACATTTGTATATTGATATGCATGAAGATTGTGTACAGTTGCGCTCATTACATTTTTCTGATGTTTTACACTTTGCAAGAGTTGGCTAAAAAGTAACAATGATATTGAAGGTTTGTGATCAAATTATCTTTACGACGTGTAACGGTATTGTTATTCGCACTTGTGTGTTTGAACTCACGGATAAATTTCAGTTTTGTACTGGGCGTACTTATAAGAGAATACGAACAAAAACGGAAGTTAGGCGACGTTATACACTTTTGTAAAATTAATTGTAAACCACAATCGTGCATCGAAACAGTGCTTTTAAAGCGCACTTGCGATAGTATTTTCTTATTGATTTGCGTACGTTATTTTGCTAAGTTAAATCAATATTTTATGCACATCCTCCCACCCGCACTATATATGTTATAAACTCCTCCACCAGAAGTAGCGGATACTGTTAGACGTCTGAAGTCTAATGAGTTGCAATCGTGTGACGAGGGCAGAAACAATTGTAACATAATGCATTTATATGGTTAATTTCGCGTAGTTTATCAAATTTCAATCGCCATTGTCTGTATATTTATTTACACATACACACAAACATACGGCTCATGAGATTATGCACAGAGAAGTTTCTACGTATATGCGTATAGAAATATATATTTTTTTACAAAAAGCGCTTTTCTTGATTCGTTAAAGAGTGCAACGCAGTTTCGACTAACATATGTTCTCATTTATATCATCTATTCCAGATCAACCACTGTAACCTTTTATATTATCGCGGACGCATGGTATAGTATGATAATAAACATTGATGTCGCACTATAAAACATCTACTTAAAAACGAAATAAAGATCTTGTTTTTACATTATCGTGACTTCGTGGCGGATCAGTAAATGCCGAACATTTATATGCCACTAACTCGAAAAGACAACAGGAAACTATACCGCTTTAAGAAGTGTTCATTGTGTAATACATGATTAACAAATTCCATGTTTCACTTGAGTATCAAAAACAGAAAAATGTACAACTTTGGAAATGAATGTGATGTACGACTATTTTTATGATGAACTCCATATTCTTCATTCCTGCGGGAACCGTATTGTACGAAGAAGTATACTTCTAGCGTAGATGATTTATAAATATTGTACAGTATGATCGCTTTATATGTACTATTTTTCAGAGTCGGGACAATTAAAAAAGAAAATAATCCTCGAAAATGATTATGACAATGATACTGCCTCGACATGCATCTATTAGTTGACAAATCAAGTGTATTTCTCTCGTCAGAATAGTACTGCATCGACGCAGCCCATATCACGCGAATGCCAATATTCATTGTATGAAATTCTGCAATAAAATAATGATGCAACTCAACGATCCTACAACTTCCTTGCACTGATTGCGTTCTGACGATAAGCCACGCCCCAATTGAATTTGGCGCGAGAGAAGGGTATATCTGAATTTTCAGTAACGATTGCCGACTAAACTTTCGATTGCCCCGTTCGAACGTCACCTGTTGCGTCAGCCGATCAAGAAAAAAGAATACCTATTACCAACATTCTTTACGTACTTAAAGAAGGAAAAATTAGAAATCCGCATCGTTCATATTTCGAAGTTTGTCTACCACTTTCCAGTTAACGTCGAAAGACTAGCACGTGCGGGATCGTTGACGTTCGGAATATTCGCAGCCGTATTACGACACCCGGTACTCACGGCTCGTCGTAATCAATGCATGGAAAACTAAGAGACAACCTCCGACATGCCGAAAAAGTAGCCGAAACACGAATCATATTGCGACACATCGCGCACCGACTTTCGTGGATTAAGCGTAAGAGGTGATATCGATCTCGGACAATTTCTGGTTCAAGTTCCAACGACTTCGTATTTCCCGGCGTGCCGAAGAGGGAGCCGCGTGTAGCGACAGTTCAGTCTACGGCTAGCCGTCGACCCGTACTGGTTGTTTCTGTTAAGCTCGCGTAGCGAGAGCCTTTCAGAAGCACTTCCCCGTTTCGTCGGTGCGTGGGAAACGAGTTGCAAAGTACAGTGTGCCGCCTTGGCAGTTGCGTTCAAACGGTTCAGAGAAGTGTTCGTTTGGTGCGGCTGTTCCTGGCTGTTCCTCAGTGTCGATCAGTGTCGATTAGCCTTTCGCGTACGCAGTGTCGTTACCTACCGTCCCATGCACTATTTCCGCGAACGCACGCACCACCGCGAAACGCTCATGTGCGCCTAACCCGATCAGGATAGCGCGAGCCTTAAACAGGCGAATCGATAAGAAAAAGGAAGCGGTGCATCGCGCGCGATCGTATCGACGGACAAATTTCGCTGTTGCTCCACGAAACTCTTAGTGTGTGTCCAAGCTGGTCCAGGCGGCTGAGGTGTGTCACTGACGTTTTCAAGGTAAGCATTTGGTATTACACGTGCATGCACAATCGTTTTGCGACGATTGCACAAATTTGTATGCGCGCGTCTCCTGTCGCATCTCGATACTCTCGACAGATCGTCTGACGTTGCCAGCAGGTCGAACAGTTTGCACGGCCCGATCACTCCTTGTGGAGCCTTTGCGTCGATTTGTGGAATACAGCGGATATTTACGGTGGATCGTTTTCTATCTGAAAATTCTTCGTCGTCACTTCTGTCAGTAGGTGCGTACGGCTTGACATCGACACGCATCGCTGCTGTTCGTGTTGCGCGCGTATTCTTGCTAATCGATCTTTGTTCGCATGTGCATGGAAATGTCTGTACACCAATTTTTTGTTTTCCATCTCGTGGACAGTGTCAGGTGGTTTCAATAAGTCATTCTATGGAATTTCGAGCGTATTCAATAGCGCGAAAATTGGTTTTGCAACGAATAACCGTCAGGCACTATACTTGTGTCACCGTTGGACAACATAGCAGTGAAGTTTCACGGTTTACAGTCGCCTGTCGAATTATCATTGACCGCGTGCACCGACGGCGGTGAAAGGAAATTCGTGCATACGTTTCGTTGGATGCATTGTTAAGTATGCACGCGAGCGTGCCGAAACTCCGTCGATTTAAACGTGCTGTTCGGAGGATCGTTAGAAAATGAATCAGCGTCAATCAGCATCCTTACGTCGCGTAGAGATCAAACGGATGGTCAAGGCCTGCCTTCGTGGTTGCTATTGGCTGTTTGCGTTGTGTCTGTTACCTTGCAACGATGCGAGTCAACAATTTTCGGAGCCAAATCTGCCTTCGTTAACGCATTCAACGTCATGTCATATAAAATTTAAGTTTTACGACGATTGTCTAATTATCTTTTACGATATCTGCGAAACTATTGCAAAATTTCGGGACGAGGTTTGTGTTTGGCAGAGTTTCGGTGAACGCTTTTACATATTTCGAAAGGCAGAATTTTCTAAGGGCCGGTATACCTGACGAACTATACCTGAATTTCATGTGGCAGTCAACGTGTAATAGACCCTTTCGCGTAGACGAAGTATAAAGTGCGGGAATTATCGCATTGTCCGCTTATGTCATGTAGCGAGACAGATTATCTCGTCTCACAACACGGTAGCAAATATCTTTTCGAGCGCGGAGATACGTTTCAATTTGCTCATGATCAACGATCTTTATTGACGCTAGTCTCTTGAAGTATACAAAAGTCAAACAGAAACGTAAGATCTTCGTTTCTGTTGTATGTACAGTGATGCTGGTTGTTTGGCAAGGAGCCCGCCGTTGCCTAAGTTGCAGCGGGCAGCGCAGCAATCAGGGTTACCAATTACGTCAGCAGCTACATCATCGTGCGCGAAGACTCGGTGATAAGCTGAATCGCTATCAACTCGCCGGCACGCGGTAAGTGACTGACCTTCTTGCGTGTAAAGTTCATTGACAAGGCCTTGGACGATTCTGCCGCTACGAAAGTCGATCCTAGGATAGAAATTGTGATAGATACTGTTGTTATAATTTGTTGATATTCATTTTTATCGACTCCACCTCGAGCGACAAGAAATTACCAATTCGCTTTGTGGAAAGGGAGTGTAACGGACGATATGCATAATATGCAATGATTATGTTTACTTTGCAATATTACTTCACCATTGTAATCGCTATGTCCTAACAGACTTTGACTCTAAATCACTTACACGTGTTTTCTATTAGTCACTTATGAATTAGTTTAACATTTTTTATTAAGCGTTCAGGGACAAGATTCGAGCCAACAGTCCAACATTGATTACTTCCCCCTACTCGGGCGGCATTGAATCTTCCGGGTCACTCAATCACAGGCAATCTGGCGAATTATTAAAAGTGGGTCACAAGAATGTTATTCACTCGAAAGAACGATGTATTACCTATGCGACACTTGTCAAAACACCGCGGTACCACCGTTCGAAAGTTCATCGGCCACGGTTAATGAAATTGACCGATACGAGCTCATTAAGTGCTCCAATATTAAATAACGAACAGGTGCGCGCGCGCGCGTATTGGATTAGTCTCATTGACAGTAATCAAGTCGCGAGCTTAACCGTCTCATTGTTAGTGTCAGACTTAAAGGGGGCACGTGCTTCTCTTTATTAATACTATCCAACACTGGGTTTTTTCCGCGTGCCGCACACGCGTTGAGGGACACACACGTTGCAAATCCGACGCTCTGTGGCAATGTACCTACTTGCTCAATGGGCTACCGGCCGACGCGTACGGAATACGTCTGGTAATTCTCCGCTGTCATTGACCCAGACCAATTGATCGGATCGTTAAATCATGGAAAAGTTTACGTAGACCCGCCGTGCAGTCCGCGGTTGCCGAGTGCTCGATCTCGATGGGTCAAGCAAGGATCTCGCGTGTGGAGACTCTCACTGACATGAAGTTTCACACGTATGACTGATCGTGAGAACACGTGCACAAGGTGGGCGCGTGGACACGGCGTGACTTGCACTGGCTAAAACTACATGTCGATTCAACAAATGTCTAGCAGGTGCAGCGTAAGCAACTAATTAGCCGTACGTGGCAAAATTCGGAGCGCTAGTGCCGATCGTTGAATTTGAACGCAAGACAACCGCAGAAATGCATTCCGTGACCCTGTTGCAATAGGATGGATTAAGAGATCATTTCACAACGATGCCTTCTATTCTGATTTGGCATCATCGGTTACAGTGTCAATTAGTTCAGTATTTTTATGAGGACATTGTTAATGCCCCACTGTGCACGGCGAATTCGTTTACGATCTCTTCGAATGGTGTCTCTTCGCGCTCACTATCAGTTCTCGTCATAAAGGAAACATGCTACTGTAGTAAGGGTATTTTTTAAGTCTCGTGGTAATCGGCCGCGACGACGTCGTTAATTGCTGCCAATCAGCGGCGAAGTTGATCGTGAAACCCGGCTTGGCCGGTGCTCAGCGCAGATAAGTGTATATAGATGCGCGTAAGTCAGTCGGTAATCGGACGCCGAAGCGTTCGGACCGTTTTCGTTCTACGAGTGCGTGCATTTTTCTTTCTCGCTCATTCAAACTCCGACGATCGCCCATTTTCAAACCATTCATTATGTAAGCAGAAATATTGTTTCCGCGACCTCTTGCAATTAGTATTGTCAATTGCTGATATTCCATACGGTTGCTATTATCGATATTGACGTAAAAAATAAGTAACTCCAAACAGTGTAGATTCTTTGATGAGTGTTGTTTTCTGTGTACCGGCGACTCGTGATTTGACATGTCAAGAACAGGGCGAAGGGTAAATGGTACGTATGTAGAAGGCTTCTCGGTGGTGAAATAAAAGGGTTCATCGTGCGTGCTTCGTTGTTGCCCCGAATGTTAACGGGTGGTATTAGTTTTCTCTACTTTAATATGATGCCCCGTACGAACTTTCATGTGACCTATACCGGAAATTTCTCATTCAACACTTGTGTAAGTCGTTAACGGTCATGCGTTCCACAACAATTCAACGTTCAGAGAGATACACCAAACGATACTTTCTATGTACAGTAGATCAAGGCAGTATTGGCATACCTCGCTTTTTCGAAGTATAATTAGACTGTCAATTGATATAAGAACACAAAGTGTATCATTTAGCTACTGTATAACTGTAAGTAGTGGCAGGCCGCTGAGCAGGTACAAGCCGCCAGACTTGAATAGAGGGTAGATTTTTTCTGTGGCATGTAAAAAAAACGTTATGAGCAGACGGAATTTCCTACTCACAGATTTATGCGCGAGCGCGAGGTTAGTTAATTGAAAACGATGCGTAACCGATTGGCGTGCGGAAACTCCAACTACTCCAAGAGTGGTTCTACCGGGAGGGACGGTAATACGATCAGGAGGCACGTGGTAGCTTCGGCTTGCTCCGCGGCGGTTCGGAACTGCTCGCACTCGCAGCTTTATGTCTATTTGCGAGCATGCAGATATACCGCCGGGAAAGTACATACAAACGTTCCATTCTGAATAGTGCCTGCCGTGTGTGTTACACCACGAGCACGTGCACCTTTAGCTCTTCCTCGTTATCAGTAAAACTGAGTACGGTCAAAATCACAATTAGGAAATAATCAAGTTCATAGTTTGTTGTTGAAACGCACGGAAAAATAGTGTATGCATGAGAATTGATATTGTTCCCAATATTGTTTGCTTATTTAACAATTATTAAGGCGCAATATAACATTTTCTTCTTTGGAAAGCTTACCTGCAACAAAAAGTCTTACCTGCTATACTAAAATCACATCCCAATTTCCTCAAAATGTTAACTTAGGCCATCGTTACAATCACTCGCTCACATTTTTCGCTGAAACCGTTGAAACGGTTGAAACGATCGAACCGCAGTAACCCGCACCTGCAGGTAGTGAATGATTCGGCACGTGGGCAGGTTGTAGAATTATCGGCAATCGCGTCGTGCGAAGAGATGTCGGGACTTGGCCGTTGATCGCTGGTGGCAGCCGGTGCACACATACACGCCCGAGTCAAACCAGTTCGTTCCGGGTCGTCGGTGGGTATAGATCAGTGCGGTCGTCAGTGCGGCGAGCAGAAGCGGAGAAAAGGTTACCAATGAAAAACGAGTAGTGACGGAGAAAAATTCCTTTCCCTTTCCACAGTGAACCGGCGGTTCGTCTTTGTCGTTTCATCGTCGATCTCCCAACTAGGAACAATGTTCCCGCGGATCTGTCTCAAATAAGTTGGACGTAACTGTGCCGGCTACGGCTGCTGAAAGTGACCCTTAGTTGGAAATACGAAAAAATGCCACTAGCCAATGTTTTCACCGACGTAGAACGACGCGGAGCGAAGTGAACGGTTAGTAGAATTCTTCCGAATTTCTGACTTTGGTCACTTTCATAATCACCGGCACAATTGGCGCGTTTTCTTGCCGAGCGCGAGCATACCCTCGAGGCATGTAGGATTCTACCTCTGTCTATCGAGAGACCAGGGAGACACAAGTGGAAGAGAAAGAGAGAGAGAGAGAGACATAGAGATGTGTGGGCGTGTAAACGGAGAGTGGGATTCGGCGGATGAGAGAGGGAGAAGGAGAGACTAGAGACTCGGCGGTGAGGTTCGCTCGGATACTCTCGACGGTCAGTCACGTACGTAGCGCGTTGGCGTGGTCACGTTTTCGTTGCACGCTGCGAAGAACCGATTCAGTTTCGTCATCGAACCTGACGTGTCGCGGTCGATCGGATCGAATCGTCGGGACGCGCGGCAAGATAGGCGGAAACTGAACTTTACGAGAAAACGCGAAATTTTGCGGGGACAGGGACGGCGCTGGGGCGGGAGTGCGCGAGTGATCCTGTGAATCCACACGCTGCTGCAACTGCACACGCTATGCGCTCGGACGGCGAGCGGTAAAGGTACGTCTTCGGTTGATTACGAGCGCGTATTTAGCGCCTTTTCTGACGTTTCGCGCTATTGCCTCCGCTCCGACACGTGCTTCATGCTCAATCACGTGCGTCCATTGGCCGTGCGCACCTTGCACGATCGGATTGACTTCGTTCGGGGGGTGATCGTTATGTAACCTTTCGCCGCGAAGCGCACGCTATTTACGTAAGAATGAATCGAGGTGCGCTCGGACTAATTTGCACTTTAGCGAGAGATTGGATGTTCCCCGATTTTCGCGTAATCAATGAGACGACCACGCGGAGAAGATGATCGCGTGGCTTTCCTATTGTTAGGGGCCGTTTGTTCATCCTACGCTTTCGTGACCTGATCGCCGAGGGTCGAGCGCGCACGATCAACCATCCTTGAACCTTGACTGAGCCAATTCACGATTCAATGATACGTTCGGTGAAAGACAGTCTCGGTGTGTGACTCTCCGCACGTCGTGCCGCCATCAATGGTTTTTAAATTCTTCAGAAACGCATCTGCAAGGAAATTGTGTTTTGAGGCACTCTGCATCACGTGTCAAGATCCGAAATCTGTGCAATATTATTGTGATAGGGCTAGTTGCAAATGTTATGGTTTGGATAAATAATTAATACCGTAATTGCTTGACAACGTATGTTTTCGTAAATGATGTCAAATTAAGATGTACGTATTTCAGCTGTATTTACGTTATACATGACAGAATTACGCCCTCAAAGGGCAGTGCGTAATGTAAATATGCGCGTACAATGTGAATGGGGAAATTATCGAATTGAAATAGATATTTCTTTCGCAGAATGCATTTAGCGTGGCAGCGCCACAATTGAAAGCTTGCCAGGATTGATTTCAAACTAAGTTACAGGGTCGAAGGGGTTGTATTCTTAGACTTTTCGTGGCGTAAATATATTTTCTAATAAACTCACCTGCCGACCATGCACTTCGTTTGTTATTTGCATCGCTACGCAGGCTTACTATTTTATGTAACGCACCAAGTACAACGCTGACTGATGTTGCATAGGGGTAGAACTTGGCAAGAGGCAGCCGCAATATGTCTAAAGGAGTCCGTAGCATTGACCCGAAAAGTCTATCGTAACTCAACAATCGCTCATTCAAATTTTTAAGTCCAGACCAGGCTTTCGCATTGAATCAATTCATTGAAATAACCCGGAGGGCAAATACTTTGCAGGGTAAGAAAACCAGCCGCTTGACGGCTGAAAAGCACCCCTATAACTGTTGCGTCAGATGAGTAGGCAAGTCGAAAATCCGGCGCAATCGCTGAGCGCGATGCGGGTCGTGTAAAATTCGTGGAAATGTCGTAATTGCAACGACGATACCGGGTATCATCAGCGTTCAACGGCACCGGCAGAGAAAGCGGTTCCGCGGACGTGCCTTCGGTAGCGTAACATCGTGATTGGTTCAGTTCGTAGGCGTTGGTCCCGAGACTACTCGCGATTGGTTTAACCGGTCGTCTGACAAGAGGCTCGGTCGAAAGAGGTTCTCAGTCACTGTGTGCTACCACCTCGCGATGCACGTGTCAGAAGGCGTCAGAACGTCGAGCTCGTGACACTTTAATCATTGCCGTGTACATAGCGCAAATAAGTACAGCTGGTCTGCGGTCATACGTCAGTTCCGACTCACCGAACTTTGGAATTGCGATGTCGTCAATTCGTAATTTCCAGCACCTTTTTTACAGCCATGACGTAATGCAAACGATACCTGACCTGACGATATACAATGGACGAGGATAGAACGACAGTGAGATACTGCGGCCGATTGTTTCGTTCGATTATTGATTTGGACTTTGCGATTCAATGATCATCAACTCAACGATCGTCAATTGCAAACGCGATCTGAATCTGTCAGTATATCAATACATTCACTAGGAAGTGGCTGCAATTACCTAAATTCATGTTTCACTGCGGCATACGCACATATAAATTGCAATGCTCAATTGTAAGTAAATCGCGATACGTGGTTAATAATTGACTTCATATGCGCGTAGCTATCGGTTCTAGAACCGTAATCGGTCAGTCATCGTAAATATAACTTGGTCACACATATATTGGAACAACGTATCATCCGTGTGTGGCTCATGCAACAAGTTACAAGGGGTTGTCAGTGCATACCGATAACGTTATGCACTCCCGCTACTTGTGATTTTCGTGAACGTATGAGAAACTCACTTGTTATTCGAGCAGCCCGCTAAGCACACGAGCGTATGCATTGTGGAAAACTACGTGGTGATTATCTATTTTTGTTCTTGACCGGGGCGGCGATATTAGCTAAGTGGATAAATGCGGTAGACAGTGGATTGGCCTCTCTCATTGAAGAAATTGTAAACAGTTCATAGACACAGGTTGACATATCCAACAGTAGGCACGCGTTCATACCGTCAATATAATAATCAGTCTACTATCGGCAAGGCGTAACCTTACATCTCGTAAGCCAATCTTCGTAATTGACTGTGGCATCTGCTGTGTCTTACGTTGTCCAGCAATACACATTACGTGCCGATTCACGCCTCCTTTTCTATCCTTTCGGCATTTCAATCGACAGTGCGTTCTATGCAGATTTGAAAGGAATTGACTTCAACCTTTTCAATCTTCAATGTCGTTCGAGGCGAGTAACGTTGTATCGACTTCAGTGTCCTGAGTAAGAAAGAAGCTGCTTTGTCAATCTTTGTGCCGTCGACGTGTGCGCTCAGTGAGGAGTAATGTGCGAAATTTAAGTCGACCCGCCTGAGGTCAACTAACGTTTTCATTCGACGGGCAAATGTTGATTGTTGCCAGCCTCGACCAACTTGTGCACGATTCAAGCGTGCTATTATATTCGAGCGCGGCATTGTTTGCTTTATTGCGATTGGAAACGATTTACATACACGTACGTCAAACGTCAGTGCTTACAATTAGTCGAATACACCTCGAAAGCTCAGAAAACTGCGCGTGACCATTGTAACTCGCGATCCGTCGAGATTGTTCAGTACCTATGTGTATATCCATCCATATCGTCATTTTTACTATTTCCCGTTTTCGTTCCATCGAACTCATATGTCTATCGCTTTTATTTCCATACGTTGACGTGCGCATTGGGAAGGAGATCAGAAAACGAGTATTTAAACCGTCCAACGTAAACGCATAATTTAATGCGCATAGATAATGCCAGCTCTAAGGTAAGCAGAGCCTTGGAAACACGTCACGAAGAGATAGACGTTTGAACTTGAGTCCGTTGCGTCGTGGTAAGAAGTTTCCGGGTCGTATTCGTGATTAATATGCTGCCATGTCGCGACTCATCGCTTAACGACTTAATTTTCGGATTCTTCGAAGATGGGATTTAGCGGTTGTGCTACCATACAATTGATCTAAGTCGCGACGGCGTTACAGTCTCTGTGAGACAGAACAAAGTGTTGAATGGTACGAAAGAAAAGCCGTGACGGCCTTCGCATTCACTGACCGATCTAGTTTAATCTCGATCATCAGTCATTTCCGCTGAATCATTGATATATACATTTTTCACCACTCGCTTCCTGTTCCTAGCGACCTTAAATGATCTTCGCGAAGGATTGTTAACGTCTCAAGGAAATTGTGAAAATTGCGAGAAATGATGCAGAAAGATGAGCTACGCTCTATCGATAGACTGGCGGTCGGAAAACGGACGGTTCTACTTTTACTTTCGCTACTGATCCCCTTCAATCAGTCGCGTTGACGCGATGTCCGTCGCGTATTGATAAAAATCGTTGATTCTTGCTAACTTCGTTATCTAAACACGATATCGATCGGGGGCACATTTTTATCATTGACTCGGGGATTTTTAAAGTATCGTTAAAACAGCGACGATACACAAAAGAAACTCAGTTCTCGACTAGCGATCATCGTCGTCCTGATTACATCGTTCGGAGCCGGACCCATTATTTTCGCACGGTGATTCACGGTATCAGCAAAAACACTTCTGAACGATATCGCATTACCTAAGCAGCGTGCTATCAGAGGCATCGCGCGCGATGACAATGCCTGCGAGAGCATTAAATCATTAAATGTAACATCTGTGACTGTGACGGCTACTTCCGCAATGCGCTCAATGTGAAAGACTCGTGGGGCGCACGTGACAGTGAAACGCAGACACTCTTTTTCCGTACGCAGTTCCGCCATTCCACTAGTCGTGCAGCCGTTTCCGTTATCTAGCCATGCTCGCAATCGGTATGCGCTCTCGCGGCAATTTCGTGTTCCGTTCAGCAAAAATGACCTAGCCGCAAAGGAATGTCATTCGAAAGACGTAACATAATGGATCCGGCTTCTACTAACGCAGTGTGGTCCAAGAACCGCACCTAGGTGCGATTTCGAGTCCCCACCCGACTACCCGTTGTTATGGTGACGGACGACGCTGAGTGCGTCACATGATTGCTTGCGCTGCGCCAGTAGGGTATATGGGGGGAGGGGTGGGGGGTCGGTGTTGCGTCCAGCTAGTGGGGGTGGAAGCAGCCGCGTGAGGGGCCCCACCCGTGGACCACACTGTACTAACGAGTATTATTAATCGTCATTGATAAAGGTCGAAGATCGAGGCCCAACGATCTATGACGATTCGCCTGTGCGCGTGCATTCGTCGTTCGTGCGCCGATTTTCACGGGAGGGCTCGTCCCTGTGCGAGCGACGACCATTGGTCCTCGGGCCTGTGACGTCAAAAGCCTCTCAATAGGATAATTTACGACTCCGGCAATTGCGCCTTATTATTTTCTTCCTCCCCTTCGCAGGTCGCTCTCCCAGTTGATGTTGCAGTGATTAAACCTCGACGGCGAATCAATCGAGGATACGGTAGTTACAAATTTTCCACGGTCTCCTTCGCAAATCGCGCACTCTTTGCTACTTTTTTGCGGACGAGTGACACTGTCAACGATCCCGTCGCGAAGGAATTGTCTGGTGACACGATTTGGCCGAATCATTGACCGAAGTACTTGGTGAATCAATTAGATACAATCGGGTATGTGCCTACTTTGTTCTGGGCTATGAAGATAGGACGCGTGGCAATGCAAACGATAGATGTAGAAAACTAGTGCGCAAAGCCTCAAAGCGGCCCCTGCCAGCAAAACCTAATTTTAATGTTCAAACTCGAATTTTCGCATGTCCTCGCGTCTGTCACTCATACTTACTTAAACCAGAGTTAGATACATCCTGACCTAGATACGTAAGCGTGTTTCTGTCAGTTCTTCAAACGATCTTTTAGTGCCACGCGAATTGCGATAATGATCGCACGTATCAAATGGTCATGTTTCTCATTGTCACAAATGCTTCTTTGAAACGACCAATTTGGCGTATAACATTTTTGCGTGGATGACCAACGAGTGTCTTCGATTCTGGCAGTGATATTCGTCTGCTTGAAGAAATTATTCTTTTTCATTGAAACCATCGTTATTTCGTCATCTCCACTCTCGACTCAGCAGATCCATAAAGAACTCCCACCAGTGAACGGAACTGACAGATACCAGCGTATACATGGCCTCTCACGTAGCGCAATCTTTTAAGATCTTCAGTCTTCGGCGAAATCGTTTTGCGTAGTCACATGCTTACACTTACACACTACGCGTCAAACCGCCAGGCGCACACTTTTCTCACGAAAGTTACTCACGGAATTTCAGTGTGAGTACTTTGGATTACGTCGAATCCACCGCATGTTTCTAGGACACATCGTTTGGCCAAATTCACATCGACGTAATAGAATACATGTATATTGATTTAGTGAAAGAATTAGTTATGCAGCGATTTCAATGTGCTGCTCGCAAGTTGTTCGCCAACTGAAGCGGCTTAAAATTTGATACATTTCAGCCTCTTCGAGCTAGGATTTTTCCAATCATAATGGGCTTTCAGGTTGTTGCCGCGTCTTATTTCAGCTTTCTGCCCACATTTCGCAGATGTTGCTGTGTGCATCACTAGACGAGATATTTTCTTACGTGCACACTGCCGTGTGCTCTATCCAAACGACATTTTGAACATGTGCATAATAAATAGGAAATTGATGCAGATTCTGCAATTCTGGGATCAACTTCGTAAGTTATCGTCTGAAACGAGGCTTCTTCTTTACCAGCGATATTGAGCCGGTAAAGTAGAATATTACGTGCGGAATATCGGCGTCGACCGTCTTTTAGCGCCGCGACGCTTGACGTTTGTCTTCAGATGGCGACACTTGTCGTTTCTTCTTTTGCGTCTGACCAAGCAGTAGTAACGCGTGGTTATAGTCAGCAAGTAGTCAGACGTGTGGTCAGTCAGCTATATACTCACGATAGGTGATCTTACAAGATATCGTTAAGTGTGACATAGAGCAAGAGTTTGGAGTATGTATTCATCAATGTTTGATGTGTGCATGCGACATTGAGAGAAACCTGGTCGTTTTACAGAGAAATCTAAATCAGTTTCGCGGCATTGGTGCCGGCTATTCGTTTATTATGTCTCCGGTTTCACTTGTTGCTTTCGTTTGGAATGACGCAGCAATTGACACAAAAAACGACGGCGGGCCGCCAATACATTATCGTGTTTTATAATCCTACCTTTGTAATTTAAAGCTTTGCCGAACATGAATGGACAAGCCGACTAACTTTTTCGGAATATGGTAATGATGACACTGTGTATTATTTGGCCAATTTCCTAGACAGTTTTAGGCACGGGTAACATTTTTAGACAATCATCACGATTAAAGCAGAAGGATCAAAATAAATCATACTGGTATCTGCTATAAAACACAGTGATGTATTTAGCGTCACGTGTCATTCTTGCATAATAAAAGATCGATAATTAAAAGTGACCGTCCGAAACATTTCTTCGCATTTCCGAAATCCGCATCAGTACGACAATTCCACGAGCAATTATGCCGTCGATATCAATCGGAACGCCATTTTGTACAGGATAATTTCTGCGAATAAATACACTGTATACCTACACAGTTACTCATCAAACTTACGACTAGTGTCGTTTTATCGTCGTTGTCCGAAAACCGTCAGAGTGTACGTATCTTCCGTGGCATATGAGAACACACGCATTCTGAAATCCGAAGGAAACTGACCGATGCGACGTATCGCAATTAATGTGGAGCGAAGTAGCATTAAGTCGAATCCTGTTTTCATCGATGCGATCGGTTAGATAAGAGGCGGTTCTCACGCGAGCATAATTATTTGTCGGACTGTGACGGACTGATTATTCAACCGGATCTCTCTCGCGCTCGTCGACATCGCAGTGCGGAGAAGCGGTATTAGAACTACGGCGGCACTCGTTCTCCGCGAGACGTAGGTAGAATTTCAGCGTTTCGCTATTTGCAAATATTACGCGCCGCCTTCGAGAACGTTTCACGTAATTGGCCCCCGGTGCGCGTTGCGTAACACGCGCCATTCTGCATCGTGCTCATCTCAGATCAGACGTGTGAACGACGCTAGGCCCAATGAGCCAATTAATCGTTCGATCGAGCGTACCGTCGATCGCGATGATAAGCTGATGACTGTTGGCGTCGAACGAATGATCGTTATCGTTCGATGATTTACCCTTCACGTTGGCCGACAAAAGACGAGTTGCGCGCGACCCGTGGAAAGCTATGTGGATTGGTTAAAAGCGGCCGCACAGCTTCCTCCTCATATTCCGCGACGGTGCAACTTCGTTCGAAGTGACGCAACACGTTGTATGTACAGCACGACAACTGACTGCTACGAGAACACGAACGATGGGGGCATGGGGGGTGATCAGTGGGAAGTGATTTGATCATTTCCCCCGGTTCATTTGCTTGCCAGTAATTTCATCAGCGCAGACTCGATGAATTTGCATCTATCTTAATAAATGATAAAGGGTACAGGTTATCGGCGCGTTGTCTTGCATGTCCTTTAACGTATAGGACGAGTTGCCTCACCGCAGTGCTTTCCGGTTCTATCCCGCCTGCGGATAACGACGTTCGATGCTTGCCCGTAAAAAAGCCAGTTCTCCCACCTCTCCGCACTCCTGCACATTGGTGTAATGTAACATAATGATCGCGCCATGCAGGTGGGCGCACGTGGCAACTGCATAACAGAACGGAGCAAATTGCACATTCCTGAATTACCTAATGGCACGCTCATTATGCGACCCGCAATTAATCTACTTGAGCTTTCAATAGTCGGTCGGCTGCTGGCCCGATCTCCGTTATCGCTAATTACGCGACCGACTATCGTCCTCGTGGTGATAATTATGCATAACCTTCCATATATTTTTTGGTATCGTCTGCTCTTGCAGCGACGGGTCGCGCTTATACCGGCGCCGTTCGCATGGAATGCATTGCCCTGAACATTTCATTGCGCACAGTGTTGGACGGAAGGTTTTTTTTAGCGAAACTTTCTTCGTCTGGATGGTAGGATACATATCGTTATCGTTCCGAGAATATTTCGTGACGCCGCAAAAGTGAGCGCAGACGTCAATGCGATCAATTTTCTAGCCAACCGCCGTCTTTAGAGTGAACCCATAAACTACCCACTTGCGTTTTTAAGTTTCTTACCCTCTAAGTATACTGTGCGTAACGGATGCTGCCAGTCGAGGCTTTATGCATCACAGTATTGGCATAAAGGATCGTCGATCAATCACTGAGCAATTATGCTGGCTATCGTTGCCGGAAAATCTGACCGCGGGAATTAATATTAATGGGGTAGTAATTGTTCACAATGAGCATTTGGTGCGGTTTCACGATGCGCTAATCGATTATAATGTGCTTGGTTTGTAACGTATCTTAGGCGCCTCTTCTCTAGTGATATTCTTCGAAACGTCGGGTATATACGGTGTAAAATTCATCTTTAATTTTCGACCTCCATGATTCACGTCTCTATGAAGGAACGTGCACTTTTATCGATTTCTCACAACGTATGACAGTCATCTTCGATAATACACGTCTTAGGTAAATACCATGAATCCCGCGATTACCACCTCAAATTTCCAATGACGTGATTGTACGAAAATTTGCTGCATCTAAATTTGTATCATTTAAAGGCGCGCGCGTAAGGACGATTGCTGAACACCAATGGCTGTGGCTTTTACTTTTTTCATATAAAGTTCATCATAGTCGTGAGTGCGTAGATTGTGACAGATGTATAGGGCAAGCGGCCTGAAGATCTCGCGAGAGAGTGGCGTGCATTTGTCACGTGGGGCCAAAGGAATAATTGCGCGAACCATGCTGACGACTCGTGGTGTGGCACTATTCGTTCAAAATCACTCATGAACAGTCTCTTATTATCAGGGTCCCTCTATGAGCGACCTATTTTCGGCTAAAAATAGTTAATAGAATGATTGTGGCTAAAACGATGCCTACTCGACCACGAAGTGTAGCGATTAAATGCGGCAGAAGATGCTTTAACGTCTTGATTCAGTCTACGTATTTGGATAGAGCACACGTGCCCTCGATTTACGCGTGATGCTTATGCTGTATCAAATCTAATCCGGCATTCCTACGCTATCGTGACTATTGCGTCAAAGGATAAATGCTACCTGACGTTAAGACCGATTCTTGGCTGTTTAACGTGGTTGGTAATTCGGTCAGGTTTTACGCGGCTTTATTATTTATTTCGGTTGGGTCCATTTCTACAGAGACAATTTTCTCGATATTTCAATTCTTGAATATTTCATTAAATTTTAGTTCAAATGCTCCTTAAAGTTCTGTTAATATCCCAATACAAATCTTTCGTGGACGCTCTTCCAGCAATATTTTTCACATCTTAGTGTATTTTACTACAACCGTGTAACTCAACAAGTGTTTCTTGTACACATATTTTATAACTTAAAACTTGTAACCGAAAGTTTCCAAAATCATGGAGGTATTCCCAGACTTTGAGATTATATTAACAACCGTGACTTGTGCAAAACAAACCTGCTGGCGAGTGATAAGCATATCATATCCTCGTCTCCCTTTCTCGTATACCTGTGCCAGCAGTGACTGGTCAAATCCACCGGTGATTCAGATGATTTCGACGGAATTGTGACCAACGGCGAAACTCCTATGAGATATTTGGCACGTACACGCAGGTCGATAGTGTGCACCTCGATGATACATTCCCCCCTATACCTTTCTCCCCACTCAATTTCGTCCGTGGCGTTACATCTTCAGGTCACTCCTCAGAATCCTTTCACTTTGTCACTCGTTATACCCAAGTTCGTGTCAGTCTAGATTATACCGAAATTTCGTTTTCATATAACAGTCGCAGATGTAACGTCTGACAATTCTCATGAAGAATTTTCTGTGGAACAGCGGCAGTGTCTCACTAGTTCATCAAGCATTTAATCGTTTGTTCGGTATTGTCCTCTTGTGGCTTATGCGCTGTAAAGAAAGGGATTGTTTCCGCGCAGAAAGTGCATACCCACGTCAATTAATCCGTCCGAAGAAAATCAGCAATTAGGCAGAGGGTAAGTCAAGCGACAATTGAAGATGCGTGTCGCGTGACGCGATGTCAGTCGTCAGTCGTATCGTGGAAAAGGGGCTCGTCTTAGTTCGGCGAATCGCAAATTGGATGAGACGAATTGTTCCGCGGCGGCTCGCCAGATAATCCGTCAGGCAACGAACATTGCTTCTCCGTACTTACATGACGACTTCGCGATCGAATCTTGTAAGTGATAGAGTAACCGATAGTGCGGCATTCGCTTCTGCCAGACATCCTTGGATAGGTAGATCTAAATTTAATTTTCGCTTTGCGATTCATTTGAACATTCATTGTTTCGCCGCGAAGTACGACGCACGGCGAGGAGTGGTTGAATGCTTTTAACGAAGAAAGCGTATTTTTGTCGGACATCGTTGATAGACTTTCCTATCGAGTATGATGCAATATGCGGGGAAGCTTACATGCTCAATTCCAAGCGCTGGAGTGCGAGGAGCAGATTTCAATTGCATTAGCGTTGTACTCGTTCGAGAACAAAAACAAATGAGTAAAACGATGCATTTATAAGCTAATAGTATGTGCAATGTTAGTTCTTTCGAACGTTAACGGTTATTAAGAGTCATAATGTTTACAGAGCGTTAAGTACTCCCACCTTAAAACCATAATTACTGCCATAACGACATTTATCGGAGCATTCGCGTACGCTCGGGACGAAATGATGCACAGTCGCTGGAACATTATCGTTTTAATGTCTCCTTTCTCAAGAATCTTTGGCGATCAAAGCAGCGCGTCTAGGAAACCAATTATTATTTGCGTCGGGGCCTTTGCTTGTAACATAATTGCCGGGAATATGTCATTACGCGTTCCCCACGCCAAACGTGATTCCGCACAGAAACAACTCTTACGACATTCGAAATCCGCACTTATCTATTGGATTTCTGGATTTTCCTATAGCGCCGTCGTGCCGAGCGTTTCTCACGTTATTTCACTAGGAAAAAGTCGTCATGTTTTATTATTAAACTCATTAGTTTGTCGAGGCACGGAAACAGGTGTCATTCGCGTAATCAGGAGCCATGAGATTTATGAGTCAAGAACTGTTATCCTTGATAAAGGCTATCCTTGTAATAATACAACGTCGCAGTACAGTGTAAGTCTGTAAGTGAACAGTGAGGAACGAGGAGAGTGAGATGTGGCGCACATCGAATTGCCGTGAGTGCGATAACCCATCCGGAAAGTTTGTTACACACCTCTGCTCAAGCTTATTATATCTGACGAATACGTAACGCCCTCTCAATGTTGCGCTTTTAATTGATCTTGTTGGAAATTTGCGTCACACCCGTCTCTTCGCTCGCACTTGGCTCCGTCAGCCTTGGGATATATTTTCGTCTGCTTTCAATAGACTGTAGCAAACGGCCTACTTTGATGCGGGCAGAAAGTACGATCAGTTTGTCGTAGATTAGGTACGAAATAGTACTGACGAACATGCGCCACTAAAAATTCTGAATTATTTTATATCGCGTGGGTGATTTAAGTTCAGACTGCACGGACTGCGAGCAGTTGTTTTGATGAAAAGAGCAAACCCAAACGCCCACAGTAATTGAAGGAAAACGTTCTTGGCAGATACGTCTTCAGGAAATGGATCAATTCAATGACAAACACTAGCGAGCGTACATCCTTTACGGAGGTGATCGACGTTCAAGAGACGCGAGAGCCGTCGGTCGCGCCTACAGGAACGCAAGGTGCTCGCTACACATATCAATCAGTCTCTACGAATTATTCCTTTCAAAATCTCCGTCACGTACGCCGAGCGAATTCGCTCTCGCGTCTAGCAAGGACAGGCTCGCACGAACTTTTCGTCATGCTTTGCCACATGTCCGACAGCCTTGAACCGACTGCGCGCGTACTTCTTGAAACCGTCGCGTGCAATCACGGGCCGAAGTGTTGAGAAAGGAGGAGGGATCAAAGGGGAATGTGAGCGAGCGAGAGAGAGAGAGAGAGAGAGAGAATGGGACATTGACGCGCGTCACCCTCGGTCATTGGCGTCCACTCCAAAAATCTAGTACGGTTCCTCCTTCAAGCTCCACGCAGCTTCGCGTTCTCGCTTCTCCGCTTGATCGTCCGTCGCCGATCTACGATTGCACATAAGTACAATAAAGAAATCATTGTCTGACCGACCGAAACGGGAGGTACACGCGCGAGCACCGTGCGTCCGGTTTCGCGATGTCGCAGGACGACGCGACGATGATAGGTCGGTCGAATCACACGGACGACGTAGTGGCGCGCGGATTGAATTCGGTGACGGGTGTGCGCGTGTCCTCTCGCACCGACCAACCAGCGCGCCACGTTCCGGGGGCTCGACTGACGCCTCGTGACGCAACCGAGATCATAAGAGAGTCGCGTGACGCGCTCGCCGAGTCAGTCGCACGTCGCACGTCGTCGCGAGCGCAGCGAGTACGTCTCGAGTGAGATTTCGACGTTTGTTTCTGGATACGCGCGTCGCCAGAGGGTTCCTCTCCTCTCTCTCTTTCTTTCTCCCTCCCTCCCTCCTTCCTTCCCTCCCTACCTCAGCTACCTTCCGCTCTCCCTTTCTTTCGTCCTTCCATCCCCCTGTCGCCGTCGATACGACCCTGATAAGACCGTCTTTCGCGTTTTTCGACCGCCAGTACCGCAAGAGACTTCAGGCGCGAAGCAGTCTGGACTTCCGCGCTCTCTCACTCGCAAATTTGAACAGGGCACTTCGGATTGGATTTCGACGACGACGACGAGAGTAAACCGTTCGGGCGACGCTCAGTTCGACCGAGCTTGTTCCTCGTTCTCTGCAGAGCTTGCAGCCAGTGGAGGGAAAAAGGATAAGAGAGCGTGCTCGCCGGAAACAATCAGCGAGCCTTCGCTTCGGGCATTACCATCGTTTGCGTTTTTGTTCGAAAGGTAGGACAGACTGCGACGAGAGTCGCCGCGCGTTCGTAAGTAACATTTTACAGACGCGACTCCTTCGATTGCGCAACTCCGCGGACCGCTTCCGACGAATTTGAAATAGCCGTACGGCCGTATGCGAGCGCTCATGATTTACTCGGACTTGCCGCGCGTGAAATAATCGCTCGAGCTTGATTGCAGTCTCTTCCTCCACGCGCGCCGTTGAAAGTCTCTTGTCATATTTTCTAGAAGTGCTCGCTTCAATAACGGCCTTGTCCCGCGCTGAAAGTGTGTAATCTTACGTCGTCGAATAATTAGTATGATCTTATCGCACTCGTTAATCCATTGCTTTTGTTCAGCCGGCTACGTGTTCGCTAATTGAAATAAAAAGTGGCCGCCAGCGGATAGAAGATTTTAGTCGGCGATTCGTTGCATCGCATTCTCATTGCGGGACAAAGAGTTTCGCCGGGAGCTTGTAGTTTTGGGTCATCTTACTCTTCCCATTAGTCAGTCTTAAAAAAAGATTTCTTGCACGGCAGAATTGACTCCTCGAGAACCATCCCGGTCTATCATGTATGTAGTGCCTCGATATGCATGCACGTTAAAGCTCGCAGATAAGCGTTTTACGACCCGCCGTATTACTTTCGAGACATTCTTCATCCGAGAATTATTGCAGTCCTGTGCGTAAGTGAGCACACGATAGACTTACGGACTCCGCAAAGCGTTTCCGTGCATTTTCACCTCCCGATTTAACGGCGACAAGGTAATATTGTTACTTCCTGCAGTGTCTCAAGAACAGGAAACTGTCGAGTCTCGACCTTCTCTCTCTCTCGCGGTGTCTTCTTTGGCTCGAGTAGCAGTTGAACAGCCATCGAACGATATTCGGTGCATCGAAGGATATTGGGAATGAGATGCTAAACTTTGCGGCGTGTGCGGATGAGTTTCTCGGCTGACGTTTTGCGGTACACAACCGTAGGACACGTGGCTTTCGAGTGATACGTTCGTGAATAAATGCACGTGAATCAGTATCATTCACCGTTCCAGGGGAGGGGCCGATAGACTGTTATTTTTATAAAAAAATATTAAAACGTAACAAATGTTTTGACTTTAAAAATAAACTATCGTTATTCATCTCACATGCAAGTACGATCAAAGAGGTCCGATTAAAACCGAGGAAATTGTCAGCAGTTTGGGGGGTACGGTTAAAATCCAAGAAAACGATGTTGCACAAGAATCACCAACTGCTCGCATGTGCACGCGTATGTGGGAAACGGGGATTCACAATTTCTACGAAACGATACACCTTTATCTTTAGATAGGAGTTGGATTTGCAGGGATAATCCCTTTGCGCGATTGTCGCAAACTACGATTTTCCAACTGTTGCAACGCTCAGGGCTGTTATTGGCGGGGCAGAGTCCGTTTGATACCATCACCTGCAGCAGGCTTCAGTTGCAAGGATGATTACAACGTACTCTCAATCAACTCGTTATTTATCCGCTTGATTTATCGGCATGCTTGACGACGCATGCACGGTCCGTACGCGCTTGATTACGGTTTCCCCGCTTCTTATCAACCACTCGTTCGCGGTGGTAGCGGTGTACGCGCGTAGATAATTATGTTAATGGCTCCATAAATTACGCGTGCATCATACTCTGAATTGCATGTGATCCGTTTTGCCACGAGTCAGGAGGCCATTTGCTAATTGAGACAGCTGCTAAAACAGTAGCTGGCCGCGGGTAAGGTATTCAGGTGGATTTGAATCGTTATATCCGATAGTGGGTGGCTGCGTTGTACACAATTATCGTGAAGCGTTATTACTGTATTGGGAATGAGGTTGCACAAATTTTCCAGCAATGTAACCGGAAGGAATGCAGCCGGCCGATGGCACTAACAAACTATATTACTATTTTTAAGCGGGCACTGCGTCAAACGTCTAGCCTCCCATTGAAAGCCGCGAATAGAACTCCTCTGGTCGGTCTCGTTCCATTTCGCGCGTCTCGGCATGTCAAGCCGAAGTCAACGAAACGATCGATGATCTCCCTCAAAGGTCCATCGCAGCTCGTCATCTGCCAAAGCTCGCTTTTCATATATTCCTTGTCCTCGATTTCTCGGGTGCCATTAGTTTTTCCTACTTTTTATTGGCTAGCAAAAAAGGTCTTACGAAATGACTGTTGCACGACGGCGTTCGAATACGCATCATTCGTCTAACCGGCAAACCTTAAAAGTGATAGTGTCTAGGAAGAAGTTTGGGCCGTGCAGGAATTACAACGTGCGGCTATTCAAGTGAGAGTTATATTTAGCCGTGGTGATAAAATGCGCACAAAGCAGCAATTGACTTTGTATGAGCTGAATGCGCGTGCACACACCTAATAAGCGAGCTCGTCAAATTTTGCACGCCGGTCCTTGTTTACGCTCTAGACCGCGTCAATGCTCCGTCTAATTCTGCTCGCTGCTGCACACGCGTTTCCTCGAAGAAATGCTCTTTCTCACTCGTCTCGTAATCGTAATACTTAAGCCCCTCAGTTTCATTTCGTCTCAGATGTTGGCATATACACGTGAGCGCAATGTAACTCACGGCGCGTGAGGCGTCACGAGACCAATCTTTCTTTTCATTCTCCTCCTGCGTCTCTGTCGAGGAAACGCACGTGCATCGTACTCGTCGTGCCAAATTAACGACAAAATTGTCCGACGCTTAAAGATGTCAGCGTTCGCGTTCGTCCCTTATCTTTCACCCCGTCGACGCCGCAGTGTTTACAAGGCAAAGACAAACAGCGGACAGGCTTTCCTGGCGAAATTTTGCAAGCGTCCACCGCTTTGCACTCCCGTTACACCGTGCAGCAGAGCGATACGGATCGATAAAGTGTGACTAATGTCATCTGCTTCAATTTTCAAGACAGCGCACGCTGCGTGCGCTAAACACTTTCACGGATTAACGGATTCTATGCGTTTCGTGTTGCAGGGAAGATGTGGCCTCGCTGCTGGAGCTGAAACCGTCGCGCAGGCTGCGAAAGTCCGAAGGCCCGCATCCAAGAGCGATCATCAAAAAGTAAGGATCCCTCATCACCTCGCACCAATCATCCTCACTCTGCGCAAAAGCAAAAGCTTCTTACGCAGGCTACAAACAAGAGCTAGACATCCGAAGAGGGAGAGAGAGGGTGCAGAAATTTCGGCTCGCGAAAAACGAAGGAGAAGACAGAAGGAACGTTTTTCTTCCGAAAGAAGAGAGATCGACAAAGAGTACGCGGGTATTGTTTGCAAGAGACAAACTACATTCGAAATTTCGAAATTTCGTTCAGGCAACGCGCTAGTGAGAGAGTTAGAAGATCGTTAGAGCTTGTAGAGATTGAGAGGGAGAGATCGAAGGGGACAGAAGAAGTTGTTACGAGTAATTGTCAAAAGAAAAACTAAACATCGACGACGCACGATACGATGGCCCTCCACCTCACGTGCTGCGTTTCGATGAGTCGCCTGCTGAGTGCCACGCTCATGTTCCTCGTCCTTCTGCAAAGTCCTGCGAACGCGGACAGGACGGTCACGACGAAACAGCCTCCGTGCCAAAGGTAAGTGCTAAGTATCATGCAACGGGATGAAAAGACTCGCGGCTCGCCGCACTTCGGAATCTTCTTCTTCCTCGATACGTTTTCTGCCGCGCCCACCCCTACTCTCTGCCGACGGCACCTTCTTTCGTTTCTTACTCTCCACCCTCTTCTTTCTACTCGCGCTGCCCCTTTCTTCGCCGTCACTCGACACTTGGGCCAGCGCAAGCTATGCAGTATACAGAATCATCAGTACAAAAACAAAAAAAAAGATGCGGTGGCGAACGGCGCGAAATATGCGACGTCGCGCGTAATGCGGGATGCAAAATGTGTATTTCGAAAGAAACGAGCGAGTATTGTATGCTGCATATACGTCGCCCGAGGGAGCGAAACGTTGGCGTGCGCGCGTCATCAAACTTTATCGCGACTGCCTTCTATGCGAGCACTTTCGCACGCGGTTTCTGTCTACGAAACAAAAAGGCAAGCGCACCTTGCGCACCCACCTTGGCCGGTGAAAGGTGGTAATGATCTGAAAATGCCACGGCCGTGCACGTGCCCCGCGACTTTTTACGGAATCGGCGCGTATGATCGCGAAACGTGCCTAAACTCCGTGTTCGGCGCGAGGCCCCGTCGATCCGCGCCAATTTTCTTCCGCAGGAGTGAGACGGGGAGAGAGAGAGAGAGAGAGAGAGAGACCTCGCTGAATGTCGCTCTGACAAGCGGAGGTAGAGCACAAAGTGACGTAAGAGGAACGATGTCAGTCATCGAGCGTCGCATTACCGAACCCGTGCATTGTGACGTTGGGCAATAATGCATTGCATAACGGAAGCCATAGCACTCGCGACACTCAACTGTCCGAAAGGAGCGATATTTTCGTGATGAGAGGCTCTCCGAAAACTCGAGTTTTCATATTTTGCAACCCGAGCAGCGATAGGCATTTGATCAAGATGAGTTTCCGACGGCCGTCGTTTGGCATCGATTTTCATCCGCAAACAAACAGTCATTGACGAATCCCTGGCACACGACCCGACCCGGTCTCGTGCACCCTACGTGACCTTTCATTCGTGACTGCCGACAGCTGACTCTAATACATTTTTCCACGGAAAAGTGTCCTCGCACGACTGATTCGTTCCGTTGATCGTCGAACCAGCCACGTGCTGGCATTGTCCGACACGTACTACAGGTGCACATAGTTTGTCCCCGAGATCCATGCAAATGGGATTTCAGGTGGGATGATTAGTCGTTGCTATTCATCGTTCGACTATTACACGCTTTAAGTGCATGCAAGCTGAGCGGCTGATAGAGCGTCGTACGCTGCTCAAATTCTCATCAGACGTTAAAACGGATGAAAATGGACATTTTGCACTGCACATACATTCGTGTCGATCTCGCTCAGCTGATCCCATTTCTCGAATCAAACGTTGCATGACCTCACATGATCCCCGACGTAAGACATGCTTCCTTAACGCCCACCACTTGTCGAGGAATATAAATAAACCCGAGATTCGGTGCAGACTTAGGTTTCCGGGAAGATGTCCAACATATCGGATCAACTCGTCTGACGTACGCTCATGACTTGTCGTGCTTCCCAACGCCGAATAGTATCGCCGAGTGCATTCTGTCCTCATCCGGGAATAGATCCGTTGATCAATCGCCAATTACAAGAGCGTTAGAAGACTTTTCTCCGCGGGAGAAAATTCGGCATTGCTGACTCAATGCTGTTTTGTACATTGCCGAGAGATTAGGTTCTGTCCGTCAACACCTGTCGCATTGTAAAATATTCGCCAATTTCTCATGTTGCGGGTGGTCCCGCGTACACGCAGGCTGTGTCGTGCCAGGCGGAATGTATCATACCGATTCGTACGCTTTAATCTTCTGTTTTCGTAATTCGTCGCGACGTTCCACGGAGGTGGCACTTAACGAACCCGTTTAGGGAAATGGCCTTAACAATGAACTTCGCGCACGAACGGCCGTGCGACTCGTCTAGGACTATAAATTAGCGTGTTCCGCAAGTACATTGAACGTGACCTTAATACGATATGACGTTCGCGTGCTAACGCGAGTGTCACTTTCCATCGAGTTGCACGCACTCTTTTCCTTGCACTTTCGTGAAGGCTGTGCCGAATAGTCACCGCGGCAAATCTACGACTTGGTTCGGATTCTTGTTTTTTTTTTTTCATAAAGCTGACCCATTTGCAGTGACCTCGAGCAACGGTCCGTGTTTGTTTTGCGACGGTACGCTTGAAATTAGCTCTGAATTAGAGGGTAATCGAGCCTATCTTGTCTCGTACAACTCGAACACAAGAAGAATTTGATATGTGTCGGTGGGCACTTCATCTTTGGCGCACGGCCAAATAATGCCAAGAAATGTTGAAGGCTCAAACGACGCGGGCTAGTGAACAGGGTTATTTAATCAGCATTAATCGTAGCTCAGCCACGCCTTTTGGTCTTATATCGGGATTTGATCGTAAAGCTTTAAGTTTGCGGCATTACACAAAACGTTTGTCGAAGCATCGAGGCACATTGTTACCAGTTGTGCCCGCACACTATGCCACGTCAAATTATTACCCGCAACATGCTGCTGGCTATCAAATTTCAGGAGTAAATTTAGCTCCGCTGACGTTTTGACAGAATGCAATCCACGATCACTGCGCGAACCATAAATTATGCTGTCTCGTCTGAATTTTTAAAATGCGATATACGCTGGTCGGTACAATGTTCGTCAGGGAGTTTTCCAAAAACAGTCCCTAATTGAGTTTCAAATAGCGAACCATGCCAGGAGGTATCGCGTTTTACGGCGAGCGCCGCGAATACGAAATGGTACTTCTTGATAAGAGCGCAATAAATTCATTTAAATGCATGGCGCGTTACTCCAGTGACGGCGGATCGTGAGTTACGTAACTCCCCTCAATTCTGTCGGTGACATTCTTGATTTAAAACGTCTGTCCGATTGATCTCGCGTTACTTTCCATCGCATCGTTATTACATTTACATGAAGAGCCGTTTGCGTCGATAATTGCAATAAATTGCAGTAGGTGGCATATTTAATGGCGTGTGTAGGCCTTGCGACGCTATCTTCACGACTATTATCAGGCACTGCACGAAAGGCATCGATCGTCGTTGAACATGTTATGGAACTCGGTATTGCAGAGGCGATTGTGTCATACAACCTTTTTCCTCCTTGTACAAGCTACGAATTCGTTTGTCAGGCTATATAAACTTGTCGAAAGATGAATTTGCCTGAACTTCGATAAGCGAGGCCCGCGATACTTACTAAGCGTTCTCGTCTAATATAATGCAAATGCAAGTGATGCGCGTATGTCTTTGGACAACGTCAGACCAACTGCGCCGTGAGCGTGCTAACTTGCGGCCAATAAGGCCAATTGAATCTTCCGGAAACGGGACTTGATGACGGGCAATCGAAAAGACTGCTTTTTCCGGTCGGACTTAACATCTCGGTTGCAAACGATGATTTGCCTAAAAAGATGCGAGTTGAGCGGTTGCTCAATTTCGGCCGATGTCTGACGAAGCGTGCAGCTCCATGAACGACCCGTCGTCGTAGGGAAAAGTTTATTGTTTTATAGTCGCCGATTTATCGTCACCTGTTCAAATTTGCTCGCTCCGAAGAACATCGAGCGGCTAACGGAATATCGAGAATCGAGGTCGCAATAAAAGTCATAATCGCGACCTAGAACGACGATTACCAGTTTCAGCTTTAACGATCCTATGTTTGCGGATCTCTTTCTTATCAGCATAGGTTATTACCCCTCATTGTATCTATCTCACGCTAAATGTCTTAGCGAGTCTAGAGGTTGTGCAATATCGAATATTAAATGCAAGGGATGACAGTGTCCTATGACAGAGGTTCGGACGTTTAGCTCGGCTCACGTGATGTCGATGAAGTCTGTATACGTGCTTTCAACGAATTTCGAGTTTGGAACGTTTTCGATCGCCGATAATCCGTTGTTATTGAAACGTGATTGATTGACGCAGGTGGAAGAATATTCGTGAAAAAGCGTAAATTATCCGTTCGCGTGGAGCATTGTTACACGCACACGCCGTTCGTTTCGTTGATATCTCTGTCGCAACACCGGGAATCGCGTCAAATCGTGTTAAAGTTCGAGCTCAAGGTCGGCCGCGTGAAAAACTGTATCACCTCGCACGTACCGTGCGAGGCACGCGGATCGGATAAATGTCGAACGTGAGTGGTCGGGCAAAAATGTTGTCCCGTTAAAAGGAAAACAGCATGACTTTGATTATCGCACGGTCGCGCGGTTCGCATCTCCTCGCTCATTATGCTCGCCTAATCGCGAAAAGTAATTTTCACTCAGCGTTGCTAAGCGAACGCTGGTCCGAGACACTTTCTGCAGTTTGCACTCGGCGAGACGGCAGAAGTGTTATGTTGCACCAATCCTTTTATCTGATCGTGTCACGAGGTTCGCTGGTAAGAATATTTTAACGTTTTACGATCGTACCACGTGCACTGTGTCGATGCTCTTCGTCAGACGGAACTGGCTACATCATCCGCGTCGGTAACTGTATTGAAATGTCGATCTGAGACTTCATGAGTGCGAGACAAATTGAACTGGCTCAATCTGTAGATGCAGCGGAACCATGCCGGGCGGGACTCGATTACCGAGTGGTGTACGATTTTCCGTTCAATCGTCACATCAGGTCAGTTTTTCCGCCGCGATTCAAATCGCCTCAATTCCCGGTACAAGATGGGCGTGTCCGGAAACGGATCGCGGTACTAAGGTCTTCTAGTCGTCCAGGCAATAGAAAGCCACGATGCTCGATCGTCGAGGTCGTAGCTTTGCTGTCCGCGCGAGTAATGATGCAAAAAAAAAAAGAGGTCAGTCGTTAAGAAGGTAAGGCAGGAGGAACCAATTTGCGAAGGATAAGTGACTCTCGCTTCTTCGTCGAGCGGGATCGATCGTTATCCAGGCAGATCAGTCGTCGGAACGAAAGACGCACTTGATCAACTCTTAACGTACATGTGTAATTACTCCGTTTGCTCGTGTCGATCATGTAAAGCCAGACTCGATTAAATTCGAATCTTGGCAGCGGTGTACCACTAGTTGCACAAGGTTCAAGGTCGAGAGGCTCCGATGAAACTCTCGAGGAAAACTTCAAGAGACACGGAAGTTAAGTTGTGTAAACCTCCGTTCAGTCGCGTTCGTTGATTCTGGTAATCGGGGGAAGACGACAGCACGCGGCTTGCAGGGCGTAGTACGCTTGCGCAAGCTGCATTTAGCCTCAAGCCGACAGTTCACGGTATCAGTGCGAGTCTTTTCTGGTGCACGCTTCTACTGCGAAAATTTCGTCCGGGTTCAATAACGAGACAAACTCATCCGTCGACACTTGTTAGAATATTCTGCTATGCACGTCTTTCGGGGTCATGTGTTCATGAGATTAATATCTTCTCTCACGCCGCGCGCCATTGAAAGGAATTTTCTGAAAATGTCGGAGTAACGTGAGGATCGGTCCTATACAAATGTAGGAATTCGTCTCGTGAGAGGCGGATACTCTGAAGACAGATAGCCGACATAAAAATGGTACAAAGTAGCGCGCGCGCGAGCAATACAGTTTATCTGACACTTGACATATGCCTTCTGCTCCGCCACCGGATGAGTAGGTACATGCACCGTTGTGAGAAGTAAGTAGGAAATATTCCAGTGACATAATCCTTGACTCGGTCGACTCGGACTGCGTGACCACGCAGAATCGCGATCAACGTCGTCATCAATGTTGATCTCACGATGTGCGCTAGTCGAAAGCGAGTTTTCCCAGTGAGAAAATACCATATTAACTAATCCCATGTACTCAGAATATCCTGCTTGTCGGATTTGCTCATCTCGCCTTGATCGTCTCGACAGACATCACGATGGGCTAATTTTCAGCTAAGTAGACTTTCTTTTAGCATATCCGTTTCAAGTGTTCCTTAAGTTATTTAAGGACGCTCGCAGGTGAGTTTTGGTCCAACAGGTTTGCCGTCGTAAGATCCTCGGTCGAGTACAATTCGAGTCGTGATATCCATCGAGTCTGCATAATAGTTATACTATACCGTAAAACGTACAGTAGCATCGGCCACGACAATTTGTCTGACGAGGCCGAAAGAAAGTGCCTATTCTCGCGCGAGTAACGGAACGTAAGACCCCGAACTAGGTAAAGAAGGAAAAGAGAGAGAGAGAAAAAATCGAGGTTCTCTGGCTTTGCAGTGACATTTATTGCCACGGCGAACTGCTGCACACGATACAGATGGCACGTATCCACCATGACTCGAAGACGTTTGTTGACATGAAGATGAAGAACTCGCCGCAGCAGACTCTGTCTCTGTTTCGCGAGTTTATGAACCGCACGGATCAGAACCCCACCAAGAAGGAGATCGAGCAGTTCGTGAACGACTCCTTCGACCCGGCCGGCTCAGAGTTCGAGGACTGGAATCCTGCCGACTGGACGACGGACCCAAAGTTCCTCAAGGACATCCTCGATCCGGACCTGCGGAAGTTCGCGTCTGACCTCAATCACATTTGGAAGATGTTGGGCAGAAAGATGAAGGACGACGTGAGGATTAACGAGGATCAATATTCGATCATCTACGTGCCCCATCCGGTAATCGTGCCGGGCGGTCGGTTCCGGGAGTTCTATTATTGGGACTCGTATTGGATCATCAAGGGACTACTGTTGTCCGAGATGTACAGTACTGTTAAGGGTATGCTGAGCAACTTTGTGGCGATAGTTGACAAGATCGGATTCATACCTAATGGCGGCAGGATTTATTATACCATGAGATCGCACCCCCCGCTGCTGATACCGATGGTGGACGAGTATGTGAAGACCACCGGCGATTACAAATGGCTGAAAGAGAATTTGGTTCTACTTGAGAAGGAATTCGAATTTTGGATGACCAATCGCACCATCGTGGTCGAGAAGGACGGTGTTAATTACACGCTAGCGAGATATTCCGAAGAGTCCTCGGGTCCACGTCCGGAATCTTACTGGTGAGGACCTTTGCCAGGCTATAGTCAATAGTGAATCGTTCAGTACTTATCTTTTTTTTGTTCGAGTCTTTGTTGGTCGGGATTTTTAGTACGCTCTCTCGAAAACTGATCGTTTACGTTACTGTATATGATCTTTCTTAACTCAGGGAGGATTACGACTCCAGCCAGTATTTTCGCACGACCGGGGAGAAGGAGAATTACTTCTCCGAGTTAAAAACGGCCGCGGAGTCCGGTTGGGATTTTTCCAGTCGATGGTTCATACGCGACGGCACCAACCAAGGTAATTGCCGATTATTCATGTTTCTCGATTTATCGATTACGGGCGAATCGAAAACAATCGTGCCTCGATGATGGGATGCGCGGATCTAATCGTTCGACCTTGCAGGCAACCTGACGAACCTCAAGACCCGGTCGATCATACCTGTCGACCTAAACTCGATTCTCTATCGAAACGCTATACTGCTGGCAGACTACAATCAGAGATACGGAAAGGTATCGAAGGTGGCGTATTACAAGAGGAGGGCCGAAGAATGGAAGAAGGCAGTGACGGCCGTTTTGTGGCACGACGAGGTTGGCGCGTGGCTGGACTACGACATCATCAATGACATCAAGAGGGACTACTTCTACCCGACGAACATTCTCCCTCTCTGGACCAAGTGCTACGACATCTCGAAACGAGAGGAGTACGTCGCGAAGGTGCTCAAGTATCTCGAAAAGAGTCAAATCATGATCAATCTCGGCGGAATTCCAACCACGCTGGAGCACTCTGGCGAACAGTGGGATTATCCGAACGCTTGGCCACCTCTACAATACTTCGTTATCTATTCCCTCGACTACACAGAAGATCCGTGGGCGCAGCGGCTGGCTTATGAGATTAGTCAGAGATGGGTGCGCAGTAATTACAAGTCCTTCAACGAAACGCACAGTATGTTCGAAAAGGTAAGAGGCGCGTATTAAGAGAAACTGTTGTGTTAAAGGGGATCCTGCTGAAATTGGCCCTTACTATATTTATCCACTATGAAGGGTGTGTGACAGGGTACTAGAGCACTGAATCTATATTTCAGTACGACGCCACTGTATCGGGGGTGGGTGGAGGAGGCGGTGAGTACGAGGTTCAGCTCGGATTCGGTTGGACAAACGGACTCGTTATGGACTTGTTGAACAAGTATGGCGATAGAATGACCGCCGACGACCACTTCGTCGAGAGTGATTACGTTCCGAACATAGCTCAACAACAGGTCGTCGTCTCGACGGCCGGTCAGGTGATGACCGGAATTCTCGCACTCATCATATCGTTAGCGGCAGGATTTATTGGGTGAGGTGAGTGCCACCTACCCATGCCATTTTATCATCTTGATGGATCGTGTTCTCTGCGTCACGTAATAATTCACTTTCAAAATTTGAATGTAGCTGAAACGTAATCGATTATTAGAAACTAGTAGTTCATAGTTTCGGCGCAGAGTACGACTGTCAAGCACTTCTGTCGCTACACGCATTTGGTCTACGGCACATTATGCTTCTAACTACTCACATAGTCATTATGCATTTCATCTTAACCAATTGGGAATCGGTGGAAGAAAAACATACTAAGCAAAGAAAACTAATCGTTGTGGAAGGGAGTTGACTTAATCAAAATTCTTCTGCTTTTCTGTTACAGATATCAAAGTGGTCTAAGAGAAATAAGGCAGCACTTGTGGAAAAGTATTATCGTTACGGTAATAGAAGAAAGGTTTAGGAGACGAATAGGTACTTCCGTTAGTCTCGGGTGACTAAATGAAGGATTGGGGAAAGAGGGATGAATGAGGAAAGAGAAAACCTGGGAGTAGGGGTAAAAGGGGAGGAGGACGATGGCCAGTCGAAAGCACGACAATTACCGCGTGCTCTCGCGAAACGGTCTGAAACGAGCGCCGAGGATTTCCACTCTTGTCGAACTTGCATTCCAGAAGCGTGTTTCTTGTCCACTCGTGACGGAAATTAAAACTTCAACTACGCCGTGCCTTTGACCAATGCCGGTGATAGCGCTCGCGTTCAAGACAAAACTATTTACGCAAAGGTTGTATAATGGTGACGTATTTCTTGTTGTCAATAGCAAGCGACTTCTTGCCTCCGATGACGTTCCGCAAGCGGTAGAATTTTCGATTTATCCGATTATCGCCGTGTGCGAACCTTCCACTCAATATACGTAAGAACATGTGCCTTGCCCGTCTGTAATATTCATATAGTTCGTACAAATATGTCATTCCTTAGTCATTCCATAGATGAGTTGTTGCGCGACGTGCGGACGAAGGAGTTTCGCGGGTCGAAATTGAATCCGTAACGATCGCGGCGTGTACGCCATTCCGCGTTTTAATCTATGTTTTTCTAAGCGTGTATACCTGTATTCAGAGATTAGCAACTACTGGTTGTAGTATTACAACACCTCATTTAGGCCTGTACATAAGGGAAAATCTTCGTTGATCCTGGTGATCTAGAAGACGGATTCGCGGATCGATATCAGGGACAAATAGAGAATAAGAAGAGGGAGAGAAGGAACGTGCTCGTAGATTTATCTAGTCAGATAAGCGTACGACTAAGACTAGCTGGCGTATTCGAATGAGGCACGACAAGTGAGCTTCATTGACCGACGTTCACCGCTCTTCGATTCTCGCGCTTCCCGAACGCGGGGTCAAGCACAATTTAGGTACAATAGTTGTCGAGCCAACGGAGAAGGACGATAAGACCGAACGTTGCACTCATTACATTGTCTGCACGTATGCATTTCAGCGTATTGTTTTCCGCGGAATGTAATCTCCTATTTATTCGGATCCGCAGCCAGCGGACCTGGTAGGAAATTGAGCTTAGCGAAGGCCATAAATAAATTTAAATTATTTTCTTGAATGACCGACAAAATTTTTTCCTCTTGTCCGATTCGGTAATCTCTATAGGTGAGCTATGCTACTGAATCAATAATGGACGGGTGCTCAAAAGAAGGAGGACTCTCACTTCGTGAACTATGTGATCCATGATACGATCATAAGAAGCTTCCTAATACCTTGTGCATGAGTGTGCTAAAGAAACTAGTTTATCTGTCTGAAGCGATTGTCAGTGATAATCAACCTTCCTCTTTATCCATCCTGTTCGATCCGATTTACAGAGCATGCGAACTTAAAGCATCAGAATCCACGGTTTGTGTGACCAGCCTCAATAAAGCAAATAAAAAAAATGACACCCCTGATCCTTCCTCCTGAACACCCTCCTTGCATGGATCTCACGTCCGTTTCAATTACGAATGTATGTGCTTGCAATTAAATATACTTGATTTCGTTTTACGAATGAGTGGGTAAGTGTAATCAGCATTTACAAGGAAATTACGGAGATGCTGCTGCGATGAGTAACATCTCCACTTCCTTTGAGTAATCCTTCACAAACTTGCGACCTTACCCCGAGACAGTGAATAGTCGCAAGAAAGTCACCAAATTTGCCGTTATGCAAATGAATGATGCCCTTTCTAAGTCCGCATGGCAATTAACGAAAAATTAAATATGTAACGTACGAATAACATACTCGCTGCAGCAGCAACGGAGAGTAAGTTCGAACACGTTCTCTTGCTCGCTCGATCGCCAGAAGAACGCAGTTACATTCTCCTAGCACTTGTCGCGGCAATCAGTATAATTACATCGTAGTAAGGCGCAATTGTCCAGAACGCTGGAAGGAAAAGCCACCAGCGGTAGAGCGAATGTTAGAATCGACTTAATAGCGTCGACCGCCAATTAAATCGCCGCCACGTCTACCCGTTTTCGAAAACACTTCGCTTTGGTAAGTCGATTGTTTGGAAACCGAAAAAGATGCACCGAGTCGTCGCGCTGTTTGCACGTCAAGATACTCGACTCTACCTTTTTATCAGCTTTCCACATTCTGAGGCCGTGCTACAAGACGTAGCTACGCGTGTGTGCGTGAGAACAGTGCGCGAATCGGGATAACGCACGAGTAATGATAGAGTGTTGACGGTGTTTCACGGCATCATAAGAGACCTTACTGTGGAAAGCAGTCGAGAGTCACTTAGGGCAAAAAAAGCGAGATTGGGTTCGATTGAACAATCAATAGACATTCGGCCGAAGATATCGATGAGCTGCTAGTGCAACGGCTGAAACAATTGACTTTTCCAAACGCAGTAGTCGAATTGGCGTTTCTCTCTCTCGCTCAAATTCTTGGTACCGCCTTTAGAGTGGCGAACGAAAATTTCCCGGATCTTCCAGCAGAGGACAGCACGCTAGGTTTTGCCGATTGTCTGTTTCCGTTGTTCGAAGATCTCACGAGTTGAAATTGTTATGCGCATTGTCGCACGATACGCGTGGAAACCTCCGAGCCTTGTAAATTGTTGCGCCTCTCGGCAAGGCGTCTGTCGCGTGCATCGTTATCAGTCGATCACGAATAAGTGGTCGGTGGCCGTAATATTGATTGCGCAGCAGACCGTTCGTCGTGATCAAATTGGATCTGACGCGGTGCCAAGTGCGACTGATTTAGCATCGAGATTAAGCATGCGTGAAATTTGGCCCGCCCCTTGTCTACTCTAGATTTCACTGATTCATATTTGATCGTCGCATAGATACGAAGAGTACAATGGAAATGCGTCGTTGCAGAGATACGTAATTTAGATGTAGAGCTCGCTAGTTTTATGCCGTAACGATATTACGAGGAGACCTGCTGTCGAAGTACGCTCTTGTCAGGCCTTTGAACTAACCAAGCTTCTCGCGTGCATTTCAGAATGGTGGTGTACAAGAGACGGCACTATTACGCGCCAGGACCGTCAACGATGCCGAATAAGATGAGAATCGTGCCCGGCGGAAGCGACATTTACCGGAAAAGGATCGCCTACACCGAGCTCAAGGACATGAACAACGATTGACGATCGCTGGTCACTTAGCGGACTGACTTGTTAACTGACTAATTATTAGATAGAGAATGCGCGCGTTGATGAGGAGAGCAAAAGGAGGGCGCATGGAGGACGAGAATCGTGAAAAAGGTGAAGAGGGAGGATCAAGAGCATGGAGAACAAAAGTGCCTGTGACAAGTAATAGAACTGTACTAGGCGAAATAGGTGGGACATCAATGGATCGCGAGATCTTTGTCACCGCTATGCCGCCGCCACTTCCCTTTCTCACCTGACTTCAGAAGTTGGTTGAGAAAATCGTTTGGTCTACTTTTTGATATCCTCCACCGACTTCATCGTGCTCGCCTCATCCAGAAACAAAGAGAGATCGGATGAAGAATGGCGTGTAAGGATGAATGTCGAATGTGTGCGTGAATGATATCGAGTGTGTATACGTGTGACCCCAACGTTGGCACCAGAACTATTTGGGCTGTGACAATATTTTACGATTGCCCAACACCGTATGTTCAATTATCTTTAGAAGCACGGATCGCTATGCGCCTTATTTATTATTCATCCTCATCGTCAATGGCGTTTCCACGGTCGTTCGTGCGAAAAATCCTTGTTCATGATGCAAAGTCGCCGTCGCGTCGATACAATTTTCAGTATAGATATAGTTTTACACGGGAGAAGCCACGACAGATTGCATTCTCGGACATTTAAATTTTGCATCTTTCAAGGTTCGACATCAGTCGACATTGTTTCGGGACCAGCGTGGAAATGCCGACGTTTCGTTTAGCACTTTTCTGTTACTCATGTCTTCCGTGCTCGGAAAGTGGCGAACAGTTCTTTTAAAGATTTAGCTCAATATACATACGTACGCGAAATTTGGAAATTCTGGGTCAATGCACTCTTGTGCCATGCGAGTGAATTGCAATAGGGATCGTTAGAAACTGCCATGACAGTATAACTCTGTTCCCTTCTTATAGCCAATTGTAAGATAACATGCAAGACTTCGCAGAAGAGCTAAAGGCGTGTGTTGATCAATATTGTTAAAATAAGTAGGAGAATCTCTTTTCCTCTCTCTATCTTTCTGGAGTTTAAATACCAGCTGGTGAGCTTGATGAATATGGAATGAGAATCGGTGGAGGAAGGTTTCGGAGGTATGTGCAAAGGTGACGCACATTTCAACAACTGTGTAATTTAAGTGAAAAACTTCCGTTTAGAATGAAACAGTCTTGAGTCCAATAATTTATCAAGAAAGGCAAAATCAGCAAATTTTACGGTTGCGATTGAGAAACTGACAATACATCCTTATACCGCGTACGCGCGTCGTCAATCATAATGTAAAGACAAACGTATGGTAAGAGACTCTTACAATTAAAACAGTGATAAACGTTACGCTAGATTTTAACGAGCGCTAGTAAGAAAACGATGATCGATTGACGACACGCTATAAGTAAACAATTAGCGATAGCATTGTATTTTTGCTGATATTTTTATAAGCGAGTCGATTTTGACCCTGAATCAGAGTAAAGTTGGTCCATAGGGGGTAGTCACGTATTTCTTATGCAAAACTGGTGGTGATTAGGCGTTAACATTTGTATAAATCAGTTGTTCAACTACATATCGCAAAATTGCGACGTTGGCTGCATAGAAAGTTCCCAAAAAATACGTGAGATCGCCTTCGACCAATTACTATCTGGACAAGATACTGTGCACGGAACAAGTTAACGTTTAATATTATGAATCCGTCGACAGACCACCTGTGTGTTGGGTGTGTGTATGCATGGCGTGTGACGATTGAAGTCGCGGAAGAAACGTTCCTTTCTCGTTTGCTATCAAATCGTTTTTGAGTCAGGTATGATGTGTCATTGAGTAAAGGTAGCTTATACAATCGTTCAAATTGTTCGAATTATCGTGAGTTGTGGATTTGCGATGTTGCGTGTCTTTTGCACTGCAACTAGTTCAACATTTACGTACTGATTTTGAACCTCCTGATCAGCACATAAATTTCTGCTCTTATCAAGGCATGAGTAACGATGTTAAGTAGGTACCGATTATTTCTACCAAACAAGATTTGTATATATGATACGACCTAAGGTATTGTATGCTTATAATCATATCCTATCGAATTATTATTAAATGTCGCGACTATTAATTTAATCCCGACCATGAGACGCGTATCACATATTTATGTGACCAGATAACGCTCTTACATATTTTAACAATTCGAGGCATTCGTTCGCGGAAAATTGTCGTAAACGTTTGTCATTAATGGGTCTTTACGTAACGCCTTTATGTCGTCTAGAATTTCAAGACTCGTTGCAAACGCCTTTATTTACCTGCGTGTGCGGCGTATGTATGCGACGAAATTCACATAGTTCGGAATAATGCGGTTGCGAGAGAATGGAAGAGACCGAGAGAGGGACGAATACTATAAGAAATCACGTATCAGTATGCGTCAACGAATTCTTCGCGATAATAAATACGTAATACAGGTATGAATCGTCAGGCGTTATGTCGAGCGATCGAGTCCGCAAACGGTAATTACTACACAAAGTCATCAAAGCTCATCGTCTCTTCTGAATTCTTTGTATAGAATTCAAAGGTTTGACGGATCTGAGAGCATCAATGGTTCGTGCCATTTTGCTTTTAAAAATATGATGCAAACCCGAAGAAATATGCGACTTTAAATCGCGTATTTGTCACGCGCTATAAGCGACACGAATGAAAGTCGAAGAAATATAATGTACACGCGTATACTTTGATAATTGTGATACTTGGAAATAAGTAGGTATATCTGTGCTGTTATAGCCCATCTTTTTTCATTTTTTCCTCTTCACAGTATGCTGCACCATTCTTTCCAATGCGATTGAATGTGTTCCATCGTTCCGTGCTGGTAAGTCGTGGCTATTAACGTAGGCTCGTGTTCTATCCTTGATGGTTACTTGTATTTGTACACAATACTATATAACAAGGAAAATCTTGAATAAAACGGATGCTGTATTTTTGGTGTACCGCGCGAACGTGAGTCAACGATCACGTCGCGATGTAGCAATCCGTTCATTGGCAATACAATATAATACTTATCAATTATTAAAAACTCTACGCAGGCTATCGGTTAAACGCATCATTTCACTTTCTCTACACGTTCACAATTTTGTCTCATTTTTTTTTAAACATACACAGTTTGACTACAATACATAAATAAGTGGGAGAAGGGGGCGTATACCAAACTATATACTTTACAGAATACTTGGGTTCATCGTTAAAATCTATCTCGACGACAAGTGCGCAGTCCTAAACAGTAATCTAATAGAAGATATATCTATCGACGGTTACACCCTGCTGTGTGAATCATTTTACGCAATCGATCGGGTAATGCTAAATGAGCACAACGTGATTTTTGCGTACATTAGGTCGGACGAGCCATATTTCTTGGAAGGTTCATAACGCTATCGTTGACAATCATGACATTGGCTATTATTTCGTGTAAGTGTGCGCGCATGACGTTATATGTAATTCAATTTTGCAAATACAAGATGTAGAAAAATATAGGCACATACGCAAGGCGCTTTCTCGATTGACGGCATTTTATAATTAATTCCGGGCATTCTTCGTATGTCGAAAGATTCACGTTGACGCGTTTCTGCAGTATTCGCTTTACAAGTATATTAGAAAATATCACAAATTAATGAAAAGGCCGTTTCAGTTTGTCGGTGCCAGTGAAGTGTTTCGTTATAAAAAATCTGTTAAACCTTAGTAGTAAATCTTAAGTCAGTTTATGATGAGCGCGTATTGGATTCGCTAATATGCACGATTCGAAAGTTTTGTGCACTGTACCTAAATTTACAGAACGTTTATAATAATCCGATGAGATTATTTACATCGATAGAATTGTAAACATGTCATGAAAATTATGAAAATTTGTCATAAATGACTTTACCCTGTGAGACAGAGCTTTAAAGAATAACCACTCAAGAAAGACAAACAAACCGCTGATTGAGGATGACATAAACATAATTTCTTTCTGTCGCAAAAAAAGAATTTCGCACATTCAAGGTACTAGAATTAAAGCAATGAAATATATTACATTAAAAGATCGACGTTAACTGCACGGTAATAAAAATAATACATTTTTCAATAAACTGAACGTTACGTCTATAACCTCGTGTATATAATACTAAGAGAAGTCGTTTATGCGAAGCATGTATGTAATTAGGTACGCACTCACGAGCGTCTACAAATAATGAGCAATGATTTCACGTACGATGAATTAAGTTAATCCAGGGAAATTGATCGACATTACCACTGATTACGAGTAACAAATAAAAGGGAAGACAATCCACAAAGTATCTAATACAGCACTTTGGTGCACAGATATATATGTGTATAATATATATATATATATCCACTTATTTCTCTCATTTCCTTTCCAAGATAAAATTACATCGTCGAATCTCATAAATAGCTGTCTAATTTATATAACCCTATAATAAATATCTATCACAAAGGGCTGGTCTATAGAATATGTGGCTCTTGCCGTTTAATAGAACGTACCCGTGACAAGATCGTCAGCTTATCACTGATACTTAACAGCGAGACGAAGTATGACGGTTCCTTAACCTAACTATTTACAGGGTCATACTTTCGTTCATACTTTCATTTCGTTTTGCACTGTCCGAAATCACGCCTTCTATAGTTGCTTTGTAATAAATACGATTGCGGTGACACGCGCTGTCCTTTGCCACTTCTCTTGTACTTGTTTCATGACGAGCTCTACGGCGAGCTTTATAACTGTTATATCATTGCGCGAAGTAGAAGTCGAAGAACATTCTCTTGTACGGTTGACTGCGACTGCTAACTATAATCAGTCTGTGGCACTAAACGTGTCTTCTGTTAAGGGCTTACTCTTTATATCACCTTCCACAGTATACAGTTAATTCCACGTCCACTTTTTTCTCGCACGCTCCTGTTAAGTTGCAATGTTCCCTTGAACGTTGAAAGCTAATCGCTCACAGGTATCATTTCTTTTATTTCAAGAGACTCACTGATACCGTAAAGAAATGGGGTGCGGTGCGTCTCTTCGTTTCTCTTTGGATCACAATGACCATCGTGACTCTCTAAACTGCGCAGTCGTTATCGGTATGCGAATGTCGTTCATGATTCGTGTAGCGCAGCAAAGGGTCCCCAACGTTTACCGTCCCTGCTTCTTCCTCGTTGTTTACGGTGCAGGTTACAATTTCCTCTGGAATAAAAGAATAAATCGCTTCAGAAAATAATATTGTCAATGTTCCGGGAGTCATCTCAAACTCGTTAAGGATCGTACCAGGTAAGCATAGTTGAAGTTGATCGTTACTGGGATTGGTACTGTCTCCCGTGCCACTGTCTTTGCTATGCTGTGAACTCGTTTCCAAGTATAAGTGCGTCTGCGTATCTGCCACCGTTGCCAGGACGGTTGTAGTAGGTTGGCCAGATGTATTGTGCGTGGTGTTCAGTCGCCGTCTGGTCTGATAAATAATCACCACCCAAACTATCGATGTACCAACGGCACAACACACCACGGTGATAATTATCAAGCCCAGTATGTCATCTTCGTTGACAACAGAAGCTGGCGCTGAAAAAAATATAGCAATTTATTAGAATACAATTGAGGTAGAAAGAATTGAGATTTTGCCGCGTAATATCCTATTCAGGATATCTACCTGGATTGACCGTCAGACGAGATGCACCAACAACGCTGCCCAACGAGTTGCTCATCTCGCACTCATAACTGCCCGCATCGCTCGATATGGTGTTAACGATTATTAATAGTTGATCCTCAGCAGTGAAGAAATGTCGCTCTGTGGGTTGCAACGGACTACCATTTTTCCGCCATGACAGCTTTGGTCGTGGTGAGCCGCTGGCCATACACTCAAGGACAATGGACCCGCCAACCATTATTTCCTTATTCTCCATTGGTTTGACAAACGATGGGACTTCTACGAAAGCGAGGGAACAACGTGAACGGACAAAGTCACACAATACTATGTTGTACTATAAAGGGAACACGTTGAATCAACGTATTTACCGAGTATTGTAAGGGTAGCATTGGCCACTATGAGACCAGCCAAGTTCTGTGCGGTGCACGAATATACCCCACTGTCGGCAGTTTTCACGTCTACGATAAAGAGCACGTCATCGGTCGGCATCATGTGCATTCTCCGTTCCCTCGCAGCTGGAAAATCGTTCCCACCATCCTTTTGCCAAGCAATCTGAGGAGATGGCTGTCCTTGAGCAGAACACTCAAGTCTCGCTGTGCTGCCCGCAGTGACCCGAATGTCATGGGGAATTTTCGAGAAGAACGGATAAACTGTAAATGCAATGATCGCGTTAGACCGGCAATCCGAATGGAGGCAGCCAGTTGCACACGTATGATTGTGAGACTTACTCAAGACGCTTATCTTCGCCTTGGTAGAGTATGTTGTCCCGTATGTATTGGTGACCATGCACTGATATTTTCCTGCGTCCGAATGTGTAACATTTGAAAGTTGCAGGATGGAAGAAGCTTCGGTTACGCCGTTTTCCGATGAACCTGTATCTATCTGCATGTCTGCGTTCTTGAGTTCGACATTATCATGTTTCCAAGTGAAATGCAAAGGTGCATCTGCGGTACTGGTTGCACGGCAAATCAACGTTACGTTATCACCCTTGATGCTCATCTGACTTACGGGCTCTTCTATGATTCGTGGCTTTGGATACTCGTCTATAAGTTTTAACGCGATCATGAGAGTGAGAAATGATCGACACAGGAGTGTTCCTTAATTGTAAAATATACTAACCGCACGTGAAATTGGCGTGATGCAGTTGCGCCAATGGCATATTTTGTAGCCAATGTGGATAGCCACAGTGTACTTCTGCCTCACTGTATCTATGGTCCCTTAACCACATACTTAACCATTGCAAGGCGCAATCACAGACTAAGGCTCTCGAATTCATTTTAAGTTTACCGAGGTTGGGTGTCGACATAAAAGCATTTTCTTGAATACTCGTTATGTTATTTCCAGTTAAGTCTAACTCCGTGACCCGAATCAAACCAGTGAAGGCATTTTTATTGATGGACTTTATCCCATTGTGCGCCAATCCCAATTTCCATAATTGTCCAAGCGGAGCAAAGGCACCGTTAATATCCTCCACATTATACGATATTTTATTGTAATTTAATTCCCTTAAAAGATTTATTTTCTTTATAATACGTGGCCAATGAGACTGAAAGGCATATGTAATACACAATATAATACATACAATATTTGTAAGTTTGGCGTGTAGTTGAATGCACCATCCGAAATGTAAGTTATTTGATTGTGGTCTAATTTGACCCTTTCCAGTTTTTCTAAAAACGCGAAGGTATCGCGATCTATAGAAGTCAGTTCATTGTGTGATAAATCTCTGCAAGGAAACAATCATTTACGTCTTCATGGTTAAAACAAACAAACAGTACGATCAGAGGGTATGATCAGTATGGACACTCACAATTCCGTAATTTCTCTGCATATATCCCAAGCTTGTGCTTCTATTTTGTTGATTCGATTGTGAGACAAGGTCAGTTTTTGCAATCTTTCCAAGCCAAACAAACCGCCTTTCTTTACCATGGACAACATATTGAAGTCTAGCTGTAAGAGTACTAAATTGTTAAGTGGCCAGAAGGCACCATCTTCCAACGTATCAATCCTGTTCCTTTTTAAACGTAATTCTTCGAGACTTTTCAAGTTTCGAAAACTCAATCCTTGTATCTGTTGCAATTCATTTCGATTTAATTCTCTAAAAAAAGAAAAAACATCGACATCGATCAGTTGCATTTGCACTTGCGTTATGTGCAATCAGAATAAAGAAAGGCGAGAATACATCTGACAGAACTTACAGAATGCGTAATTTTCTAAGATTTGTGAAAAGATCTTTGAGTTGTGTAAGGTGATTCTTGTTCAGTCGAAGTTCCTCGAGCAAAGTTAGATTGTCTAGGCTTCCATTATCGATTACCCTTATTTGATTCATATTCAGATTCCTACAAAAACATACTTGATTAAAACCTAGTCTGATGGTACACCTTTCAACTTTCGTCAAATCGAACGGTGTGTGACGTACAAATGCGTAAGATGGTTTGGAGCAAGGAATGATCCCCGCTGTAGTACAGCGATTCTGTTCCCACTGAGATCCAAGTTTTGCAGTTGTTGCAAACTGAACAAAGCAGTTCCGTTTATGCTGCTAATAGAATTGTGCGATCTGTCGAGGGGAAAAGAAATGCGAGGCCGACATTAATAACGGCCAACACCGCACATTCCGCAAACTGTAATCAGCGTCACGAATTGCGAGTATATCGATTTAACGACTAATTTATCCGAGGTACAAATTATTTTTGCGAAATAAGTACATTGTCGTTCGGAAACATTGAAATATTTTGCTTTTGCAACGACGATAAGATTATTGCGGCCGCTTAATCTTTATTTGCTATTTGCACAGAGTCTGATGCGATATCAATGATGTCTCTGTGATGATTGCCTATAGAACTGCATATCCAATTACACTCCGTACAACGGCCTATCGCAGTGCGAACTTGCGAAGAGCCGACGAGAATGTGCGCTATACATCAAATATATGCTCTACGTGACGCGATTAAGTTCTACCGACACGATGCGATACATACAACGCAACATGAGTTAAGTTTCCAACGGGTGAAAGGTCTGGCACCTTTGTCAATTGATTTTTATTAACTTTAAGTCCCCGCAACTGCGCGATATCGGACAAGGCATCGGTGAAATTGTCACCGAGCTTATTGGCGCTCACGTCCCTGCAATCATATTTTATACATCGCATTAACAGATGAGTTCATGCTTAAATCTTGAACTTAGTCCGTGAGTTATCAATCTTACTTACAATTCTTTAAGTTTGGTCAAGTGTAGCAGTGCTTCAAACTCTAAATTAGCTATGCTATTATCCTTCAGTTCCCTGAAAAATGACAAGTCACATTATAGTGTCCTCCCTCCATTCACTGCTCCTCTCCTTTCCCTTTCAAAATCCTCTCCACCGTCTTATGTAATGATTAATCGAATTCCCCGCGGCCTCGGTCTTTTATGTTTTGCGCAACTTTTATTTCGCTCAATACGGTCATTCAGAGTGCAAAAGGTCTGCAAACTGACTCTGCTTTGACCATCTAGAAAATACCTTAAAAAGTCTGACCATATATCTTCCCTATTTAGAGCTTGATATCCTTGACTCTGAACAGCATGTGCTGACAATGGTTGGCCTTCACACATAGCACCCTATATGGTCACAGACTTCAATCTGTGTTGGTAGCTTTAGTTATATCAATCTGGTCATTTAGTCAAGTTGAGAGAGGGACAGAAACAAGCGACCCACATGCACTTATAATAGGCAATATTAATCCCTGTACTGTACATCTACTGGCAAACAATACAGGGGCATAAAAGGTCCCTTCCTAACTTAAGTACGGTTGGGACCAGTTTTGCATAGGCATTTCTTAATTTTTTATTTGATTTATTTTAAGCATGGGAAAGATTTAGTGTGTGTTCTCATAAAGTAATGTAATAATGGGATGGTAAGTTTTGAATATTTTAGCAGACAGATTTTCATGTAATCACAATTTGGAAGCGAACAGATAACTTTGATCCGTCCTTGCTTTGATACTGCAGAGTATATCCTATAACATTTAATCAAGCGTATTGAATGACTGGTACGGCCAGGTGATTGTCGCTTAACAGGCAAATTGTCCTAATCATGAATTCTCAAAGGGACTAAAGCCCACACAATTGAATGACAAATCATTGCCCCTTCACATTGTTTCAATGTGTGTCTGCCAGATTCATGTATACTTGAAGCTCATTATGACATAAAGGCTTCTTACGGACGGTCATATCAATTTGTTGCGCACATTAAACAAACAAGTAGCACTCGACGATGAAGACCTGAAATGCCTTCTTACAAAATTTGTCAAAGGAAGCCTGACTAACGCAACCTAGGACTTCCTGTCTCCTTCATGAATTCCCAAGTCCTATCTTATCACATCCAGGTCATGTTACGGAGAATATGCACATATTGTATACCCTTCCCATCAGGCCGTAGCACACGGCTGGCGAGGTAAGCTTAAAAATGACAACTGCACAACTGAAAATAGGCCCGTGCCAACGCAAAAAGTCGCGAAATCCGAATTGCAAGAAAAGACGAAGGCGGCGTGCGGCCGCGGCAAAATCATGTCAGCGAAGTGCAATGCATATGTATGTGGAGTCGAGCGTTTAAAAGGTCTCATTGTCAGTGGCGCATTCGCATTGGCGACGATAGATCGGCTCGTCGACGGGCGGCACAGTCCTTGACGAAGGATCGAGAGCGTGAGGTGAGAGATGCGAAGCGGTATTTACTCACAGGATCTCCGTCCATGGTGGCAGGCCGCTGGGTGCTCCAATTAACTGCAGTCCGCTGCAGTCTACGACATTCCCGAGGCAGGCACACTCCACGGGACATTGATCGCTCTTGCCTCTGTCGTTGAAGCCGAACTCTGCGAAGGCGGAGTGCGCCGAGACGAAGAAGAGGATGCAGAGGGCGAAGGATCGAAGGGCCGTCGTCGGTCCGCTCCTCCGACAATCGAGTCGACGTGCGTTTACCGTATCCGACATCGTACGTTCTGTGAGCCAGCGCGAGACGTTCCGTTCCGTTCCGTCGAGGGCCGCCCCTATTTCCCGGTCCTACCTTGCGGACTGTCCTTTTGCCCCGTAGCCATTCCGTAGGACAAAGCCACTCCTCGCGGCGGAATTACCATAATAACGAAAATACCCACGTCTTATCGATTCAAAACAAACTCGTCGCTCAAAAACGCTCCAACCCACGCACCATGATGACGCCTACGAGACGACTGCGCTATAGAAGTCTTCGCTCCCCTGACACTAACTTTGCCGTCACATAAGTCACTAGCTAGGTTCGTTGCGTTCAGTGCGCGGAACGAGATAGAGAGAGAGAGAGAGAGAGAGAGAGAGAGAAAAGGCGAGGTTCTTCAGAAAACCGTTGTATGTAGCTGTCGGTGGGGCTAGATTTTCGCCACGACCTGCTGTTTCTGGTCTGCTGATACCAGCTGATATCACTTATATGAACTACCTGGCTCGAGCACATCTGTATGTAGCCATGCTGGGCTCAATCCTCAATGAAGATTAGGTCGAACCGAGAGGAATAGTTGGAAGTGGGGTATTTCTATCTTTAGTCGGATGTACTGCACGAAGGCACGGATTCGAAAATATTCCGTGTTAACCGGAGAAATTCTGTTCGAACCAGCCGTGCCAATGTCGGACTTTACGTTGCAATGTGCAGGTCTCATTATATGCGATAAAAGATACTCTGTGTAAGATTGCAAGGAAGATTACTAGGTTGGGAATGGGAATGTTCTCTCCTCTTTCTTAGCAGCGCGAGCCTGTAGTGTTAGAGTTTGAATCTCCCGCCGTAATTTAATATTTTTGATATGGTGGCGCCAGGCATAACGGAGAAACGCTCAAACTATTCAATCGGCAACAGTCGGCATTCTAGAAAACTGTATTCTGTTTTACCGATGGACGTTCATTTATTAGTTTGAATGTTTCTCCATCGTGTCTGGCGCCACCGTATCGAAAATATTAAATTGCGGCGGGAAATTCAAAAACGTTGCGAATCAACAAGGTACACGCAGTTCTCAGAAGATATGTTTTTCTATACTGAAACCAACCTACGATCACATTATTTATTATAAAGGTTAGTGTACTAGTAACCTTATAAATATTCTGTCAATCGATTTACGCCCGCGTAAATTATTCGTATTCCGCCGAAGCCGAAGGAGGCAAAGGAATTACGTTCGAGGACTCCCTGCAGCCTGCAGTTCCAACTTTGCTGCGAGAGTTCGTTAAGCATTAGAGAATGGTTAAATTAACTCATCAAGCAGGTAATATAACTGCTATGTAATATGGGAGCAACAAGTTATATAATAATAATCAAAGCATTTTTCTGCATTCGTAAACTTGCATAAACTATTCGTAAACGATTGATGTTAAAAAATCGGAGAAATATGAAAGTTGGCTGCCAACAATAACGGAGGTGGTTGGTTGCCTTTATGATATCTCGTGGATCTGTTTGGTATTTACTTCGGCGGCTGTAATACCGACGGAGTGTTTAGTGCACGTCGTAAGATTTATTATCTACGAATAATGCAATGATATCCGCCCCGTGCAATTCCTGGATTAATCGTATAAATGAAAACAAATCCTGTCAGAGTGAGGAAAAGAAAACAAAGTATCATGGATTCGAAAACGTCGAAGACGTGAGTAATAATTATCAACTTGTATTTGCGGAGGATCTGTTGGTTCGAGCAGCAGGTACATGTGCCTTTATGTTATCGCGTTTGATTTTAGAAAACTACCGAATTACAAATCCCAGCAACAGCTTGCTCGTAATATAAGACAACCGCATTTCGGAAAGACAGCAGGTATAAAAGGTAACGTGCATAAAAGCAATGTAAAAAAAGAATATATTTTGAAAAAATTCACAAAGGAGTTATTGTTTCAAGCTGTTAGTAAACAAGTAAAGAAAAAACTGTGTAAAATAATGTAGACTGCAAAGACTGTTAGGAGGAAAGAGTCAAAACTTTACTTTTGGAGCACCACAGAATGTATAAAGCAGTATAAAGCTAAAGCTGACGTAATAACGACACGTCCATCTTTAGTCTCATGTATGTAGTGATGGAAGTAGATTCTTACATTTCAGATTCTACATCAAACAATGAGTTTGAACAATCAAGCATAGACCAACTTGATGGAGAAAGTTGTTTTGGGTCACCGGTGATAGTTGAAGCCCTTCCGCAAGACGTTGTATCAGTGCGCATACCAGATGTTCTGCAGAGCTCATTTGAAATAAAATCACACAGAATGAATAATTACTGCATTAGCCGCTTCAAAGATGATGAAGGAGCAGACAGAACCATTGGCCAGTCTATCAATTCATCAGATAATTCTAATATTTGCCCCATGCTTAATGTTACGACTGTGACACCAGTTGTACAGAAAAAGCCCACAGCAAAGAAACGGTACAGACGTGCTACCTCTAAGGCTACAAGTTCTAATGTTGGAACAAGTACTCAAGGTGCATTTGAAGAATGTGTCCAAGACCCTAATGATTGTGTTATGTACAATGTGGAAGATACAGGGCAAAGGTGTAAGCAGCCTTTGGGTAATGATTCCAGACAACACTCACAATGTTCAGCGCGCCAGAGAAAACTTCAGTTTCACACAAATGGAGACAGTGTCATTCTCATCATGGAAGGTGACAGCAAATTTTTTTTTTGTGGCAAGTTGATTGTGAACGTATTGTACGGGGTCATAGAAATAGATGGTGCAGTAGTGACATCACAAGATCCACCCATAAAAGTGTACCATCCTAGAGACTATTGTTTCTCTCCTTTGGAAGTTACGGGCAAGCATTTGCAGTGTGATACAGACCATATTATAAGCTTACTTTTGGCTGAGGGAATTAAACCTGACTTTGATACGCAGACACAAGAATTCCAGCTGTCTTGCTCAACTGCGCGTGCAGTTTTAAAATTACAAAATTTCGATAATCACCTGACAAAATATCTTGGCAATCTCTATGGAGTGAGGGTATTTCCAAAAGTCGAATCGTCAGTTTATTATCATTGGACAGATCCTCGTAAAGCGGAGATAGCGTTACAATGTAATTTTTATTTTTACGACACCGACGCCGGTGCACCGGCAAACTACGATCCCATTGTGCCTCCGGAGATTACCGAACGAATAGCATACGAGTGGTGTACAACTGGTAGAAGTTGCACATTGCTCGCTGGTACGAAGGGTGTTGGTAAATCAGCCATAGCTCGTTACCTGACAAACAGATTATTGCCACTGTCGAATAAGGTCATTGTAGTAGACTTGGACATTGGTCAGTCGGAATTTATGCCGTCTGGTTGTATATCATACACTCTGATAGACAAACCACTGTTGGGGCCGAATTTTACTCACTCGAACAAACCGATGTATCAGCTGTATATCGGGCATATCGACATAATGAAATGTATATCACAGTATATAGAGGGTGTAAAAAAGTTAATGGACAAGCTTTCAAGATCGACATTAGCAAACGTTCCGATCGTCGTGAATACCATGGGCTTTACTCAAGGAATTGGCTGGCTTCTCATGATTATTGTAATTAAACTGGTTGATCCGACGAACGTGCTCCAAATTGCGTCCAAGCGAACAAAGAAAAATTTTCCAAAATTATTATCCAGTCAAAATGTCAACAAAGAGGTAAATTTGATTTTGCTATACCAGGAGACCCGTGCCATTGAAATCTGTAATTATTTGTAAAGAAGAGAGTCCTTTTTAGAACACTACAACTATTTCATTCAGGAGAAGTGTCCTCGACCGGAATAAGAACTGCACGCACAGTGTGTACATGTTACAATCTCAAATCGAGAAATTACAGAAAATGGAAAATGACGCGTGGAAGATGCAACCGTATGAAAAGCGCGACTTGATGACAGTCTGTTATTTCAGTGAAGTGCTTAAAGAAAAGATTGAGTTGGCGTAAGTTTGCGACAGAAACTCCACGTAAAATTTCAGAACTATTATATATTTTGTCTAACTAAATAATTTCTTGAATGTTGCAGTTCTCAACTTGATTCAGCAATAGCACCTGCCATTAACGAAGCGGTCCCCTACGTGTTAGTACATCAACGTATAATGCGGTATAGGATATACTACGTGATTTATCTATGAATTATTTTAGGGTACCGTTGAACTCATTGTGCATAGCATTTTCATCGTCATTGGTGCCTCCATCGCAAGTGTTAACAGTAATAAACGGAAACATTGTCGCCCTTTGCAGTGTTTACTTAAATAATCATGGCGTACAACAAGATCAGGAATCTAGAACAGTGCCTACAGTATTAACAAGAGCACCTGTGAGCTCTTGTTATGGCTTCGGTAAGCACCGTAACCAATATTTCATTATCGCATATTTTATGATTATAGAATTGAAACATTGTTATACAGGTATCGTACGAGGAATTGATACAGATAAGGGTGAAATATACATAACTACTCCAGTACCGCATTCTTTGATAAGATACGTTAATTGCCTCCAGGGATGCCATCCAGTGCCTGATATTTTACTACAATTAAACTTACCCAACACACCTTATACTGGTGGAGTGAATACTCTTCCGACCAGTCGCGAACCTCGTAGAGGATATTTTCGTATGCGATACGAAAAACAACGGACGTCACAGTAAACCTTTCAGACGCAACACATGTGTAATTTACTGTATTTAAATGTTAAGGAAAATCGCTCCTTAATATTTAAATTGACTGTGGTAGTCGACAGTACTATCATCATTTTACTTTATAAACATTCACAATAAAGGTGTATTTTTTTTGGTTAATTGCTAGTAACGGTAACCTAAAGAAGCGTGAAACATAAGCTGTCGAAATAAAACTATATTTTATTGTACTATACAGTGATTGTGACAGTGTTTTAAAGAAAATGGTTTACTAATGCAATAAAGACTATAATGTTGGAAGACGTGATCTTTCGAAATATTTTCGATCAATGCAGGTCTTTCCTCCTACGATATCATGATTCTGTAGAAAACCGGAAAAGTTATGTCGACAATGAATAAAATGTTCGTAGATCAGTTGGAATCAAAGAAAGAACACAATGGGTGGAAGATGGCAGTGAGGGTTTGAACGCTCCAGGACTTGCCGATGAGTCTTTGACGTTTCGTTGCTGATAAGTTTTTCACGTCTGTATAATGGCGTGGAAACCCAAATATTTCCTCCAGTTCCGTTATCCACAACGAGTCGCTTTCGTCTTTCATTAAAATCGGTTTCAATGCCAGTTTGCCTGAGAATGAGAACAAAGGTTCATTGTTCACCTGCCACCGGTACGATGAACGATATCAATACTTGAATAGTCAATACCTTGCTTGAGGGAATTCACTTTCGTAGTGACTGTCCGAATTTTTTTCACAAGAGCATAGCGATTGCAGTGGGGCGTCAGAATGTCTTGAACATCCTGTTGGTCTTGGAACAATAAGGAGGTTGGTTCCACGGGTAAATTGTGCCAATAAAGCCTTAGTCGATGCTGCGGCGAAAAGTCTGCCGAATCGATGACATCGGGTTCTTGACCAAGATTTCTGGAAAATGACTATCTATTTGACTGTTACAAGCAAACGCTTGCAATTCTTTCGGTATACACACAACTTATACAAACTTGTTGATATCTAAGCGATATTCTGTTGGCATGGAGGCAACATTTTCATACAGCCAAAACAGATGACGACCTTTATTAGCCTTCTTCACTAAGTCCTTAATTCGACAGTAATCGAAGAAGAGAATACCCGTACCTTTGGGATCTAAAAATCAATTACGTATCAGTGCGAAAATGATTCCTCTAGTACTCAATTTAAGTGGTCTGTAGAATAAGTCACTTAACCCTTGAGTGGTCGCGCTCTTGAAAGTCCCATAAGAAATGCATGCGCGTGGATGATTACTGTCATCCGCGCGGCCACTCTAGGCTTAATATTCTAAGTTAGTACCATGAAGACCCAAACGTGCTGGATTAGCCAAACTTAAATCGTTACACGGTGATCCACCAATTAGCAGATCAATCGGAGCAATGTCCGATACAGTTTTCTTTGTTACATCTCTGACATCTCCTAAATGCATCACTTGATCCCCAAAATGTGAGAAACTGACCATTAATGCATCCTTGTCAATCTCACTGGCGTAATAAACTTCTACGGATATGCCTAATTTTTGTAGCACTAGCAAACCTGAAAGAAATATTCTGTAAATATGTTGTAATTCAGCATATTAACTGTCATATGGAATTGGGGAATAAATGCGTCGACAAAGGCTGGATTGAAAATAGTATGAGCTACTGCTAACTATCTTTCTATAATTTATCCGCAAATTCGAATTGAAATTAACACCTCGATAGGGGTTACAAATAACAAAATCAAACAAAATTAAGATCAATTTTCAAATTGGCTATCGTCGTTTATCTCACATGAAAGTGCACCCCAAAAAGCTATAAAACAGTGCTATGCACGTTGTGTCTATTATGGCTGATGCGACCAGAACACGCATAAACATGTTTTTTATTGAACAAGTAAAAATTAAGTTACCAGTGCTTAATCCATCAAATAGTGATAGAACTCGAATGCTTTTTTTTTCACTATCAGATTTGCCCATCACGTCCATACTCGGATGACGTGAACTCGTACGAAACAATCGAATAATTCGTTCTTTCGAATCCGATCGCGGTGTCAATAAACCGTTTGAGAGCAATTTCTGCTCGGTTCTGCAAAGGAAACATTCCCAAGGATCCTCCAGAAGTATATCTTTGTACGCCTTCGGACACAATAAGTATTTCAAGCAGGCTGTACAATATACCCTGGAAATGGTATTGGTGAGGGTGCTTCATTGCTTTCCTCGTTAGTTCTAACTAGAGAGTTAATTAATCTTACCGTGGACACTCCTCTCTATCGCACACGACCACTGTGCCAGAACTAACGCATACCGTGCAATAAAACTGAAAATGAACATCGTTCCATTATCGATACTTTCTCGGAGCTTGTTAAGACAACGGATCATTACTACTTACGCATTTACCGTCATTACCAATCACGAAGATGCATGGTGCGAATATGTCCTGAAATCAATAAGCGGACGTATCTCTTATTAGGGAAAACATTTTAACCTATTCTGACTTGAACCCACTCGCATTTATTTGATGTATCGCTGCATACCAAACACTTCCTGCATAAGGATCCCTTGAAAAATGGATGTTCTTCCATTCGCGCGTTCGAAATTTTCAGACATCGCAGACACAAGGTTCCCAAATTCACTTCTCCTGCCGTTACCGAGCGTAATGCACCTGCATGATGGTGTGCGTAAATTTAGATGTGTATTTTTTGTAGAAAATATATAGAAAGCGATAGAAAACTAAAAAGTTAATAAGTACGTTGACGCTGATGCAATTTTGAACACAGATTCTACTCACCACTGTTCTTTATATCACGTTTCCGTTTCTCGTCAATACTTGAATTTAATTTCAGTTCATTCAGTTTGTTTATTATCTGTATAGAATATTTGTCGTACTTTTGCTTGGGATCAGTCCATTTTGTCGTATCATCTATCATATGAACGCTATTAAATTTAGACATATATTTAAAAACATCAGCCAAGACCCAATCATCGGTATTGTGCCCCAAACGTGAATAGTAATCCTAAATGAAAGTTCAAAGTGAGTGACAGTTACAAATGAAACTGGGATTGTAATCTGAAGAGGTCGCAAACGTTGTGATCCTGTAACGTTTGAATTTGATCGATTACCTGCGAGGCATGAAGCACCGCCAATAAGTACAAATGTTTCTTGGTGTTTAAGGTGTAATCACGCATCTTCTCTAAGCCCTCGGCAAATTTTAAGAACAACCGATGGTGTATCTACGCGTTTCAACAAACGTATCATATTAGAATGTGAATCGTGATTTCAGGACGGAAAGCAGAAACTTATCACCTCTGAGAGTTTGTAATCGCCATACCACATGATCCACTGGCAACCGAAGCTGGGCTCGCGCATACAACAGTCTCGATAATCCAGAATTATCGCTGCAATATCAAAGGGTGTGCAAGTTTTTCAATGGAATGACGTGAAAAACGGATTTATTTCGTATCAAAATCTCACTTCACCTGGCCACCAATTGTGTCCTGCGATTTTCGCCCAGACAATCACGCCCGGTCTCTGTGCCATCAGAGGCAGCTGTTCGGGATCTATGTGCGCTGGCGAGTCCTTCACTTTTTCGACAATTTGCTTCTTCGAGATCTCAGGGGAGTCTAAAAACGCGAGAACAAATACGCAGCCGATCGATCATCGAACGTAAAGATAATTTTGGTGGAGTGAGTCGTTGGTGGTTCTGGCAATGTGATGTTGCATCAAGAATTTATAACTTCGTGACGAACAAATTATCATCGTCGCGACAACCATGTTCTAACGAACGGATTGTCTTTGGAGTGCGTCGATGTAATTGTACAAACAATTAGGACGAACGTGGTTAATGCAACGAGAATTGTCGTCCCCACCTACGGATGGGCCCCAATGTCACGAATAACATACTTTTTTGCTTCTGCACGTATCTCTCAGTTACTTTCGCGTTCATCTCGTTCAGCTGATCCAGCCTGGCTTTTATCTTGGCCGGATACGGATAGAATTTTATCTCGTCCACTGTTGGCGAGAACGGAATTCGTATTACAAACGTGATTGTTACATTTGCGTAACAATTACGCGACGCTAACGTGCACTCGTTTGCCGACTTACGTCCTTGTAACTTCGTTGCATTTTTTTCTATCCAAACGTGGTAAGGTTTTGTCAGAACGCACTCGAAACGTTCGCGAAGCATCTGTAGTATGGAAATTGTCGTGTTAAGAAATATTCTCAATTTCTTCTGCAACGATGACGTTAAATAGAATTCCTTCGGAAAGTAAGTGCACGCGATATAGCATGTCGGATTAAACTTAGACCTGCATCGTGACGTCGACTGCCCGGGTTTTAGCATCCAAAATGCACTTCTGTTTCAATCGGGACTGCAAATTAGCGGAAAATGGTTCGATCTGCGTCTTCTCATTAAGCTGGAATTACATTGTCGTTAACAGTACGCGGATCGATTGGCAGAGCGTATCGCGAAGGTTTCGGATAATGAATATTTACCAACGATATCCGAGATTCACCGATCCAATACACCCACAACTTTCCTGTCTCGGAGATCATGCCCACATGTTCAGCGTCGATGATTAAAGCTGTAACAACGTGCGTTGCATTACGTGTCGACATTCTTCGAATCGCGAACGATGCGCGGCGTAAAGTTCATCGATTCAATCTCATTTCGGCAATTTTTACCCCCATCGTTCGCCCTTTTGCACCTCGCATCGAACGGTTCTCACGACTGCGTTATTATTTTACATTTATTCCGAAATAACTAGCGTCGCCGGGATTAAAATATTACCATTAACGCTTTAATCTTACGACACTATCGTGCTAACGGATTTGAACCTTCCGTTCCCTTTCGTAATCCGCGAAAAATGCCATATATATTTGAGGCAATCAGGGTGGGCAAATGAGCAGTGGCGAATTTCGAAAAGTCTGTCACGGTATATAGGAGCACAGCTTCAGACGCGTGTATTGACATTAGTTTCGAAACGGCTGACGTTTTAAATCGTGCACCGCAACTTTCATACTGATGCAGCTTACCTGGCCACCACCCTGAACACGATCCCCACACCAACTTTCCGACGAAATTCTCCTTATTAATCCTCGTGGAGCCTCTTGTCACTCGGCGTAAGTCATGGAACGGCTCCAATTCTTTCCGCACAATTTGCGGAGCCTCGCAGTGGTCATTCTTCAAACGTTTGTGACGTTTCATTATACGTTTTGCCTCTCCATCGGTAGCATCGGCTTTAACACTCTCCGACGGTGAGTTTGCAGGACAGATATTTGATCTGAGTCTACTGTTTTCGAGATCGGAGCTGGTGGTCGTATCACCGCTGAAGCCTTCGTCTTCCTCTTCCTCGCTCGGACATAGAGGATCAACTTTGCACACAATTGTTTGGAAATACTCGGCTGTCGGGGAAGCTCGGATAGCTGGCATTCTTGGACGAGCATTCTGAATGTCTTCTTTCGAAAAATCTCTCTTCGACATGCCCGTTGCACGTATCTGTGCTGATGACCCGGATTCGACAGGGTCGACAGAGTGATCCTCACTGTCAATTCGATCGCCAAATAAAGACTGTGTCTCTTCGTCGATCCCAAATGACTCCGAGTAATCGATGATTTTTGGGTCGGAACATTGCGAGCTGGAAATAGCACGTGCGCTGGTTCTGAGGTTGGATCTTGAGGAACACACAGATTCGCTCTCGACATAAGTACTCTGCGTCGGATCGCATTTGTTCGCAAACGCCTCTCTGTTCCGCGCAACCGTCAACGAAGGCTTCCGCATCTTCCTGATAATCCGCGAGGACTTTCTCGCTTTCGGATTCCTGGGCCTCGTCAAGCGACTCTTCTTCGTTATTTTCCGTCGTCTCGAGTTTCGCGAGATCGACGTCGAACGGGCGTTATCGGTGAAAGGCCAGAACGATCCGAAAGTCCTTTTGTCCGCGCCAGGACACGTATCCGTCGAAAGCGTTTCAACGGCTGTGTCGCGCGAGGATGACGACTCCGTGATTAGGCCGAGCTCCATGGCGCAAACCAAAGACCACACACTTCCTTCCGCCCATGGCTTCGGCCGGGTTTCCCCAGTTGACGGACTCGACTCGTCGGATGCCTGCAATATGAAGAAAGCCGGAGCCGGTGTCAGGACAGCGGGTGAAAGAGACTTGACGAGGTGGAAGTTTAAGTGGGAGCCCACCGAAAGAGACAAACAAGCGGCGGGCCGCTCTGTTCGATGAATATTTTACCAGGATAGTTGAGCCGCGGACGGCATTTATTAGCCAAATTTGTCCTGCATTATGTATCGCAAGCGCGGGCGAACAAACGGAACTATTGATTTCGCAAATGTTCTCCTGTTAGAAGCAGGGCAAACTGCGGGGTGAAAAGCATTCGCAAATTTCGCCCGTGAAACTTTGATACGCCGGGCCCGCGCAAAAGTTTCCGGGAACGCGCGGCACAATGCACAGGAGCCATCAGCGGCGATGCGTGCATTTTTTTCACCATCGACAACGCCGAATCGACACCCGACACAATCGGTGCCGGAGTAGTTGGTGCAAAAATACCGCGCTCCTAAAATACGCGCCTTGAGTTATCGTCAGCGGTTCAGCGTGACGCAGTAACAAAACAGAAAAAAAAAACAGACACACACACACAACACGCCAGAAAGACGGAGGAAAAAGGTGACACGAATGTTGCTTGCAAAATACATTTAGCCCCGATGAAATTTTAGCCGAGCAACAGATGCGTCTGCACCAGTCCCGCGCCTCTGACGGATAGTATTATTTCGCGACATTCTCGTATCTAAATACAGACAAATTTCTCTTTGCCGTCGGTTCGGCGTTATGGACACTCTCTATTACCGAGAGCTTATTATAGACCGATAATGCTCGTGCACCGCGCCTAATTGAGAGAAAGGAAACTGACAGGGGATGAAGACTGTCGTTCGCGTGCGTGCTGGACCCGAACCCGGAATCGAGGCAGGCGAGGTGCGCATTCCGCGAGAAATCACCCTCGAAAACTTGTCGGAACCGCCGATACCAGAACTCCGCGGAACTATTTAAAGAATTAGCAGGTTGCACGATCCGCCGGAAGGAAAGTAAGGGAGCATAGGCAGGGGGGGGGGGGGGGGCATAGGCGAGGGGGACAGTGGTAGACGGAGCGAGAGAGATAGGAATCGCTCTTTAAATAGACCCTCTGTGCAGCGAGGAGGGCACATAAAAGAGGGGAAGGGGAGGGAATGGATGCAGTCCACGTGGCGCCTCCAAAGGCATTTCTCGAGGTCGCACAGTGCTCCGTCGGGGTCGACCTGATGAATGGAAACGTCGGTATTATTGTGTTTACACGCGGGACACACGGGCCTCTCTCTCTCGCGCAGCCCCTTCGCTCCATCTATCTTGCTCTCTCTCACTCTCTCACTGCTCCCTCTGCATCCCCGTGCCTTTCTCCCTCCCGCCCCCCCCCTCTCTCTCTCTCTCTCTCTCTCTCTTTCGCCACACTTGGCGTGGAAACATTCATTCATAAAGCGCTCCGCGCGTTCCTCTCACCACACCGTTGCTCCCGTATATACAGAGGGTACACAACCCTCCTCCAACGGCAGAGGGTTGGCTGTGCCAGTGGCGTAGTCAGAATTTCGACAACGGGCAGAGCGTGAGGGTCGAGCGAGAGAATTGATGCGAGAGAGGGCGGGCGCGGGTTCAATTACTTTACCATGGCCGCGAGTGCGAACGAGTTCGTGCAAGCCGACTGTATTCATGAAACAACGACGCCAGACTCTAAACGAGTGTATCAGGCCGGCGGGGCCGTCGGTCGAACAATTACGTCGTCGCGATACGTCGAACGTTGCTCTTAATTCATTTCGACGAGTGCTGTTCTCCCGATAAATGCTCTCCCATTTGCGGTAGGTTCAGCCTGCCGAAGGTGTATGGCCGGCAATCGTTGCGTCACGCTCGTCCTAGGTACACGGCCGGCCCCACGTTACGGGCGAACACATACATCTGAGGGCAGGAGGGTAATGACAGTTTTCGATGTGTGGCAAAGGAAAAATTGATAAAACAGCGCAGAGATAGGAGAAGTCGGAAATCCGAGGGATCAATGGGCGAGCATGTACGGCGATCGGCGCACGGATCTGCTCCGATCCGCGAATGAAAGGATCAACGTCGCGAGCTTCATCGATGACGAAGGATCTTGTTTACGGCTGACGTCGTCCGCATCTCAATCGCGGCGAATTGCCTCGTCAGAGTACGGCTGAACAGAAGGAAAAGACAACGACGGCGAAGAAGAAGAAGAAGAAGAAGAAGAAGAGTAAGATGGGGTTTCAGCGGCGGTCCTTTCCTTTTTATACGCCACTGGTCGACGAAGTAGGTAGAACAAGACGCGAGAGAGGGATGAAATCGTCGCGTGAAGTGAGGTGGCTGGGACAAGCTCACCTCCCCCCCTCCACGACTTCCATCTCCTCTCCTTCGCCGGTCGCCGCGACGTAACACGCCACGGTAATTTATAACGGCAGGTGTCCCTCCTCTCTTGCTTACTTGCGACGAGAAAGGGCGTCAACCGCGACGCCCGCTCTCTCAACCCCACGCTCTCATCTTCTCCCCCTGCCCTCGAAACGGCCAACCCTTGCCTCGCGCTTCTCGCAAAGGAATGCTCTTTTTCGCTGCATGCCTTTCAAGGTCTTTAAACCGAATGGTCACGTGCGATTCCGTCGCTCCCTTTCAAGCCTTTTTGCGCGCGAACCTGCATCGAGAGGAATGTGCACGCGCTTTTAACCCTTCACTACCGTTCCGCGGCCTTGTCACATAAACGCCGCTCCGGTTTAATCGCGCGTCGGCATTTCTTTCATTTGCGCCGCGCCCCGTCGCCCGCACGATGTTTTCCGACAATTTCGGGGACAACCAAGGAACTTCGGGCACGCGTCGATGGGTTCCTCGAGAACGTCGTATCTGGGTGATACGCGAGCGAAATCGCCGTTTGCCAAAAGTTTCGCAAGGGGACCGTCGTCTCACTCTGTTTACCACCGCCGCTCGCAGTTCGCAGTGACTTTGTGCTTTTTCGGGGGAAAGACAGTCGCGAGTGGAGCACATCGATCGAGTGCCGTCGTCGTCGTAACTGGGTGCATGGAAAGTCCCGGTCTAACGACGCACTCGGGCGTCTGTTAAACGCAGGCGAATTTTTCATTGAGAGATCCTTCGCTCGCGGCACAGATGCCGTCGTGTTACAGGCCGACGAAACGGGGGAAAAAAACATATGAAAAAGAAAAAAAAAACATAAAATAAAAATATACATTTATTAGAACACGTCTGCCAACAGCGTGATTGCGAGCGTTTTTAATAATTCCCGGTGATTTACATCCGGCAATATCTCGCCTCTGTCAATGCACTTGATGTAAATATCGAGAGTGACGTCTGTACGTGGATCGTTGACGGGAATTGTTTCGCGTTTAGAACAGTCCTCCTCCCGGCAGAAGGATTCTTCTGTCGTATGTGCCCGCTGCTGTATCGGGAAAGCGATATCATCTGGTTTACATCGATTTTGCCGGCATGAATGGCCCAGCGTCGCTGGCGTGTATATACGTGTACTCGCGTATTCGGTCATGACGACTTTCAGTATAAATTGAAACTTCTCGAGGGTGTCTCGTCGACGAGGGAGAATGTCAAGGAGCGGAGGCGGAGAAAGAGAGCGGGCGAGGAAGCGCGACAAGCAGGGTGAGAGTGAGGCAGATCAGAGAAGGGTAGAAAGCCATGAAGCTGGGTCAGTTCCGTTTAGTACGAGCCAAGCTCCGATTCAGTCTGGCTCTGTCGCGGTGCTCCTCACCCTTCCTAAGAATTATCCGCGATTCGTGGATAAAAGGATTCGCTGCTGAACTGAAGGGCGCCTCGGAATCGCGTGTAGGTGTAGACACCTTTATCGTTCGCTTCGCGACATTCGAAATAACGTAACTGCATCCTGAGGTACTGTTTGCGAACAAACAACAAAAAATATATATATTATTCTATACATTTGTATGTATATATAGAAGAGCAGACTTGTGGAGGTGACGGTGGTATTTTTACCTTCCTTTTTTTTTTTTTTTTTTTTTTTTAATTTTCGTCGCGTGCAATGTAAAATCGGCCATGCTCGTCCCCGTGCAAGCGTTATTGATTTTTGCCTCTGCAGCATTATATGCCATTAACGTTGAAATTATTTTACAATTTTATCGTACACTCGGCCGGAATGACGAATGCGAAATATTTTTTGAACCGGGAGAAAGCGTTCGCTCGAGTTCTTCGTTTATGCGTATTAGCTTTATGAATGTCATATTCCAGCGACTGCGTCTGACGTCGTTCCTTACTCTGTATGTCCATCCTCCTTGCCTGGCTTCCCTCCGTTCGCCCTGCGCGACCTAATTAAGAGGAAATTATTGACACCGTGATGAGCAACGTTTGTTTCCATCCCATGCTCCTCTTCCCCCAACATTGAACTTTGTGCTCGCGAAATATGTCAATAAAAAGAATCCAGCGAGAGGCAAGAGCAGTAGTTGGCTTGATGAAAATCGTAGCCGATTCATTTTACTTGCAGATCATTGTCGTAGCTTCTCTCGCCGGCCCTGCCCCTCCGCTCCTGCCCTCGCGTTGCGTGAAAATTTTGACGGAGCCATCGGCGCAAATAACGCCTGTAAAAACGCGTCAGCGTCACTAAATAGCCGCGTGCAAATTCATGCGCTGCAAATATCGTCGCAGTAGTTATAGCGGCTTAGCCAGACGTACGCTCATAAATAGTGCTAAATCACTGATTTACTATTGTACACGGTCCACTATTTATAATCAAATAATATTGCGGCCGCACGGTGTTATGGGAAACAGTATGCGCGTCGGCGGATAATAATGAACTGGGCATTAAATTGTTATAACGAATAAGACTGTTTGATTATTCGATTCAACGCATCTCTATCGCATTGCCCGTGATGAGGGACTATTGTGACCGAGTGCACGAAGGAATATCGTGGTGACTAATGCTTCGTTCCCGATATTGACCACTATCTTGAAGCGAGGTCAAGGTCGGAAGATCAACCTCGAAATCGCGCGGCGCCTTATTTCGAAACAGAAGTAGGGGAGGAGCGGTGATCATTACTGCTTAAAAGCTCATAACGCAACAGTCTCGCGGCCGCGATTATCGGCTATCGATTATTGGAGTTAATCCGACTATTGTGCAGTCGGACTTTCGGCGATACAGCCCTTTCGCGGGACCGTTTAGAAACGGTAAAATGGGTTCCTAAAACACGTAAACAAGCTCCAGCCGAATCCGAACGAGTCTCATCCAGATCGCGGCAACGGGATCGAAGGTTATGGTTAAGCATTTCGAGCGCAGAATGAAGCCACCAATCCTCGTCGGACGGCTCGCTGGCCAAACTATTTTAACCGCGAAAAGCCCCCAAAAAAACATCGCACACGGTACGCGAGTAACTGTTCGGCTTATTTCATTTTTACAAGATATCGAGTATGCGTAAAAGAATAATGACGATTTGATTTTGTTTTGACCATCGCAGGCCACCGCGAGAGCAAAATGCGGTGAACGCAATTTTATCGTCAAACATTTGCCGGGTTCGAGTTAACCGAAAAAAGGCGGGGGGAGGGGAGAAACAAAAAAAATACGCACACGGAATAAAATAGAAAAATAACCGACCGTGCCTCTTCATACGAAATGCGAGCCTTGCGAGGCTCGTCTCCGATCGAGCCGTCAATAATTGAGCAGTTCCGATGAACTGATTTTTATCAGCGATCTTTCCCTCCCGGGTCGGGCGTGTATGGGTCGCGGCGGCGAATGGAAAAGCGAAAAACGCAACAACGTCGCCCAGTTTCCGCGAGACTGCGAATCGACCCGTCGTTTCGTCTTCGATCGATGTTCGTCCAGGGCGAATTAGCACACATTTAACCGAGCGACTCACACCGTCTCAGGGGCAATGCTTTAAAAGACCCGCCATGTTTTCTGTGCTCGTGACGACGCCCGCGCTGCCTGATAACGGGAGACGGAGATAAGCGGATAGAGCGAGCGAGCAAGCAAGAGAGAGAGAGAGAGAGAGAGAGAGGGAGGCGTAGAGCATCATCGGCGTGTATCCTGCTAGTGCGTCACGAAGCCGCTCACTTTCGCTTCGGTCCTCGACGGAGGCATTCCGAGGGTCGACTGTGCGCGCCTGGCAGCGTGCTTGCACGTGGTTCCGACGACAAAATGGAAGAGGCGAGGAGCGGGCACAATGGGGGAAAGAAACGACGAAACGCGAATCGTCTTCCCGATTCCTTCGAACAATCGCAGAAAATGTTACGGCAATGAGAAAACTGTGGAAGCAGCAGGTGGAATGAGGGGCCACGGGGAAGCGAACGGGTAGGAAGGGGAAGGGGGGGAAGGGGGGGGGGGCAAAGTGAGAGAGAGTGAGAGAAGGAACGGTGTGAAGAGGACGAAGAGGTGCAGAACGACGAGAGGGAAGCAGGGGGTGAAGCGTGGGCGAGTGGGAGGCTATGCAAAGAGGCGGTACATGCACGCAAACCAGACTCACATGAACAGGGGCCACACGTACGAGGACGGTATACGTGCGCGCGCACAAACTTTTCCTCTTTCTCGCTCCCCGAGAGCAAACACACGTATATTTTAGCTGCTTCTCTGTCGGCCCCGCGGACAAACCGTGCGTACACGACCGGTCCCATGTTCCTCATCTCTCTCCCCCGCGCGGCTAGGCACGAATACAGTCAAGGTATGAGAGGAAGAGAAGAGAGGTCGCGCCACGGAGGGAAAGAGTAGCGTGCCTGGATTGACGAGGAAGGGTGAAGAGAAGGGTGGAAGAGGGAGGGCTTCACTCGCCTGGCGCAGCATGGGCTTTTCTTGTAGTCTATTGATTTTTCCGAAAGTTAGCGTGGTGGGAGTCTGACAGTCAGTAGTGCGCGAGCCTGGTAGAAGAGCGTGTGGGTTTCAACGATACTGTTCTCTCTCTCTCTCTCTCTCTCTCTGTCTCTCTCCCTCTCTCACTCATTCGCTCCTCCACTCTCCTGGTGTTATCTCGCTTTTATCCATAGTCTTGCAAATGGTTACATCTCTCTCTTTCGACACAATGCTCGTCTCGCTTTATCACTCAACCCTCTTTTCTCTCTCACTCCCTCTCTCTCCCTCTCCACTCTTTTCCTACCATTCGCTTGGCTAGGACCGTCTCTCGTTCCATAGCTAGAGTATTCTTTCTCGTTACTCGAGTCTCTCTTTCTCCCTGACGTGCGCTCGCGCCAACACATTATTTCCCTTCCTTTCTCTGTGCCCCGTTCTCTATCTCTTATCCCCCGTCTTTCTCCCTTCCTCTTCTATGGTAACCTGGCTGCGTACACACGTACGCGAACGCACACCGATGTAACTTCAAGCAGGAGCGTGTCAAGAGATTCGTTTGCAACAGAATTGCGAAACGATTGACCGAAAAAGGGGCAGAGAAGTGCGGAGCAGTGATGCAGGATGTAAGAACCTTGGGCTGGTCAGGAAATATTTCGTTGACGGCTAAAAAGTATACGTATCTCGGCGGCGCCGGAGAAAAAAAAGAACAGGGGAAAGGCAAACGATTGCAAGCATTTCGCAATAATGAGAGAAAAAAAAAAAACAAGTAACGCCGAAAGGTGCTTATCGTACAGAATTCATCCATAAAGCGTCTCGTGTGGCGCGAATATTGGTGATGCAACTTTGAAATCAAATTGATCGACGCGTAGCAAAGTTTCTGCGTGATAAGACCGCGTGTGCACGTAATGCCGTTCGCGGAACAACGTTTCCCCTTCGTCGAAGATTGGGAGAAATCGTATGAGTTGCCTCGCAAAATATTTGCCCTGGAACAAATCTTTTCGGTCTTTCCGTTTAAAAGCGCATGTCACGACGTATGCGCACAGAAGCTGGCGAAGGATTATGCACGGGGAGAGTATGCAAGCACGAATGATTTAGGAATACGAGGCTTGCTTTGGAGAAAGGAAGCAGAAAACTCAGAAGGAGAGATAGAGCGACGTAAGATTCCGCGTTTCCGGACGTAACGCTGAGGCACGGTAATAAAAAGGAATGAACGCGCCTTCTCCTCGGCACGGCCCTGAATTTCCACCCACCCAACTAGCGGCAGGGTCACCGCATGCACGCACACAGCGGCGCCGGTTCGCCGCGCATATAGAAACTCAGCGTCTCTCATTCGCGCGCACACGCCTGCAGCCTTGTGCTCATACTCCCACTCTCGTACACCCTCGCACTCGTGGTCGAGCGAACTGTACACATGGCGCATACAGGCTCGCAGGCGTGCATAGACACGCATAGACGCGCATACTCGCGCCCGCACACTTGCGCACGCTTACACGGTGGCATACATAAAGAGACAGACACGAACGTACACTTATGCGCACCCACACACCCGGAACGTATACACTTACACGCGGATGAACATACTATGGCGGCGGCCATGCATCCAGGCTGCCGGCTGCGGGGTAGGCAGACAGGCAGGAGAGTCAGCCAACCGACCAACCAGGGGAGCCGGGTCTGTTCGTAGATGACCATAATCGATAGCGTCGATCGATTAGCGAGCGAATTTGCACGGGGCCAGTCGGCTAATATCGATCTTTTCGAAATGAAAACGGGAGCGGCCCGACGACGTTCTGCGGATCTCGCGCGAATCTCGGACGGCGCGCTCCTCGTTCGCCGTTCCGTTCGTTTCGCATCTCCGGCCGTTTCTCCGTTCGCTCCGAACGTCGCGCGCGCGTTCACGGCGCCCGCCGCTCTCTTCTTCTGACGCAACTTCATTTTCCTTTAGCGCGAGCTGTTTCATTATTATCGGTAATTCGAGACCCATTACAAATGTTGCCTTTAGCGTCTGATTACGCGTTAACGATTTAGCTTCGGCACATCGACTGAGACGGTCCTCGCACAATGATAACGAGAGACAACGACCGACAACGATGATGTCTATTAACTCAACCTCATTATTTAGGAGCAACGTCCGCGTTGCTGCTTTCGTCGAACACGAAATTATTGAGAGTCGCGACCCGATTAACGTGGATTGCGTGGAAGTGCGCGAGAAATAGAGTGTACGGTGTGCAGAACGTTTCGACTGAGGAGACAGAGATAGAGAGGGGAGGGGTTGGACAGTCGGTGAATCTAAGAAAAGATTACCTAAATAAATATTAAAGCCGCGGGAGTGCGCTCGAGCGCGCGCGTTCGCTTAAGCATACCCTTGTCACAATTTCAAGAATTCCGTTGCGACACGCACACGTATTTACGTAAGAGCGTCTGCGTTGGTCCATACGCAGGAATACGGGCGTGTTATGGGCGGCGAAACTTTGTGAAAAATTTGAGCGTACCCTTTTCGCGAGGCGCCGTGCACGTCGCCGTGCACGTCGCCGTGCTGCTGCCGCCGCGCAATTCTCAAATGCTTTAAGCGCAGCTGCCCCGTTCTCGGCTGGGAGGACCCGTTCGATCGGGGAATCGATCTATCTCAATCGATCGCCGGGGCGCGTGCCTCGATTTACCATCGATTGCCGGCGATCGATTAGTCTGTCGAGCCTCACCGGCTATCCCTCACAGCCAAGGGAGGAAGCAAGAGGGTTCGGAAGGTGGTGCGCGAAAGAGAGGAAAGTATCGTCGAGGGAGGGTGGTGGTGCGACGGAGAGTACCGAGTACCGCGAGAGGGACGAAGGGATGAAGACCGAGCGACGGCTAGAAAGAGGCGGAGTGTACATGTAACCTACTATATACGCCCGCGCGTATATACGCGCACGTATATATACATACATAAGGGTAAAAGGGTGAGGGTGGTAGAGGCAGGGAATGAGTGACGAAGAGTTGGAAAGAAAGAGAGGAGTTTATGGGAAAGGAGCGAGGAGAGAAGAAGGGAGAAAGGTTGAACAAAAGGGTGGCAAAAAGGGAGACGGAGCGAGTGTGCAGGAGCGAGAGAGGTTGAGAGAAAGAAGAAGAGCGAAACGGAGGATGGAAACAAGCGTAAAGTGGAAGAAGGAGGTTTGTTCGGAGGACGGAGAGTAGTACAGTGCCAGGGCAGTCAGAGGCACGGCCGTCTCCGCTGCCGCCGCCGCCGCCGCCGCCTCCACCGCCTCCGCCACGGTCATCACCGCCACCACCGCCGCCACCGCCGCGAGGCTCCGAAACCGAGCGAGAACGAAGAGTACCGAGAGTGATCGGAGACGCCCGAACTGTACGGTTCGAGCGGTCGAGTGAGCGATACGGCCGAGCAGTGCGGTGCCGACTCTTGCTGCCGCGGTCGCAGGTTCTACGGTGTGTGTGTGCGCGTGTTTACACGACGTCGACGGGAGGAGAGTCAGCGAGAGCCGGAGACGAGGAGAGACGACGTTCGGAGAACGTCGAGAGAGAGAGAGAGAGAGAGAGAGAAGCAGGGAGAGAAAGTTGCGTGCACGCGTTCTGTCGATCCGAAGAAACACGCACGTCGTCGCCGCGAGCTTGCAAAGTGTCCGCTCCGAAAAACACAGAAGTAGAGAACGATCTTCTTCTACCTAGCCACGACGGTCATCGTGGCGTCGCCGTGCCGAGTCGTCGTCGACGTTGTCGTCGGCGACGCGAGTCGTCGGAGAGATAACGCGCTCCCTCCCCGCGGGGCGTGGGTGCACCGTGTGCCGGCATAATAACGCCAGGAAAAACAGACGCGACATGCCTCGCGACGCATCGTGCGCGCCGCGGTGGCGAAACGGTGTTACATCGTCCACCGAGAAGCCGTGAGAATACCAAGTGTGTCGAGGTGGACGAGAGGCGAGAGGAGAGAGACGACAGCGAAAGAGCGCCTAGCGGAGGGAGAGAGGCGGAGGAGAGAAACTTCGAAAAGAAAGTTCTTTTTCGAAGAGGATCCGTCGGACGGTATGCGCGCGGCCAGTGATCTCGCGTGTGCCTGTGTGTAGTAAGCGTGTTGTTAGTGGACACTCAAAAAGGAGAGAGGGCAACGAGAAGAAAAAAGAGAAGGGAACCCACAGCGATCATTGCGGAGTGGAGAGGAGGATCGACGGAACGAGGAAGAGAACCATCAGCGGCAGCAGCAGCAGCACCACCACCACCACCACCACCACCACCACCACCACCAACCACCACCACCGCCACCACCACCACCGTCACCAGCAGCAATAGCAGCAGCAGCAGCAGCAGCAGCAATAACAACACAGGTAACGCAAGTGTCGTGTGCTTTTTGCCGGGCCCGGGTTTGTTTGGCGGGTGTGGGTTGTCATCGTCGCACAACTACGCCGGCATCTAATCTATTGACTGGCGAACGACGCGAATCGACGGAAATACCAGGAACAGCCCGGTCACCGCGATCGGCGTGATAAGACGGCGTGCTCCCTCTTGCCGAGGGCCATCCGTCGGTCCGCGGCCGGTCTCGCGCGCGCGGGCCTCGTACTCAACTGACACTGGAGGCAGCAGAGAATGTCGCCGATTGCGACGCGGACGACAATGACGACGACGAAAGTGCGGACGTGTTCCAGGGGACTCGATTGAATGATCCGCGCGGTCTAATCTAAGGGTGGCTCTACGTCGACGGCGACCGACCGGACACTACCGTCGGTCCCGTCGCCACCGACGGAAATATCACTGGTGAAACGTCGCATCAGGACTCTCTTCGATATTTCTAGAAATCGAAGGACAATACTCGAGAACGAGAGAGAGAGAGAGGAAAGATAGGGTAGAAGCAAAGCAGAGTGCTTGGTGTAGAACGGCACTCGGTCCGACGGCTCGCCAAACGGTTCTCCGCTTACCGAGCCTACAGAAGGGACAAACTTATCCTACGCTACTCACCCGAGTGCGTATTTCAACAGCCGAGAGAACAGAGTACCCCACTTTCTGGGTACATAGTCAGCGTCTAATAGAACGCTTCGTCGAAGGCGTTACTAGCTGGATCTAGCGATACGCCAGCACAGCACACCGCTCTCTACCATCGTACACCACGGCCAGCATCGAAGCCCATAGATAGGTGAGCGCGCGGTCGAACACGTACGCTCACGCGTGGTAGAAGGTGCGTACCTAATCGCGTTAGTCGAACGCGTAGCTGAACGTGGAGCAACCGTCGGCGACGCAGCTAGATAGTTCGTCGGGCCTACCCTTCGTGTTGTCGGCCACGTATCATCGACGGTAGGTTTCTCGGCACCACCGCTAGTACTACTACCAGTACCGCCGTCGCCAACAACAACCAACAACCACCACCACCACCGCATCACTACCACTACTCGTAGAGGCAGCTTTGCCAACACCATCGACAGGATGCAGGTGGCAACGCTGTTCAGGGAGAGCGCCACCCTGCTGGGCGCCTCCAGCCTCGACCCCCCGCAGACTCACCACCACCAGACCATGCACCAGCAGCAGCAGCACCAGCAACAACAACAACACCAACAGCAGATGCAGCAACAGCACCCCTCCGACATGCATCTCGGTCACCATATGCAGCACCACTACAAGATGTAAGTATATGCGTATGCCAACGCTTCGTTTCCCCTTCGATCTTCGGGGTGCGAGTACTCTGCCTAGTAGCACAACCTCCTATCCGAGAGAGAGAGAGAGAGAGAGAGAGAGAGAGACCTTCTCTTCCGATTGCCGTCGCCGCCTCTTCTCAGTTCTCAGGCGAGCTACTCCCGATGGGCGAAGAAACGAAGAGAATTCGTTCCGAGCTAGCATTTGCCTTCTACTGTCTCGGATGGGGTAGGCAAGTGCGTGCTCCTGTGAGGCGAACAACGTTAGCGCGGGAAGGCTCTCCGGTAAACGACGCATCGTCGATCCACTTTCATGATTTCTTTGAAGGAAAGACGGAGAGACGCGGTATCCTATGATTTCTAGATGACACGGGAAGAAAACACAGATAAGCCTGAAAAATTGCACATTTATCGGAGCTCGGGAACGGCTTCTTTGGAAGATGTCGTCGGAGCAACGGTTTGGAAGACAGATTCGAGTGACACTCGATAACGTACTCGAGTAAAATCACGAGTAAATTCGAAAAATGTCTCCAGCCCGGGTATTACGTTACCGCTTTGCATCGAACGATAAGAGCTAGACGACGTGCTCTAGCGCGAACAAGAAGCGTTCCTTCTTGTCAAGGACTGTGCGCTGCGGCCAGTTTGCCGGCCTTTCGTCCGTAGAAACGCGCGGAACGCGCGCGGTCCAGTGACGAATCCATCGCGCGAACCGGTGTGTCACGGCGCGCTTCGTGGCAACTTTTTTACGTAACGCCTCGCATATCGTAGCATCGCGCTATTTTCTACCCGACTTATATTCAACCGCCGCCTAAACTAGTTTCCGACCAGGGTTCTACCTACGTCGTTATTCCGGCTGGAATTTCGTATTCGGCCCGGTTCAACTTCAAAAATATTATCACGTTGTCGCCGAAGCGGTTCTCTCGATAAAATCCCTGAGGTTCCAGGTTCCGCGACTTGCGAGATTCGTTGGGAATTTGGTCACGCGCAGCGAAGGGACCCCGTTCTCTTCTCTCTCTCTCTCTCTCTCTCTCTCTCCGCTCTCTTCTCGTCTCCCACCCTCGCGCTCCGTCCTACGCGTGCGGATGCATTTGTATTCGTTGTGCAACATTTCCTCGCGCCTCTGTTCCTTTAAACACTATAATTTCTACGATCTTCTCCATGACTTCTTCGCGATACGTCACTGTTGCGCGCCTCGATCGTCGTACAAGTTGACGGGCGCGTGTCTCCTTCGAGAAAAATCGCCGGCCGGCGACAACGATCCGATCCGTTCGTTTTCGTCCGAATTTTGTCGAACAAAGCCTGCACGGTTTGCGCGAATGGTGCGACAAGAAGCAGCGACCGAGTCCGATCGTTTTCGTTCGAGTCGATCAGGGGAGCTTTTTAGCACCCCGAAAAGTTGATATTATGGCAACGTCATTTTCGACTACCAGGGTGTCCGAGGTTACGTTGACAGAAGAAAAGCGTGTCTAGGTCGTTGAGGTCCCGTGCGGCAAATTGTCGAGCCGCTGAGAGCGTATGAACGACGGAGCTAATAAGAAAAAATTCCAGCGTGCCAGCTGAATTTTATTCATGGGCGGTTGAACGTGCATGGTCTGCGAAAGCTAGGTCCCGCTGGCGTATGCCGAGCCTTTCGGACTTATCCCTGCTTCAAAACAGTCGCGCAACGTCCTGATCCTGAAATCAAGTTTCTGACATACATACGGTTGAATCTCGCGAGATGCATGCACGCCGAACAATGGATATTTTTCCAAGCTTCTGTCGCTCTCGCGCGACAATACAGCTATTTTACAGGCGCACCTTCGAAAGAGCGTATCGACGAGGAAAGTGCGACACAAGCTGCTTCTTCTGACATGATTCAACAATCGTTCGCCGCTCGGCAGGGAAGATTTTTGCCAGACTTTCGAAAGTACGAGCCAGTTTTTTTCCTCCGTTAAGCATTCTGCCCCCGATGAAATTCCATTTACTTAAGTAGCAGTTTTTGCTGGAAAACGAGTTCTGGTTACGGAAATCGAGTTTGCGACAAACGCAAGAGCGAATCGCGCGTGCTCCTTCGCATCGTGTTTCAGTCGAAGAACAAGTTACGCGAAAAGGACGTGGGCGTACAATAGGAGGTCGCGTGCAACTCTCCCGAATTCCGAGACGGAATCCTTTGACAGATGTGTGACGACGTGTGCCGAACGACACGGTTAAAAGTCGACACGAGACAATTACGTGATGCTCTTCGCGAGACATTTTCCGAAGGGCGTAACGAAATTTCGGCTTTACACGGGGTGCCTTCCAGAAACGATCTTTCCAAGCGTAATAACGTCGTTTCGTTCGGTCGATCGACGATTACGCTTAAGGTCGTTAATAACGAGTTGGATGGATGTTGTCGACAGACAATGGGCAGTTTTGTCAAACTACCCGCGAGTTCCGTAACAGGATTCTCTGGACGACACGTGACGGCGGTGTGTCTCGCGAACGAGACAGGCTTAAAGTCGGACGCGATATTGTTTTCGCGAACACAATTGAACGCCAATACGAGTCTCGGGAGCTTGATAAAAAAATAATGCGGCACGAGAGAATTACGCGACTCCTTCGACGCGGTGCAGACGTTCCGATTAACCGTATGGAAATCACAGGCGGACATTATTGGCGCATAATAGAGTGGCGTGCGGGAGTTCTAGTCTGGCTCGCGTTAGCACCGTGACGATATCGTTTTTTCGACGGAGACACGTTCGACACTGTACGCACGTTTCAGGCACGATAGGAATAGTCTGGCAGAGAAACGAGACCGATTCGAGATCTGGCGTGCAACGTTCATTCGTAGCGCGACCAAACATCGAATTCTGTTCGGTCGGTCGATCGACGATGAGGCGCGAAAAGTCGTTAAAGAACGCGTGACGGCGAGGGCCTCGAGTGAGACAATTGGAAATCGATGAGAATGGAGGAGTGCGCCGAACGAGATGGAGGCACGGGTGTAAGACAATTACGGGATCCATACGAAATTTTGAAGACGGCCGGCGGCCCCTTGTCAACACCATCGAGTTTCCCCGCTGCCGAACGCCGTTCAATCGAGGCTGCAAATAACGTCCCATATATAAAAGTCTCCGGAGAATTGGAGCCGAAACCGCGAGAAGTTGTGGGTGCGGTCTCGAGGGCGGAGAGAGAGAGGTCAAGGTTGTCCAACTCTCCGATACAACAACGGCGGAGCACGCTCGGTTTTCTAGTAAATACATCGCGCGCGCACACCGTGTGTCGTGGGAGTGCGCGCGCGAGGAGATTAACGATTACGCTAACGATCGTTCTTAATGGTTTCGGGGAGAAGCCCTCGGCGAAGCGCAATATTTTTAACCCCCGGAGCGGCGCGGCGCGGCGCGAAGTATTTCCCGGCGAGCGGAATTGCAGTTAATATAAACCGCCGATGATGCGCACCCTCGACGTACGCCTGCGTATGACGTACGCACGTCACGTCCGCTGTCTCTGTACGAAACATATCCGCTCGGTTTCCGCATTTCCATCGCGAATCGAAAACTACCGTCTCCGCGGTGCTTACAAGCGTACACGTCCACCACTCGTACGTACACTTGTACGATACGCATGCATATTCGTAATACACGTAATAACCCGTGTGTAACCGCGCGCTTGTTACATCGGAGCGTTGATGAATTTCGGCGAATGCCGGCCGACCGGACGCTGCCGCTGCCGCTGCCGCTGCCGCTGCGTTTACAAAACGCTTTTCGAACGAATGCCCGGCGAAATGCTAATTGCGATATCCATTAGTTTGTATGGACGGCGTAGCGGCCAGCGGTCGCACCTCCCGCGAGATAAGGCGACTTCGAACGAAACGCTTTCTCAACGTTCAGGGTCAGCTTATCCCGCGAGTAATGACTACGCGGCGCGAGTCTCCGATAAGGGGCAAACAGCACGCCACGGACAAAGAGGTAAAGAGCTGAAAGGAGAGCGCAAACAATGCCTGATATAAATGTGTCGAGTTGGCGGGTTCGCGAAAATGCAGCGACGGAAGAAAGGCGGGGAGGAACGCGTCTTTCTTCGATAACCAGCCCGCGAGATTGGTGCTCGCAAGAATGGCGAACGCGAGCGCGTCAGGAGGCAGGCCACGGACGCCACGGACGTTAGCTCGTGCTCTTGCGCAGTTTCTCCGACGTTCCTGGTACAGGCGAGCGTAGAAGAAAAAAAAAAAGTTGCCATTGCAATGACACGCGCCATGCGAAAGGAACGTAAGGAATGATAGGATGAAGAGAGATAGGTGGAGGTGCTGTACGCGGTGCAGAGTGAAAAAATGTAAACGAAGCCACGTGGCAGAACGTGTTTCGGCGTGGTTAAAGTCGCGGGCAAAGACGAGCGAGACCAAACGCGATCGACGCGAATAAAGGACGACGACAATGGAAAAAGGAGAAGAGAGAACGTAAACGCGGCCACGTGTCGCAGATAAATCGTGCACCGTCGATAAATCGACCTTATCAATAAGATCGAGCCCTCCCCCTCCCCCTCCTCCTCTCCTCCTACTACGTGTCTCACTCTTTTTCTGTCACTCCCGCTCTCGCTTCCACGCGCGTGCCCCCTTCGCCGCTCTTCCTCCAGGTCTCGAATCGACCAAGTTATTCATGTATTCCATAAGTTCGGAATACATGAATAAGCTACGCGAGGCAGGTATCTCCGAAACGTCGTCCCGATGAAGCTGTACCGCTACACGATGCGAGAGTTCGAAAGCGTTTAGTATCCGCGGCGAAAAAATGAGGCACGAACCAATGTGGTTTCGGAGTGAGGCGGTATTTCGCGCCCGGACGAAGGACGTCTGTGCACGGGGGCGTTTCATTTGCTTTCGCGTCATCGGTAATATTCTTAGGAGAGGAGCACCGAAAGTCTCGCATTCGTTAATGGAGCGCAGTGACGGCAGCGGCGGCGGGTAGTAAATGAAAGTTTCACGTCGCGGAAGGAATCGTTGCGGATAACGGGCCATGCCGTGGGTAACTTATTTGGTTACGGTTTCAATTACCTATCAGGCGCAATGGACAGGCACGTTCGTTCGCACCGTCGAAGATGGATGACGGTCGATATGTTACGCGCATCCGCTAAATATTTACAGAGTAAATCGTACTGCCCCGTCCGACGTGGCCAGGCTATCGTTAATACTGGCAAGTAATCGTTCGAGTTGGTAACTGTCCGGCAAGTTGCACGCTCCGAAATCGACACGGCAACGCTTCGTCATTTAACGTCGTTTACTGTTTCGACAAGTTTCTCCTTTGAAACGACGATTCGGCAGTGTTGACGCGAAGTCACGCGTTAAAACGAAAGCAACGGAACCGGAGTGCGATCCGATGTCTAACGAGAGAGACAACGCCTACTCGGCTATCAAAGCTCTTCGGTAACCGTGTTGGGGAGGACCGGGAGGGAGAGGACAGTCCGCGATGCACTTCAAAAGCGCTATATCCGTCCCTGAAACGTGAAGCTCCGAAAATAAGTGTATCCCAAGTATGACCGACGCATCGTTCGATGCTCACACAGTCGTCGTGATTCTTGCACGGCGCCGACCTCGAGAGAGGCTACCGCGTCCGAGTCCGAGTGCGACTCCGGGTCCGCGTGCATCATTAACAATCGCTCAAAATTATCCAGTTAATTTGCCCAGCCGCGTTACCGGGAAACGTATTACGATAATGCTAAGCTCCTATATTAAGGCTGCTGCAATCACGGCAATTATTCTTCGGGCAGCAGCTACGATTTTAATTGTGCCAGCGCGTAACACTCAAGTATTTACCTCGGCCATTATTATTCTCATGAACGTGACCGTAACCCACAATTGCCGCCGGCTGCACCGACCTAACGCACGTTACGCCGAACCTCGCGGACGCTCTTCCATTTTGCTCAGAGCCCATCCTGACCCCGTACACCCTCGGTCGCCTCCTCCTTCGGTCGCTCCCCCTCAACCCAGCAGGTCCACCGAAAATCGCACTTACGACCGCGGATACGTAATTACATTACGCGACGCCCATAATTACGACATTCCGTCTGTAGATCTATCGATCGCTGCCTTCTCCGCTCGTCCCTCCCTCCCCCGGCCCGTCCCGTCCGGGGTCGGCCCGAATCCTCCTGTTCGTCGAATCGACCACCCCCGACGCACAATTTTCCGAGCCCCGGGTGTGCGCACGTTTCGCCGATAAGAAGCGCCAGTTTACGCGCGCTCGCTGACTTTTTCGTGAACGAGTCGAATGCGCACGGTGCAATTATCCTCCGGGCCGGGATCATCGCTGGCCTGGCGCGCCCGTTTTTTCTCTCTCCTCCCTTGCTCCCGCGACCCGGCGTTTCTCGCTGCAGGGGCTTTTACAAATCGGCACGGAGAAAATGGCGGCGATACGCCGTGACGGGACGTGCGAACCGCGCGTGTTACGGCATCGTGCAAAAATGCTGCATGCGTGCGCATGAGTTTTAAAAGTCGGGCTTAACGTGCGTAAATCGCGGCCTGAGTTCGGCCTGTGCGGGCGAGCGCGCGCGCGTCTTGTCTCTTTCTTTTTCACGTCTCTACCCCCGTGCCCCTCGTCTTTCTTCGTTCTCTCTCTCTTCCTCTCACGCCCTCTCTTCTCCACCGCTCCCGCCCCTCTCGCCTTGCTCTCTCGTTTTTATTTTAGCCCGAAGCAAACGCCGAGGTGGAGGCGGTGAGTAGGGAAGCGTGAGGGGGGGGGGGGGGGGCGAGAGCGAAAGCAAAAGAGAGAGACAGGTACGAACGGAGAACGCGCTCGGATAGAGTATAGAGCGAGCGAGTGAGCGAGAGAGAACAAGACGAAGGAGGATATAAGCCGTGGAAGAGAAGAGAAACGAAGGTGGATGAGAAAGGCAGAGAGCTAGAGAACGAGCGAACACGGCCGCGCTCGAAGAGAGCTCGTCCAACGAGCCTCTCTTCTCTTCTGTTCTCCTCTCCTCTCTTCTCCTGGCTCTCCCGGACCACGGTTTCGTAACATGCGTCTCCGTCTCTGTCCCTCTCTTCCACGATTCGCTCTCCGCCTCCCACCTCCCTCTCCCACCACCCCCCCTTGTACACGTTCAACGCGGAGTCTACAGCTTACGCTCTACAGGTCGTTTCAGAAGTTGAGGATGCTGGCGCGAATCGTAAAGCTGACCAACGTCGCGCGCGGACGTTCGTCGTTTATGGGTCGTGGCCGTAGTAAATGTTTTACGACGCTCTGCCGTGCGCGCAGTTTCGCCGAAATTCGAATCGAACGGGTTAATTTGCTGGCCGCGGCGCTCGCGATACGGCGCGCACACGAGCGCCGTGACGCCGTCGCATGCGATCTCGCGGGCGAGATGTCCAGCGGGGCGAGGATAAAAATACCGTATCGCCAGGTCAATTTTTCCGCGCGCGCACGAGAATACGCTGAGGAGGCTGCTGTGTGGAAGAGCAAGGCGGCGCGGCGGCGGCGGCCGTGTGGTCCCGTCCCGGAGAGCCGCCGCGGATATTTCGTAACGCCGCGCGACCTCTCCTTTCTCTCTTTCCGTTCGAGACGCGCCAGCAGCAGAGCCTTTATACGCAAACGACGACGCGCACTCGCCGCTTTTAAAGCCGAAGGCATCGACTGCGTCGTCGTCGTACTTTTCCTCCTCACGCTCGTCGCAGCAAGTTCCGTAAATGGATTAAAGGAGGGGTGGGAGGGAGGTAAAAAAAGAGAGAGAGAGAAAAAAATTTGCCTCGGCCAAAGAGACTTCAGTCTGCAACTGAGACAACGTCGTTAGCCGCGTGGCCACGTCGTGCCTCCTTTGGCCTTAAATATTAAAATTCGAAATCACCGCGCGTCGTACGCACGACGACAACGTCGACGAGCTCAAGGCAGCGGAAGCTGGCTCTCTCGTCGCTGCCAAGACGGCCTCGTAGGAAGGGAAATGTTCGCTGCTCGGCACAGAGCGCAATCCCCTCAGCGCCGCCTCTTTATCTAGGAGGGAAAGACGCGTCGATAAGGGTTGCTAGCGAAAATAAGGGCCAACGCGGGGAGAGCTTCCCTCGGCTCGAGAGCGCCGGGCTACATTGTGCCATCTCTGCGCTGCGATTGCGGTGTACTCTCGTCGCTGCCGCCGCCGCCGCCGCAGCCGGCGCTATTGTGGATCGAGCATTAGGCTCTATGCCGAAGGAAGGAGCACCTAGACCCCGCCGTCCATACGAATCTCTAGGGAGCTCCGCGATTATTCCGGGCGCAAATTTATTTTTATCAGCCTGTACCAAGTCTGTTCAGTCGCTCAGGAGGCCAGTGTTGCCGGCTTACAAGTTTTTCCCGTCGATATTTGCAAAATTCGCGCCCGCGGCTGCCGGGTCGAGTCGGGAGTCTCGAGTCAAAGGCGCTCGGGGTCGATTGAGGCAGGAACGATTGTTCGAATGTCCATTGCGCGAAAAATGCGCACCCCTCGGGTAAACGTCAGACCGCCCTTTGAATTGCCGATGACCCGCTGCGAAAAATTGTCGCGAGGCACCGGCGGCGGCGGCGGCGGCGGCGGCGGCGAGATTACGATTTTACATCCGGGGCTGTCGGGACGGAGAAGAGCAATTTCGAGCAGGGTGGAAAAAGGGTACGGGGAGAAAAAGTTGTCGCGCTCGGAAACGCTTCGGAACGCTCGGCGACCCGGCTCGTAAATCGGTCACACGCTTGAGTCGACGACGACGACGGCGACGACGATGAACATCGAGAGTCGAGTTTCGGAAAAGCGAGGAAAATCTGGCAACTCCGCCTTAAGAAGCGTCACGTGTTCTCCATACCTCTATACTTCCAGTTTCTAGAGTTCTCGAGTCTACAATAACGGAGAGACCCCGTCAGTTGTCGGAGATGGTAGGATACACGTGCATACATAGTTACCGGGATTGATCCGGAACAAATGAAGCTGGCGGTCAACGAAGACGCGCGCGCGCAATTTTAGCGGGAATATTAAATGAAGCGTAGTCGCGCGTTCGACGAGAGTGGGAGAGGTTGCCTTTTGCCTTTGAGGCCACGGCAACTCGATGCGCCTCGAAAGAAGTTTGCCGTCGGGAAAAGAGCGACGCCCGGGTCGCCTTACGAGTGGACCGAATTAATGATACGGACCCGGGGCTCTCGCGATTACTCAATAAGCCGTAGCCCACTTTTCTCATTACGTAATGTCATTAGCGTTCCTATCGGGCTCGCGACGAACGAATTTGCCGAAATCCTCTGGCATTGCCCACGGACCGAGTCCCCTGGATACGTGATTTCAGCGGGTGAACAATCTCAAAAGCTAGCCTGCACGCGGGTTTTATTCAGTTTAATAACGTCCATATTGCGGAAACCGTGTGGCCGGCTGCATATAACACGGTGCTTTCAAACCGTCTCTATTGCAGGCGAACGTTAATAATCAAACATGTTACCTCGTCACAAACGCATTAGGCAATGCGTAGCGAAATGCGACAACGTAACGCAAGGATTTACTAAAATCGAACGGACGAGAAAGCTGGCGTAAAAACGTAGGGATGCTCGAATATTTTTACCCCGAGTAACAACGAATGAGCCGGAACGCGCAGAATGGCTAATACGAGTGGCGCAGAATCAAAATGAGCGAATCGGTCAGCGAATCGGTCAATAACGGAAGATTGGTCGCCGGTAACGGTTTTAACAGGCCGTTATCAATTTGGTCACTACACTCTCTTCGGGATTTCCAAAAAAAAAATCCTCGTTCTGCGCAACGTAAAGGCGTAAGCGTAAGATCTGCCTCTGACCAGCCGCGATCAGCCGGCGTTCTGAGCGCGCATAATGAGGTGATCAGTCAGGAAACGGACAACGTCGGCAGACTGGTGTTCGAGTGGCTGAAAATCGGCAAGTGCTGCGAAGGATAGCAGCGACGGCGGCCGATGGACGTCATCCAGTGCCATTTTGCCCTGGCTTCTTCATTCGGCTTTCCCGTCACGAGTAACGACGAATCGGAAGACAGCGCCGACGACGACAACGACGCGACGACGACGTGGAATCCTTTCGGGAAAGTTGTCAGAGCTGAGCGAGCGAGAGGGCTTGCTTGCTTGCTTCTTCCTTCCATCCTGAATCCTTTCCGCGACGGTCTTTCCGTTCTTCCATCTCACTAGCAACACCGCTCATAAATAGCCGGTACCGTCGGTGGCGGTCGTAAGGGTTTCCCTTATCTGCGTCAGCGTTTCTGTTCGCACGATTACCTACGGTTTCCTTCGCGCATGTAGCTCGTGCGCGGTTTTTTTTGGGAAGTCGAAAGGGGCGAAGATGCTTGGTGTGCGCCTTCGTACGAGGGGATGCGCGTTGGCGTGCGAACGCACACATTGGCGTAAGCCGTACGGGTGAATACAGCGGATCATGTCGGTGCATCGGCTTACGCGCCAGAGTGTGTGCGTTTCACGTGCGCGAGTATGCCCGGAGACGTACGGTGGCCACGGATGTGTGGATGAAAGATCATGTGTGTGCATATTGCGGGCGCGCGCATTCCCCTCTGTGCCTGCCTGTGTGTGCCTACACACCATCACGTGCGTCTTTCGAGCGCACAAATGCGCCCGTGCACACTCTCTTCTCTCGTCCAGTCGTCGTCGCGTCGGTGTGTTTGGAACGATGCCCGTGTGCCATGGCCGGCCGAGGGAGCGCGAGCGCGCCTTGCACACACGTTCAGAGAGCGCACACGGTCTCATAGATGAGCGTACCAACGGCGACACGCGAGCGTGTACTAGCATACATCGACGAACACGTACGTAGCTCGTGCGCACTCGGTGCCTCTCGGCCGGTTTCGGGCCGACGGTTTTCGCTCTTTCGACCTTTTCGTTCGGACACAAGTGCGACGTGTAAGCAACGTGAGCCGCAACGTCTACGAGCGAGAAACGTTCGTAAACACTGAACTCACCGTGCCCGGAGTATTCTCTCTATTCTCCACGTTGAAAGTTTCGCTACGCTCGTGCAAGAACAGAAAGGAGAGAGAGCGGGAATCTGCTTAAAGGGTGGAAAGAGAGGACTATCAAATCCCCAGGGCACATTTGGTTTAAATACATAAAGTACCGCTGCGGTATGTGAAAAAAGATTCAACGACGGAACAAGCGGCAACCGCTGAGTAACGAAAGATGTTGCAACGGACGGAGGCTAGATAAAAATGGCAATAACGAACCAGCGAGGAACTGAACGCAGAGAAAAGAGAGAGGAGGCGTTTTATCGTCTCTAGCAATACTTGTACATGTACGAAGCCACTCAATCCATGCTCGAAGTAACAGCGATATTTCAAATCTAAACTGTAAATAAATTGTCAAAGCGTGGATCATATTTTTATGACGTAAAATAAAACAACGGAGTAGCAGCAACGGTGACAGTAGTAGCGCATAAAATGTATGTATATAAAATCTGACACAAAATGAGCTAACAAAGAGGTAAAATAAAAGGTAAACGCGGACTACTGGTTGAAAGAGATATTAAATGCAAAGAACATTCTGTTACGTTGTGTGTACATCGTACAAAGTATTGACGGGACAAGGAAGACGTGTGATACGACAGGAATACACCGAGCATGCACGGCAGATGCGAATCAAGCAATGATATGCACGATTAAAGAATGTTAATTAGAACGAAATTCAAATTCGGACGGATCATTTTCATAACAAATATACGTAATTCCATGGCAGAGGTTTAAGAGACACGTCTGTCAACTACTCATTTTGTTTCGTTAATTAAAAAAATGGAATTATAATCGCAAACATTCTGCCCCACTGATGTGAATCGTAGCGGTTCAAGTGCCAGACTGACTCGTATGCATCAAATGCGCGCGCAACCTGCGTACTAGGGCTGCGCTGCTGCAACTTTTACTTATTAGCGTGCACTTAATTGAGTTCACTGAATTATTCAATTAGAAGTCCTGTTTCCATTATTTCTAGGTTCTCAATTAAGTCTGTACCTTGAAGATTAAAGACAAAAAGCTGATTTTTTTCTCAAATTAATAACATTGGATAGACAGCACTTAGCGTCGAAAACAGCCTACCCTAGTAGCACACAAATGTTTATTTAACATCTTTTTCGAATATCAAAATAATATTTTTTTGGCGACACTTTTTAATATGAAATAAATATTAGTTTCAAATATTCTATAGATATAAAAACAATGTCAAATAAATGGTCAGAAAAATATCATATAAATATAAAATAGATATTTGCAAAATATGCATTTGATACATAAATAATTTTGAAAAAATATGTATTTAATATTTAAATAATAATGTTTAAATTTAAAAAAAATTAGGAACGACCGAATTTGATTGTTTGCGCATTATTATTTAATAGGAGCATAATTTTCTCTTTCTCTGGTATTTTTATCAAACTATAGTATACAATTGAACATTTTTTATGATGAGCCGGGATTTGAACACGGGACCTACCACCGATTACTGGATACTGTGCTTCCTCACTGAGCCATGCAAACATCTCGTTGTACATAATATTAATTTTCTAAGCCCACAAATATTAAAATCACACGCGCGTTTATCATCGATCTGTTCTTATTGTATATAAAATTTTTGTTATAAAACATCTTTTCCATAGAGTTTTATAAAAAATATTTCATATAAAATCAGAACAGATATGATCCGATAAACTGAAGTGTACTTTAATCATATACAGTCAGTCTCAGAAACATTCGGACACTAAAATATTTTGAATTCATCCCTTCGTATCTCGGTCATTTGTCAATGTATTGTGGTTTTTCTTGTTTGAATGATTCGGACGCTCATATACACCTTAGTGAAAAGTTGCAAAATGATTCGGACGCTCATATACACCTTAGTGAAAAGTTCCAAAAAGATTCGGACACTCTGCCGTAGCATACTACTAGCTTGTAAAATCTATAATTTAAACAATAGGGTTTCAAAATTGGAATTTATTAGTTCTCTCATGCATAAGGTTCATTAGTTCAGTCCAAGAATAAAAAAATTAGTAGGGGTTCCTGAGAAAATGGCGTTCTACGAAAGTCGTACATTCTATCGAGGCACCAAATCCAAAGAAAAAGCACACAGGGAGCAACAATTTGCGTTGCACCACTGGCTCAAAGTCCTTCATCGGTCTTCACAACCCTTGCGCTTCAATTCTGCGAAAAAATGTTTGGAAAATGTCGTCGGAAAAATGGAAAAAAACAATAATAAGTTTGAAATGAAAATCAAAGGAGAAATGAACGTGATATACGATTAAATATTAACAAAAAAAATTGTTTCACACGCTACATCGGTTAAGGGAAGTATTAAGTCAACAAGGACATGCGGCAAAAGTTTAAAAATAGTGCATGTCGAATTAAACAATGATAGAAACACAAGTGTCCGAATCTTTTTGCAACCCGAAAACGTGACATGAGTGAATTCATTATTTAATATAAAATAAACCACGCATAAATTTAAATAAAAAATACACATTTTTGTTAACTTGAATGAAAGACGAATCAGGTGAAACAAGAAAAACCACAATACATTGACAAATGACCGAGATACGAAGGGATGAATTCAAAATATTTTAGTGTCCGAATGTTTCTGAGACTGACTGTATGTACTACTAACATAAAATAAATATTTAATGAACATTTTGTAAGACAAATATTTTTTTTAGACACAAACTAATTATTTAATGAACATTTGAAAAAAATATTTATTTTCAAATCGAACATAAATATTTAATAAACATTTGTAAAGAATATTTCTTTTTAAATCTAAAATGAATATATGGTAAACATCAGAAAAAAAATATTTCTTTTCAAATCTAACATAAATATTTAATAAACATTTGTAAAAAATATTTCTTTTTACATCTAAAATAAATATTTGGTAAACATTGGTAAAAAAATATTTCTTTTTAAATCTAAAATAAATATTTGGTAAACATTTGTAAAAAAATATTTCTTTTTAAATCTAAAATGAATATTCGTTACATATTTAAATATTAAAAAGAGATTCAATCGTGTTTTAACATTACATACATATGTATTTAATATTGTGTGCTACTAGGGTACGGTCTGCCCTCTGAATTCGCAATGGTTTCAGAGATATGGCGACTTTCGGAGACAAAAGCATATTTTTGTTCCGTTTGCCATGCGTTTAGGAGAGCAGAGGCGACTGCAAACAGATTCGGAACCATCGCAACCGCGCTGCCGGAAAGGCAGTGACTAGTTTCGAAGGAATAGCGAAAAATAAATGAAGCAGGTCCTCTTCTTGTCGCGCTTTAATCAACACCCGACAAGCGTCAACGTCCTGCTAAACGTAACGCCACACATATTTTGGATAGCTCCCCGGAGTGCATCCTCCTCTGGTACAGCTTTTATGATACGAATTCTCAATTTAAAGAGACGACGCAACAGTTTTTCGCGACATTTCTCGAACAGAGAGAATCTATCGGAAGGAGGCTGCGAGCACCCCCCTCGCCGAATGGGACGACTAGAAAAGAGGGAATGGAAAAGAGAGCGGCACGGGGCGACCGCCGAGCGACGCTATCGAGTTAAACTGATATTCCGTCGATGCTTTGTCGGCGAATGCTCTCGGCCGCACGTTCTCCATCTCCATTCTGCCCTCCCCCCCACCATCCCTCTCTCCCGATAACTGGCGGCCACTGCCGGGGGCGGGAAATGTTTTCATTGCTGCGGGGACAGGTGCTCTCCCGATGGCGTGCCTGCACATTGATAGCGGATAATGAGTCCGCGCACCATACAACCTCGTCAGCGGCGTTATTCTTACGCACGGATAACGTATTTACATGGAGTGATCACCTTCATCGTTGACACTTTGACTACGCCGATCCAGCGGATGAGCGTACCGTTGTCCCTCACGGCTCACGATGTAGCCATATAGCGGAAGGCGAACTTTCGTGGCCGGCCACGAAATTTCGGCATTGCCTGTCGCGCGCCGCCCGCGCCGCCCGCGCCCGCCCCAAAGATATCGTATCGAAAATTCTCAATTAATCCGAGTGGCGGTTTCACGCTGCAATCGTTGCGGGGAGGCGACGCTTATGGTCTATCTCGCGGCACTCGTCGACACTCGGCGTATAAATAGCCGCGAATAAAACACACAATTCGGACGAGCGATTTGTAAAAGGTTTCCGCCCGTAGCCGTGGCGCGTATAAAAGAGTAATAGAGCGGTACGGAGAGATGCGCCTATTAAACTGATATCCCGGCCGCGTTTTGTCTAGCAGCCGACGTAGTCGCGCGGGATAACAGCGTCGATGGAAAATATTTGTACGTTGCTAGGGGGCAGGTTCTTTGAGACGGGCACGCCCGCGACGTTCCGGCGTAAGTAAATTAAACCCATCTGCTGATCGTATTATCATCGTCATCCGCGAATCTGGCCGCGATATAATGAGGTATTAGTCGCGTCTGACGAAAAGGACGAGCGGAGAGAGAGAGAGAGAGAGAGGGAAAACGGGATCGACGGACTTTCTCGCATGTCGACTCCCAATTCACGTTACTGCTCTCCACCGTGACAATATTCGCGCAGGTGCTCAAAGGAATTTCAACATATTACGCCGATACGTAGCTCCGCCGCGAGGGAATCCGCACGCCCGAGTCCGCGAGAAATTTTCAATGTAAAACGTTACATTCCGTTATTTTGTAATATTCCGTACTTAAAATTGACGCACGTACTTTATGAATGGGAATATCCGTAACAAAGTAGCGCAACAGGAAAAGCACGTTCAATCAGGACGACGCTTTTAAGTGCGCGTAATTTTCGAAGTGAATGAAAAAAAAACCCCGGCGCGATTTTTGTCATAACGCGACTTCCCGGGCTTTTCCGCTGAAAATGTTCTACCTTTGGCCGTGCGCGACCGTAAAGTCGGAATTATGGCTCTCGCGTTCTTTTCTTGATATTTTTAAATAACGTAATATTGCGGCGGTGTCCGGCTTTTCGGGCAACTCTATGTTTTAATGTATAATTAATGTAACGCCGCTTTCATTAACACACGGCCGACGTGCTCTCCCATACGCGCGGTTTTCTTCGTCATAATAGTTGAATTTTGGGTGAAAGCTTTATAGATGCGTAAGGTCTACTTTTAATAAAATAACGTGCCATGGGGCTGAACACGTTTATGATCCAGTTCTCGCTGAGGTCTGGCTGTCAGTGATTTTTATGTCGCCGGTTCAGAGCTGTACAAAGTTTATGTATTCGCAATGGCACTTGGCCGAATCGTAAAAATCCAGTTTCTTCCGAGACGAGCAATGAAAGTAACACTGCAAATAGTCCTTTAAGGCTGTACCCTGGCTACCTAAAAATATCATTCGTCGCAGGACATGTCACACAGGTATGCGCATCTCCACGTCCTTACGTTTCGGTCTACGGCGGTATTTTTACGTTTTACTCATCTTGGAATAGTGGGCGGGTGTTTACTGTTTAAGAATAATTACTCTCGCAATCAGTGTCCGCATTTGAAAGTAAAACGCTTCCGAACATGTCCCGCTGCCTCAACGTCTCCTACGGAATAGGATTTATGCATTAGGGAGAGCTCTTTCCGCGAACGAATTGTCAGAGATTCCGCTTAGAAAAAAAGTTTCAACTCGGACAACAACTGTAACTGTAATAGTTTCGAGTTCCCCGCGGTCTCTAACGTCGTTAAACTGTGACGATAAAAGTTGCGAAGTGGTCAAATTATGAGGTCAAACTCCCACCGACTGTTAAGATTTTCCGTATAAGGTAACAAGGCGCACAGCGTAGACAATCGAGCTCGTCTGACATGATTGTGAATACGCTCGCTCGTTTGGCAAGAAAAATCTGCCGTCATTATCGTGGCACCGTCTACGTGCATCGTTATTATTTTTTGCCGAACAGTATTACGATCCCGTTTCATGCGCAACATAGTTTGTGAAATCTTCCAATCACCTAGGATTTGAAAGGTCCACGGTCCACGTTAAAGCAACAAAGTCGTACGGAATAGAAGCCAATCGATCGGTTTCCCCCGGCCTCTTCGAGTCGCTTTGATATCGGAAAAGTCGAACGATGAACGACAACACGTTGCTCGATTTTGAATCCCATAGGTTCTTTCAGCTGGGCAGCACCTCGCAAGGAGAATGTCTCGCTGCTAGATTTGAACTTTGGCAAATGGATCCCATGCTTTTGGCATTTTACATCTCTCCGGGCATGTTGTATTAAGATGTACTAGACTTTTTTGTATGTTTCGCCTTGCAAAATCGTCGTATATCCGAAACTATTGAGAGGCTGCACTGTAACAATATACTGGGGTCCTTATGACGAAGTTCGCTCCGTCTGCGAGACGTTCAAAATCAAATGGCAAAAGTTTGCGTAAATTTTTGAAATGAAATAATTACGCGAACGCGCGACCGTGTCGCCAAGTGGCTCAAAGGTCTATCCCAGAACTAATCCTCCTCCTCCGACGTGAATAGGGGAGAACTCGAACGACGAAAGTTGCAATACGACGAAACGAGTGCGGGAAAAGTTTTTTTTTCCAATCCTCCATACGTTTCCCGAATAAAGCAACTATGTGCTATGTGCCTATAGTCGGTTTAAAGGTACACGTCAACGCGATAGAATCGCGCGGGGGCTAAAGCCAATCGACCGCTTCCCTATTGGCTATGCGTGTTGTGCAGCTTGTCGCTTTTCCTGCACTCGCGTAAACACTCGAGTCACGCTGGCGAAAAACGTATCGAAACGTTCCGTAATCTCGCGAGAGAAACAATATGCGCGGGGAGGGAGAGGGGGAGGGTGTCGGCAGGAGGAGTGCGCGGGCTTTCATATTTGGCGAATCGCTCGATGACTCACGGCGAACTGTATTGCTCGCAGCAGAGTAAAAACAGTGAGAAAGGGGCACGGTCGCGAGCGCGCGGTCGATCAACCGGTTCAATGGAAGACCATTGAAGTGCGCGACATGCTTAAATCCGTGACTTTGACAGACGCTTATCTCTCATTACACGCCGTTATCGTAACGGAGACAAATTTGCCTAGCGATATCGGAGATTACTCAATGAAACGGCGTCGGCGTCGGCGTCGGCGTCGGCGTCGGTAAGCGACTCTCGTCCGCGAGGCTGAATTTCGTAAAATAACGCTCGCGAGGAGAGAGACTGGGTTGCGTACGCGCGAACGCGAAAACCCGACAACGGCAAAACCGGTTAACGAGAGTATCGGCTGAGAAAAGCGTCCCGAACGTATTTGACTGCATGTGTCTGCGTGTGTGGAAGGCTGAAATTTCGAGGTAGCGTAACGCTTAATTGAGTTAATTATTGTCACGCGAAGGCGTGTGCATCTGCCGGCGCGCAGCGAGCGGATGGAGGCGGAGGCGGAGGCCCGACACGACGAAGGAACGAGTGCCGATCGACGTGAGTCGTTCGCCCGGGCGAGCCTCGCGTCTTATTTAACGGTGGAATTATACGGTATCACCGAATTACACAATGAGAGTAACGAGCGACTAGCGGTAATAAATTACAGCGGCTCGCGTAATCATTACTCCGGAGTTTCATGTAACAGCGCCCTATCAGTTTACATTCGACTTTAATTGCATTTTGCTGCGGCGGCAGCGCTGCTTTTCGGGGCAAAATCACCATCCTCTACCCTCTAGCCTCCACCCTCCACCCTACACCCTACACCGTCGCTCCTCTACTCCACCCACTCGCCCTCGCACCACCCTGCCTCTGGCCACCCGCGGCAGCCCACACACGCTTCGATAGTTATAATGGTCCGAATAATGAAAAGTACTTTTAACAAATTAATATAATATCGGGGCTCATCTTCCGGTTCGTATCCCGCAATCACATAATACCGGTCGTGGGGCTGGAAGGGAAAAAAAGGAGAGCGGGAGAGCTCGCAATTTCGCCGCTCCTGTTAATACGTACAATGCGCACTTTGGCCGCTACAGGAACGGGACGGAGCATTGATCGAATTTAAATCCGCACGAATTCGGGAGCTATCGTAGCCCAGACTTTGCCTCCTCTTCCGGACTCGATGTCGAGGCTGAGCGGAGACCTAAGAGTCGGGAGCTGCGAGGCTTTGCTCACCGTTCGAGCGGAAATGAAGCGGCATTGTTGCTTCGACGATAAAGTCGGAAGTAGATGTTCCTATTCCCCCCGCGGCAACAATTGGGTCTCGTTATACACGCAATTGCATAAACAATCGCGACGTTCACTATTCGGATCTTCTGCTGCGCTTCAGGCCGGAGAAGTAGCCCCGCAACGGTCAATCATAAATGATCGCAATGAGAGTACGCACGGTTTCGGTGCTGCGGAAATGATATGCCAATACGTTGCCATCGGGCGAGTGCCAATTAGCTAATCGATTTTTAAGAATCCAACGGCGAAAAGCAAATTGCCGGGATTCCCTGGATTTTCGGATAATTGCCCGGTTAAATTGTTTACGCACGATCAAGTGGTTTCTGCTGTCGCGCGTATACTTTGTCCGTTTTTGAGGCCGCGCGCGCGCGCTTACGTCGTTGAGTTGCAGTATGCGAGCGACGTCAGAGAGTCCTTCGGGGAGGAGGGGTTTTTTCGAAATTTTACTTACATCAACGTAAGCCCTAAAGTGTGAGTGCGTGTATCGATACTTTTCGCGCTCCGGAGTGGCTGCCATAACGCACCGGAGCGAAATATCGATCTCCGCCTGGCGCAGACCAATAACGCGACTCTCTGGAAAACCACTTTAATTGATTCGCTCGCACGACAGAGCCATCATACCGACCCGTTGAGAGCAGGAAAAATAACGGAAGGAGAGCGGAACGACGACGGCTACGACGACGCCAGTCACGAGTCGGACGAGTGTCCACAACGAATCGTAACCTGCGAGAAAGGAAATTCTGTTTTTGAGCAGTTTTCCGTCCTGGATTTTTCTCGCCCCATTCTTTTTTTAATCATCCGCGCTCGTCTGGCGTGTGGCCAGATAAGCGGAATAAAAAGAATGCGGAGCAGTGTGAGGAGGTTGAAAAAAGGAGAGGCACGCGGAGGGAGGAACGAGGAAGGTGGAAGAGAGAGAGAGAGAGAGAGAGAGAATGAGAGGGGAAAGAATTCCGCACACGGAGAACGGACGAGGGGCTCCGCGCAACACCTAACCTTCCTTCTTCCCGAGACAGACACTTCGAGGTTATCGCGTAATGGCGCGTCAGATGCAGCCGATACACACCGCTCGCACGCATGCATGCGCACGAACACACGCCCACGCGCTAGTACTTGGCAGCTGTGAGTGTGTGCGCGCATAGTCGCGAATGCGTCGCACACAAACACACACGGGCACGGACACGAATACGAGTACGAGTGCGCCTGACACGATACGCCGCGCGTACACTGCGAGCCCGCGTGAGCACACGTTGCTAACCCGCGTACACGACGACGATACGTCGTACATTCGCGTACGACGTACGCATACCCCGGCGATAAACGCGTACAGGTCGATTCTCGTACGAAAGAATACGACGAACGATTTTCTCCCGAGCAGGCGCGCGGCCAACGACGCCGTCAACTTTTAAAGGCACACACGATCTAAAGCGGGGCAGTAAAAATCGAACTCGGCGAAAGTACAGCCTCTGTAAAAGTACACCCCCCCCGAACCGCACACTTCACGCACGCGTTTCGTGCGGCGCGTAGCGTTTCTTCGGGAGCCGTCGGGGAAATTGACAAGCGTGATGCGGTGGAATGCTAAAATGAACCGGTAGGCCGGCGGAACCGAGGGCAATCGAAGCGCTTTCCTCCCGCGAGGAAGCAACTTCATTTTTCGTCGACATTGAGTTGCGCCGTTAGTCGCGATAAGGGAAATCTGATAATCGGCCGGTGGGATGAACAGCTCGACCGAGGCCGGAGGTTCTTGCCCGAACGAAATTTGTCAGGTCGACGTTTCGGTCGCGACGACTGGAGTAAAAAGTTTATGGCCACGGAAGAATTTACGATAATCTTCGCCGTCCCGATAGGATCAAACAGTCGCAACGAAATGCGACCGAACGAAAGCCGTGTCAACTGTCGCGGGCCGAGAATTATCACGAGACGCTGTTAAAGCATTCGTCGCAATTAAAATGTGCTTGCTGAAACGCGACGGAGATTGACACAGATTTTCTCCCACATCAACGCTCCTATTCGATACCAAAATAATGCTGCTCCGACGATAAGCAAATCCCCCCCGATTGCCCGCGTTTCTGTCGCCCGGTGTCGCCTGTAATGTTGGCCCTTGTCAGGAGCAAAACAGCTCGATAATACGGAGCTCGCGTAATCCGGCAGCCGTGTTAAATATGACAGAAGAGAATCGATTATCGGCATTCGACACGGCGCGTGTCTTTTGCGTGAGGTATTGATCACTCTCCAAGTGAACGCCGTGCAACTTTCAAATTACTCATAACGATATGAACAAGCACGTATTGTATGCTCGCCGTGGGCACGGATTACGGTGGACGGGGCGATTAATTCCAAAATCGGTCGGGCCCGACTCTACCGTTCGCTGCTTATTACGAATAACCAGTACATACATGCAGACATACACCGTCTACGTCTACCCATTGACCGATTCTTCCAACGCGCTCTCCTTCGTCCGACAATTAGCTGGACCGGCTTAAGACACACACGGAGACGCTTCCGATGAAGCATCGTCTGAGGAGTCAAGTGTCACCACGCTATACGTTCTCGCGGCTCCTATCCTATCGCGAAAGCCGTCTTCGTCGAACTTGAGTGTCAGACGTGCGCCCCGCTGGCGCTCTGCGTCCCCAGCATATTATTATATTATACCGTCGCGTCGCGTTGCGCGCTTCTGCCACGCTCCCGAAAAACGCTCCCCCCGCGACACATTAAATCTCTCTTACGAGCGCACGCTCCGTTTCAGCGGTCGACCCGCTCTTACGGCGGTGTAATTTACGAAATGACGCCGAATTATCGTCCCGCCGCGTTCGAACGATCACCGGCAGCCGGGCGAGGGACGCGGTAAGAAAGCGCGGAAGAAAGCGGAAGGCGTAAGCGCGGTTAATTAAGCGCGACAATTTATTCGCATACTCGGCGATCCTTTGTCAGTGGCATGCCCGTAAAAAGTGTGGCATGCAGGATCGCCCGACCCGGCCATAATTTCCGCCACGATCCACGCTGCGCGCGTGCCACGGATTTGACGCGTTCACCAAGCCGCTCTCCGAAACCACTAAGAGCCCGGTTAATCTGTTTGCGCGCTCGCTCCATAATTCTCCGGCATCGATTAATAGCGGCCGGATAAACGGACGGAATAAATAATCGGAATATCAATGATGCATAAACATTTCGAGTGCGCGCGGGGAATGAAAGATGAAGGACGATCGCGCGAACATTTTTCGATTAGGGGCCGAATTATCATTTAACCGCGCGGCGCCCGATATCGGTATAGCAGAGCGAGCGAAAGAAGGGGACAGATGGAAGCGTACTCGATAATGAGATGCGCCGAAACTTTCTTGCACCTGTGAGGCGAGACGAGCCGGTCACAAGCGGTAATATCGGAAATTAAAGAAACAGCTGTCAAACGACGAACGGCGCGGAGGATAAACGAGGATGAAATGGCGAATTGGGAAAATCACGCGCTAAATCCCCGATGGTACCGTCTACAAGCCCAATTTTCGCTCCCGAATAAAAGATAACTGCATGTTGCTCGATCGTCGGCGCCGCCGTCGAACGCACAAGCGCGAGACTCGATTAGCCCGAACGATCAGGCGTGCGACGTCAATTTCACAAGAACAGAAGAGGCGACCGAGCTTGTTTGATCGGTCCTTTAATTTGTAATATCCCGCCCGGAATAGTTGCGTGGAAAATAAAGCGAACCACCGAGAACGGGGAGGGTGTCTAATTAATCGCCACGCGACGTCCCTTCTTACATTGTTCCACATCTGACTCCTGTAGCGATTGCTCGGGTCAAAATAAAACTCACTCATTGACCACACGCGAATGCTCAGCCGCTGCAACATTCGCGGAAAGCCGAGCGATATCGCCTACACTGCTGTTACGGGACTCTCAAAGATCGAGGCACCGGCACTTTCGACCAGCGAAAAGAGACTGCCGGCCCTGTTCTTTTTTTTTCTCCCCTAGTCGTAGTCGGACGCAAGCACTGGGATGCAACAAGCTGCGAACACGCGGCCGTCGCGCATGAAAAACGATCAAACTGAACTTATCTGCCGCGGCATGCGTTCGATCGCATAAAAAGTTGGCCGAGAGTGCGCTCGTCGGATCGCGGACACGGGCCGGAGGCATTGTTAACGTGTGCTCGCTTCAAACGAGCCAATAATCTACCCTTGCAACGACCAATCGCGGTCTCCCCTATCATCGACAGGACATCGATGCCGCGCGATGTGCATCGCCAAAGCGTGCGGTTAAAAAACTAAGGCAGAGCCCCGAGTGAGGAAGGGCGCGGCGATGCGGCGCATATCGGAAGGCCCTATGGCCCACGAGAGTCGTCCGCGCGACTCCGTCATCCATTTTCGGCTGACGTGACATCGAACGCGTCAAAGGCAACATCGTTGCTTCCCTCGCGCGTGGTCCCGAGCGACGGCGTGCGACTGGCCGTAAAACGACACTCGTCTACCACCCGTTTATAGGAGTCTCGTGCTCACTGTTCACTTTCGTTGAAAAATCAAAGCACTTTGCAGCCGGTGACGCTTGCCGCCTATTGGGCCGGGGGCAAATGAACAGGCTAAAGTTCATCTTCTCGCTTTCCCGCGGAAGGCTCTATTTTTCCTGGCGTGTTCCTTTTTTCTCTCCCTCCCGCTTTTTTTTTTAATCGCACCGATGGAGCGATAGCGGGCTACGCCGATCGACGACACGCACACACGGAGGCATTTCTCGAGGCACGCGATTCAATTAAGTTCGAAAGTGGCGAGAGAGCGCGCGATGCGGTCTGCCCGTTCGATTCTCGGTGCGAAGCGAGAAGGGAGCGCGGAACCGGCATATCGTATCGAACCGCTGGTATCTCGCGATCGTTACTCGCCATGCGGCGGCGGCGGCGGCGGCGGCGGCGGCGGCGGTGCGCAATTTACTGTGCCGTGACAGTAAAGTGCGTACAGTTGATAAGACGTAATGGCGATATTTACCGTCGCGGCCACTCCGTGCAGTTTCATCGTCGCGCTCCAGTACGAAGGTGCTGGTAGCATCGTCGTGGTTACGTCCGCGGTGCCGACCCTCGCGCATCCACGCTTTAATCCCACCGTATCTGCATCGCGCTTTTTGTCATACGTGACATATTCGCTTTACGCATTCGATCGTTCGTCACTACCCACAGGTGGCCAAAATAACTCAACGGAATTGCGTTCGACGCGGCCCGTTTTATCTACGCGGTCTGACGCGTCGACGATGTTAAAAAGAATCCGAAAGCGAGGCCAAGTATCGAATTCAGGTGAATCATCGAGGAGTCGTGGACGCGCTGAAATCAATGTGCGGACTAGCAATGTTCTCTGCTCTACGGCGATACGCGTCTGGAGGAAGTGGATGCATAAACAAGCTCTACCCGCGAGCCTAAGAAGCTTATAAATTGTCTCATCTTACGATTAACCGCAATTAGCGCGCAGCCATCGTGCGTCTGGCACTCGATTTCCTGCGGTCTACGGGAAAATCGAAATTGTTACAAATTCCGGCCCGACGAGCCACTGATTGAGGTTAATCGATTTGGCATTTCCGATTGACACGTAGTCCTTGCACGTTGACGCGGCTCGAAAGTATTCGCTCTAACATTAATGGAGCTAATTGAAGGATAGGTGAGTGGACTGTCGAAGCGCGACGAGCGACTCACGGCATTTTTATCGAACGATAGCACGGTTGAAAGAAATAACCGCGCGGCCTGGTACGCGCTTATACCGGGGCCTCGTAACTAACTTTAATCCATCGGCATGGCCATTATCTGTCTTGCCGCACGACTGCGTGAAATATTACGAATCGAAGTTCAGCCGTGGAACAGTTTTGTGCGCTCGGGCCAGTGGGTTAAATTTTACGCCCGTCTCCTCTGAGCAAACTTTTAACTTCAAAGCGGATAGAGCCGCCCTTTGTATCGTAAGAAACTTTTTCCACTTTGCCCCAGCGAAGAGAGAGAGAGAAAGGGAGAGAAGGGTGTTTGCGGATCTTGAGATTTGCGCTGCTCTTCGCGGTCTTCACTTTCATAATGTCGTTACGGACTCTTTTAATTGGGATATTACTTTGCGAAGAAGAGCACGTAGTACGGTGTAACGTTCAAAGAAACCATCGCGCCGAGAGCGTAATCGCTCCTGAATAATGGTGCAATCAGGATGCCACTAACGACGTCAGGACGAAACCTCAAGTCGCACTTGACCTTACTTTAGGCGTCCCACGAATGCTGAACTTTTTGCGAGGCGACACACTCGATAACCGCGCTACACATTTTTTTGGAGGAATTATCTTTCGACGGGTGTTTCCGTTTTTGCGCACTTTCGGTCTTCCCTTTAAAGCGATGGCAACGGGCGAGAGGGGGGGAATCGAGGCGATACCTCGGTGTGATGTAGAGCGATGCAGGGTTAACAATTATATCGCATTCCAGTGCAATTGGACAATTACGTCGGCACTTTGTTATTACAACACCGCGCGCCATTTATTACCGGAATTACGTTTATTATGAATATAATTCGAGGCAATGAAGTGCGGCAGAAGGTTTTTCAGCTCCGTTCGCACGCAAAATGCCATTGTGACGTTTGATGAGAAATTTTCCAGCTAGGAACCCTGATAATTTGTCGACGAACGAGCTCGTACATCCCTATCAACGCTCGACATATCGTTAACTGTCGCTTTCAATCTTATTCTCGTGTTATTTCAACGATGCCATTGCGAACGACTCGAACTAGATGTAATCTTTATTTTTTCCCTATCTGTATGCACATCGGTCTCTTCCTCTTACAACAATCGCGGAATATCCGTCGTTGCATTTAAATAAGGACAGCTCGAGAAAAAGGGAAGGAGAGGCCGGCGGAGAAACATTTATTCGGTATAATAAGCCGTCGTATGCGTCGACGATATGACAGGTATGAACGTGCTTCATGAACATTTTGAACTTCTATCTCTCCTTGTAACTTCGTAAATGGGGATTTACTTGAGTCGACTCTCACTCTCCCTCTCCTTTTCATCTCACCTCCCGTTCCTCGTCTTCGCGCGCAAGTGTAGCAAGACACAAAACTTTCCGGAATTCGGCGAGAAACCGGAAAGTTCGGAACACGTGCGCCGTCGCGAACCCCCTGAAGAATTTGGGGGCTGACTCTTACTCTCCCCCATCTCTTCATCTTCTCCTTCGCTCCGCGATCGCGGTAACTTTCCGCAAAGTCACCGACGGATATCCGTAGCACGGCGTGTCCGGCAAGAAATTTGTTGTCCGTACATTATGCAGGATTATTTATCAGAATTAGCGGAAGACGCGTTGGCGCGCCCCCGTTGTTGCCGTGAAAAGTGGAGTGGTGCGTGAAAAGGGAGAAAAGGTCGAGAGCGGTGCTCGGAGAAGAGGACGATGGACGACGAAGAACGGACAATACCGAACCAACTACTCTCAGGCGTTCGAGATTTGGGGCGGGCAGGCACGAATTGGCTCTACGTCGGCATTTCGTTGATCTACGCGACGGGCATTCCGAGCGTGAAAAATCTCCGGGCTAGCCGCACGCACTTCAATATTTCCGTCAATGTTATACCGGAGGGCCACCGGGCATCGCGGATATTCTGATTAATTTTCGAATTCAGATTTAACAACACGCCATCCTGGCAAAATGCTGTATCAAATTCGAAACATTCAATCGCATACGTACGCCCGCGAAATACAGCGGATCTTGCACTGATGAATATAAAAACGGTATATTTTTTGGGCAATCGCGAATCGATGTGCAAAAATGATACGGCTGTAAATTAATAGCGCAAACTTGTCGTCGTGTAGCGTGCCGTGTAGTACGTGATGACCGGAGAGAGAAAATGTTTACTTCGTGTCGCACGCGTGTACATCGTTTTTTAATGGCGCACAGTATTACCTCCGAAGTTAATGGATACGCGGAAAAACGTTCCGCTACAAAATGCAAGTGCGTTGTCCAAATTATTAGCAACCACGGTATTTCCGCGACCGTCTGAGCGTTACCGCGTTCACTCCCCAATTAATTGCTGCGTTAAAAACATTGCAATTTTCCCATCGGAGATACTGCCGAAATGCAGTTTGCTGTAATATTCGTCATTTCGGCTCGCTCGATCCATGTCCATCTTTCCCGGAACCAGTTCAATGTACAAAGTTCATTATGTCGGGCGCAAAATGCAGTAAGAAACTAGTATACCGCGTTTCGCGTAACATTTTTCAAAATGATCAAAGCTCAAAATTCACCGGGCGGTTCTTGGCGCGTGCAAATTCGACGCGAGTACAGAGAGCCCGCTCGTCGCGACAAGTGCTCGAGAGCGGGGTGTCGAGCGTTTGCGTCCCACTAATGAAGTATCCAAACGTGATTTTAGTATCGGGACAGCGTCAACAAAGTAGCGAACAGCGTCGCGAAATGTGTTCCAGGTCTGACGTACGATCATCGTCGGTAGCCGTGCGCGTCCCACTAAAATCGGGTTTCGGCGATGTCGAACTGCAGTTTACCATTTCGATAGCTCGTTAGTCGTCGTTGTTTACCGTAAACGTTTCACAGCGAATCTCGGCCGACAACGGCAGTCGGTCGTTGCGATCTCGCTCGTGCGCGCTTCGACTCGCGGGAAAAATCCGATCGGGCCTGGATCTGGACTCTGGGGTCTGGGGTCTGGGGCTGATCATTACTCGACGAGCCGACGGGCGGAAAAAAAATGCTACATCCTGCGCGCGCGGCCCCGATATCATACACGCGAATCCACAGGAAAAACAAGAGACCGGCGAGTATTTTTAACTGGGCACGCAAAAGAGACGCCCTCCTTCAGCGGATTCCTCCCACCGGAACTGTACGAGCTTCGTAAACATTTTCTTGAAGCGGGCCGTTCTGTTCGCGCGGAACTTTCCAAAACATCCCGCGTCGGTACATTGATTGCCTCCACCGACGCGCGCAGTCGCTATTCGCTCGTTGCTGAAAGACAGTCTCTCTTTGGCTAAACGCGTTAACTCCGGAAAGGCAATTTCTTAGCCCATCGTTATATCGGCAAGCGAGCGCGAAAAAAGCGGCTTAATTCTCTCGACGTCGCGTACCCTAAATTCCATTAACCGCCGCAGAATGTAGCCGAGTAACAGTGTGAGGGCAATAAACGGAACGAGCCGGCGCTATCACGGGGCATTCTTACTTCGGAGAAAAATCGTTCGCCAGGCCATCGGAACGGGCCGGAGGGTGAAATTAGGGAATAGTCGTGTACTCGCACGCCCTTGCCCTCTGACCTTTGTACAACCGGTAGACTCCGCTGACGGAGTGACATTTTTAACATCTCCCCGCGGCGTTTCGCAAGAGATACGAACGTCCACGTTAATTCGAGCCTCGCGTGCACTGTCACCGGAGGGTGGAGAAAGACACACCGACGGTGGAGAAGTATAATGCCTGGCTTGGACGGTGCCAATCTTCCTATGAACGACTGTCTCCGCCATGCTCGCAGCTGTCTCCGTCTCTGCAACTCACGCGGACATTGTACAGACGAGTCTATCACACGGACGGTAATGCGACCGCCGTTACTCAACTTACACGCCGCGCGAATACATTTTTCTTTTTTCAAATTAACGTTCGTCGGGACGGGATGAGAGAGAAAGAGAATCCAACGTTCGTTTAGACGATATTCCGACGATCGGAAACTTGTCGTCCGCGGACGAGGGTAAAAACGTGAGGCAGGAGAGAATCTTTAGTAAGTAAAATGAATCTCCCTTGATCGAACGTTAAGTGCAGAGAGTGAAGCTCGCCGCGGACGAGCGGGCTGGGCGGGTAACGCTATTTCCATTAATGAAACAGGAGGTCTTCGAAAGTTTCATTCAGGTTCATGCATCATTTCGCGTTGTCACGAATCCTGAATAATTCCGCATTAATTTCGTCGTTCGCGTAATCACGGAGTGATGCCGGCCGAGCTCCGACGCTCGCGCTCTATACCCAGCCGTCGTTACATCCTTAATTCAGGCAATCGCGTATAACGAGTATATTTCCGTGTGCGTAAGGCAAACGCTTGCGCAGCCCCGCTTTTTCGCCCGGCACTTTTCCCAACGAGCGACGGTGATCTCCACAGATCACGGTTTACACTGCACCCAAACCCAACTCGAACGACGTCTGACTACGACCGACAGTCTCTACTTCGCTTACCTACGTGCAAGACTCTTGCCTTTGACACGATCCCGCGTTAGCTGCAGATTATGCAAATACGAGGAAAAATAAAGTCTTGAATCGCGTAGGGGTAACAGTTCCCACTTCATGTCAATCCGAGACACATTATACATGCGTATAATTTATTCCCTCCGAAACGTAAAGTCAATTTGGCAATAAAAATGTAAGAAGACGCGTATTCTGGTCGCCGGACCGATACGCACCTGAGCCTCGTACGTCGGACAAAGTGTAACTCAAGCGGTCTATGGATTTACACGTTACATTGGCTTGGGATTATAGTGTGTCGTACACGCCAGAGTCGCAGGAATATCAATGTGACTAATAATGTATGGCGGCATCGTGCCTCGGCGAAGTAGCTCGTGCCACGTTGGACGAGCCGCGCGATAATGTCTGTCGAACATTAGCGGCGCCGGAGTGAGCACGGTGAGCAAGGGAAGAGATACTCCTGCATTAACAACATCGACCCAGCATGGATATCGATAAAAATTTGACGAGAGCGCGAGCCACACCGAGCGACGGCTTCATACACTCTTCTACTTCTCTCTTGCCTTTCGCCACCGCACGCTTGCTTCTTTCGGATGATTTCGTTAATGAGTAGTAACGGACGGCTCTTACGTCGGCGCGAGCGACGAATATTACGGAAAAATCGGTGGGCACAGGCCAAACGATGAAGTGAAAGTTACGAATTTAATATCTTCGCGCTCGCTGGTATGTGGAACGTAAAACGACATTTTTTACTACCTGACTACTCCTCGCTATGGTAATAATCTTGCGTCGGTTGCGGTTTTGGAACTTGCACTACACATATATATATCAATAGAGAAGAGGGAGAGAGGGGTACTAACGAGACTTTATATTCAACGATACCTCGCATTTTGACTCCGGATTTCACGTTATCCTACATAATCCAGCGAACAGGTATCTTAATCATCTGCATGCAGAAATTGAAAAAAAAAACAAATAGCACCATTCCGCAAACTGCGAAGTTGCGCGCACGCGACTGGGGGAGAAAGAATCAGACGTAAGTACGCGGGAGGAAAAAAAATGCTCGTTCCGGAAGGGTCATTAGCGTCGAAGAAAATGGCGGTAACGAGCGTCATGCAATACGAGAGTTTCATCCCGCGCGACCTAATCGGCGGTCGACCGCGATACTTACAATCTCGCCGCAATTTCGCGGAAAACTCGGTCTTGGTCGTGAGCAAAGCGTTGGCCGCGGCGCGAGTTTCGCCCTCGAACGCTTCCTTCTCGCTTTTTATTTGGAATCCGCGTGTGCGCGCGCGAGCTCCATCCACGCCGGTCGCAGCAAGGTTGGGCAACTGTGTAACGTGAGTTGAATCATGAGTCGCGAATCGGGGAGCGTGACTGGCCGAACTTTTGGCGCAGGGAGTGTAAGTGGTTTACGGCCGGCAATGCGAGGCATTGCGAGGCAATACGAGGCAATGGGAACTCGTTGACGAGGGTGGCGCGCAGCACTCGCGCCACTCGCACACAACCGTGTCCGTGGCCACGAACACGGACGCGTGCACACGTTCTCTCGGTGGCTCTCCATCTTGTCGTCCCTCCTGCTTCTCCGCCGCGCTCTTTCTCGCACTCTCTTCCCCGGGAGTCGCTTGAAAACTCGGTCAAAGTCTCGTCGCCGCGTCGTCTCGCTTTGGGAATTCGAAGGAAGGGTCGCGCTCTTCTATCTGCGTCGCACTTTCTCCCGCCCCTGTCTATCTATCTATCTATCTATCTATCTATCTATCCGTGGCCACCCTACTCCCTTCGCATCGCGCACACATCTTCTTCCCGTCTCTTCTCTCTGTCGCCCGGGAACGAGGGCGCAAGGTTGCGTGGGAGTGCTATGTGGGAGTAGCATGACGCGCAACCAAATTTGAAACGCTTCGCCGATCCCGTTGGAATTTTGCATTTCGCTCATGGTTTTTGGCTGCTCTTTTCTCTCCGCCACCGCCGCTCGACCTCTGTACCCGCACAGTCGCGGTTTCCAGCCGGATCGAAGTGCCGTTACCTCCCGTAGCCCACGAGAGACGCCCACGCGCTAAAGAGTCGAATTTCGAAAATGCCGGAATGCGCTATCACTCTCTCTCTCTCTCTCTCTCTCTCTCTTTCTCGCGTTTCTCTTCCTCCTCTCTCCCCTCTCCCGCTCACCACTCGATCTCGGGCTCGAAATTTACGCGCTTACGACGACGCGCCAAGTCCGCCAGCTGAAAACTACGAGCCTGTACCGTTTTACCTAACCCACCTACCTAACCGACGTCGAAACGATCGTCGGAGCGAGGCGAATTTATAGCTCCTTAAGCGCGCCCAACACCGCCGCCGCCGCCGCCGCCGCCGCCGCCGTCGAGTCAAAAACGCTGAATGTTTAATCGCGACGAGCACCAACGATTGATCGTGGCATTAGCCGCGCCGGCCAATTAGGCCGCGTTATTAAGGGGCATCCCGCGATTATTGCGCGATTGCCGCCGCGCACCGTTCGCGGGAGGGTAGAAAAAAAAGAAGCAAAACAAGGATCGGACGAAAAGGGCGAACTGAAGCAATTTCGCGGAATTAGCCGACGCGCAATCGAATTTTCACGGTAATGACGCAAGCGCCAGATAAGAATTTCGGTATGACGAGGGGTGACGCGCGCGGCGGCGGTGAATCCGCAGAGGAAACTACATTCGGCTGGAAATTGCGTGGGTCAGGTTTTCGAGCAGGGAGATGGATGCCCGTCATAAAACTGATCGATTCGTTCGCCGAGAAGAAGAGAAAGGGAGAGAGGGTGGGAGGATTCGCCGCGTCGGCGTCGCTCACAATCAGACATATACGGGAAGAATGCGATACGCCTCGAACGGTTGATTCGGCCAGAGGTTTCGTCGGTCGGTAATCATCGGTCGGCATGACATGCCGCGAGCGATTCATTTTCTTAAAACCAACACGTAAAATCGTTACGGTCTCGCTCGAGTCTTTTATCGGCTACCTTGATTTGTGAACGGGCTGAAATTGATCGTAAATTAGCCAGATGGCGAATTAACGAGTAAATTGGCGGTGATAAACTAGGTGCGTGTAGAGCGTCTGGCCGCTGCCACGGCGGAGCGGTTTGCCTTGACTGCGACAAATCACCATTTTTTTTCGCCCAGCCAGACAACGTACGGCTGGCTACGCGAGACGGCAAAAACCTTCCTCACCGATTTCGTCTCCGCAACGCGTCTTGCCGAACGCGTGTCCCGTGATCGATGACTGACAGAAATATTTTGTCACTCCAGTCAACGCGCAGCTTAGAGGCAGATCGCGGCTTCGGATGTTCAGCGAGCAGACCTAAACGCGCGGAGCGCACTGAGAGAAAGTATATCGCATATCCGGCGCTGGTCGCTGTCACTTTGCCGAATCCAGTGGCAAACGAACGGCGTACACGAGGTGAGAACACGGCAAACAAAATAACTCCGCTTACGACCCATTCACGCTTTTCGCGGCCAGGCGATGTATAATGGAGGCGCAGCGGGGCAGAGGGTTTAAAGCATTTCGCGCGAGTTGCCGATATTGACTTTCGAAGTCACTCTCCCTTTTTTTTTTTCGGTGAAGCTGCGAGGGTGAGCTGATGGGAGAGCGGCAAAGGGGGTTGGACAAAAAAAAAGCACACACACACGCGCGGCGAAGAGAGAACACTATCGCTCGAACGACTAGCGGTAGGTCAGGACCGCGAGGAGCGAGATGGATACAAATCATAAAATTTGATTGGGCCGACCTAGGCCGGGGAATACCCGTTGTGTATCCGATATATCGACTCGCCTCGCGTATTCTCCGCGTATTTCCGTCTCCACGGCAAAAGAGAGTGGGGGCGGCGAGGTGGGGCCGAGCGGGGAAGCGTGTGTAACACGTCGATTCATTCATCAGTTTTTGCTCTTCGCCCGCTAAAAGGCGACCCCGTCAATTATTTTAGACCCATTGTTTATCCGAGACGAGCCCGTTCAGGGTTAGCCGGCGTGCGTCGAGCTTTGCTCTCGACCTTCGATTCTCTCGACGCTTTGTTTTTTTTTTGAGAACAGAAAGAATAATTGCTCGAGAGAGCGATTAATCGGTGTGATTGACGGTGAGAAACAGATGAGATGCGCCGCACTTTTCTCTACTGGTACCAGCTCTGTCCTGTCGGAAGAAAATGCAGTAGTTGCGTTTGTTGGGAAGGAAAATAGTTATTGTTTGTTTTGTAGAAAGAAACATTATTTCGCGGCGTTTTACAATGCCCTTGACGATAGAAGTGCGTGTGAGCATGCATGTATAAAATGAGTGCTACTTTCCGAAATTATGAAAATCGAAGGCAGTTATCACCCCGCCATATTACCATCCCTCTCCCCCAACATTTTTCCATAATAATAATAGAAGCGTAAAACAGTAGCGATACAAAAAATAGATGGGAAAGGGGCGAAAAATACGGCAATTGGCCAGCTAGGCTCGTTGGCCATTTTCGGGTGACGCAGCGTTTACGGCGCTAAAGCGAGAGTTCGGTATGACGACAGCTCTTCCCTTATTGGCGAACCAACATGCTCACGCCGAGATTCGGTTTCACCCCGACGACGCGACGCCTCGGCAAGTTCTCGCGAGGTCGGTGCACGCTTCATTTGAATTACATGAAAATCGAGAACGCTTCTTAAGGGGTGTCAGAAGTGAGACGGATAGGAGAGGGGGGAGAGGAAAGAGAGCGGGATCAAGAGAAGTTGGGATGGGTGGGAAGAAGAGATGTGGCTCTTGATCGGGGATCGATCGATTGCCGCTACAGATTCGAGGCGAGATTATCGCGCCTCGACCGCAAGTTGTCGGTCCTCGAGAGAACACCGACGACGTCGGTGGTGACGGCGCGGCGAGACGAAGAAGGGACGCTGCTTTCTTCAGGAGTCTTTGTCTACTGTAAAACGAGGATAGTTGAATGAGCGAGACGACGAGAGTGAGTAGAGAGAAAGAGAGGGAGAGAGGCGGGGGCGAAGGGACAGTGCGAAGGGCGGTGAGACGGGATGGGGTCTCTTCAAGAGTCAAACGACGAGAGATTATTCCCGGCTTCTCGGCAATCGCGATGCTGATGGATTAGCTTACAGAGTCGGCTTAACGAGGAATCGGAGGAGAAAGTCGTTAGAGGTAAGAAGGGCGAAAAAGAGGGAGAAATATTTATTGAGTACCGGAGTCCGGGGTCCCTCTGGCAACGCCACAAAGGAAATACGCACCGTCGCGTCGGGACGCATATTTAGAGTAATCAATTATCGGCGGGGTCTGACTGGTAATCTTCGAACTCATCTACTTTATGTTTAAAGTATTTCCGAAGGACGACGTGCAAACAGAACACGAGTGGCAATCTTTTCCCCCCAATCGCCGGCGAACCTCTCCGCACTGTGTAACTAGCCGTGAGAACGTAAGCGTCGATCGAATCGATATGAAGCTCGCAATCGAAAGAACGAAAGCGTGTCAGTATTAATTGAAGCAATTTTGGGCGTGTTGTCAGGGTAGACGCTGTAACAAGCGTGTCCGAGGAGCGGAGGGAAAGGAGAATTAAATATGGGAATAGCGGAGGTATCTCCCGGTACTCTCGCAACATCGTGAGGGTTTAATTAAATCTTTAACCCAGATCTGTCAGGCCATTGTACGCGTATCTGCGATATCTAATCTTCGAATGAAATTATAATGACGGTTAAATTTGACGTTGCGCAATTCGGCACACTCGGGATATTCCCGGCACGCCTCGGCCGCGCAAAAATCGTGGCGGGCGGGATTCATTAGCCGGGAGCCGGGAGCCGGGAAGCCGGTAGCGTGGAATTTGCGCACGGCGCGGCCGGCGCGGTCCTGTTAGGACGGCAATTTATTTATCGGCGCGTAAAAGCGAAGGACGAGGGGGGTGGAAAGTAGGGTACGGGCAGGCAAAGGGAAGACGTCCATCCCTGCGAGTGGTCGTAGGTCAAATTATCGTCGACCCAACGACTTTACGATCCTCGTCAAGCGCGGAAGGCGTACCTACTCTCCCGCGCTCAGGACGCCTCTGCGTAAATCAATAAATCACCTTTCGAAGGGATCACGGGAAGACGTTGGACGCGAAAGCTCACTCGCTTCCCCTTTCCCTCTTTCGCATCCCTGCTTTCCCTTTTACGCATCTCCTTCGACTTTTCACACTTGCCGCGACGTCGGCCACCCCCTATCTGTGCACGGCGGAAGAAAAGCACAGCCGGGTATCGTGACACGAGTTAGCGAAGGTCGTTTCGTCGCTGGGTCGTCGCCTTCTTCATTGCCCAGTAACCCATTCAATTGCGTGCACGTCAAGAGTCTAATTGCACAGTTCGGCGCTCGCAAGCGCACCTTTCGTATAGACCTCGCGCCGCAGGCGCTGCACGTGAATCGATCACCGGCATGGATTGATTTGGCCAAACACAAGAGACGGTGCGTGCTGCGAAAACGGACGTTCTCCGTCGTGCTACACACGTGACATAACCGTGCCACTTTTTGCGCGCACGGCATCTGCCAATCAAGATCCGCTCGCTGAAACGAAGCAGGACCCCCAACTATAAATAGTAAATAGCCACGTCTCAAAGAAATATCCCGCTTTCTTTCGTCCCAGTCGACGCAAGTAGACTCTCGGCGTCGGCGTTGCCATTCGTTTTTCTTTTCACGCTCTCGTATTTCCAACCGCTGTTGCCTTACCCTTGCCTGCAGGAATAGATGAACCCGAAGCAGGCGCTTACGCGTCCACGTATGCCTTTATTCCGGGTTCGTGTGCACGTATTTATGGACGCGCGCGTACATGGCCGCCATCGAACCACACACATAAACACACAAACGTCGGTGCATTGCGCACGGAGAAATAGGTAGGAGCACGAAGCGCAGTAGAGTGTGCCCGTCTGTTCCTTAAAGCAAATGGGGTCGAGTCGGCGGCGAAGGAGGGGTGGTGTACCGCGGGTGCACGTGCTAGGGGTCGACAGTTTTATGAATGGGGACCACACGTGGTTCGAACTTCGAACACTTCCCGATACGCAGTGTACCGCTCTGCGAGGGGCAGTTAGGCGAATAAAGAAAAAAGCGTCAGAGAGAATGGGAGAGGGACAGAGAGAGAGAGAGAGAGAGAGAGAGAGAGAGCGTGAGGAGAGGAGACATACGGCGGGAGAGGGTAGACGTGAGAAAGAGAGGGGAAGGAAAGGAGAAGGGAGGACGAAGCGGCGGAACTCGGTCGTCTACCCTGTAATTTATAACTGGAAACTCGGAACTGCGGCGCGACCTAAGGCGATATGTCGATTCCGCCCAAGGGAATTCCCTCGCGCTTTGCCGAAGGTCATTCGACCTTCGACCGGAATCGATGCCCGCTTTGGCGATCGCTTCTCTTTCTCTCCCTCCCGACCTTTCTCCTACTCCTGCCCTAACCTCTTCTTTTTGTCCCCCATTTTCTTCCCTCTTTCGAACTCTGCCGTTTATCTGTTTTAAAGGTTCAACGTTTATTCTATTTCCCCGACTCGGGTTATTATTGCTCATCATACTCTCGCTCCGTTCTGTCGCATGTTTTGTAATTACGATTATTAGCTCGGCAACGTTTTACTTATTTCGTCGTTTCTGGCCATTCGCAATATCCATTACTGCACGCACACCTTCCGAGACCGCGCGGTCTACGTTACTCTGGGGTGCATAACAAATATCCGTCTATTATGTTTATTTTTAATGCGTACGGCTTATTGTTGTTCTTGTGGGATTCATTCCAGTAGCATAAATGAAGTCCTCTGTCCCGCTTTATCAACCCCATCTGTTTCTTCCCCGCCTGTATTCTCCCGGCACGACGTCTATTGTCGCCTCTCGTCCTCCAGAAGGCCAACTCGGACGACAGCTTAGCGCGACGACGACCAAGTTTTTCTTTCACTGCAGCATTTCGGAGAAACCTTGATTTTGCGCCTACGCACGGTCAGCCAAATCGTTTGGCTGCCTCTACCCTTTGCGCTGTTCTTTAACGCCTCTTCGTAGCTCACTTTAAATTGGTACGGTTCGTGCCGGGCATTGTTTCGATTCAACGTTCGTGCCGCAGATTGTTTCGATTCGGCATTCACCGAATGCGCATGATTTTCGGAATTCATGCGAATGAACTTTTTGCGAGCTTCGCTGCTGGCGGTACAAGCCCAGGATGTTCATTATTTCATAAATCACACAAAGTTTCGGATCGTTTGAACACGATGCGATCGATTAAGAATGATCCTTTTTTGAGAGCGCAAGATCTTTCGTCGATCGAACGATTGATTGAGAGTGCATTTTCAGACTCCGGCGGATCGTTCAAAGGAAACGTACATGCCGTAAAATACTCTTCCGCGCAAGACGAATATGTTAATAAATGTCTTTGAGCCGCACGTCGAGAAAAAGCGTTGTTCATGAAGGGAGATACTGAGAAACGGAGAAGAACAAGAGGAAGAGGGGGAGAGAGAGAGAGAGAGAGAGAGAGTCGCTTCCGACTTCGAGAACGTCGACGACCCTGCGAGCCGCGGGGTTATTATTTGGCTCGTAAATTTTTATTGCTCACGCAGGACTCCTTTTTTACGAGGGCCATTACGTCGTTGGCACGTAAGGTCGTGCCAGCCACTCTTCTCTCCCCGACCCTTGTTTTTCCTTTTCCTTCGCTCTTCCTCCGCGTCTTTCCTTTTCCAGGCTTCGCCGCGGCACAGATAGCTACGTGTTATGCGCGCGTATAGGTCGTGTAGTACGGCAGGTCCTGGGCTGTACCTGCTCTCGAAACCACGCTTTAGGTTTTCGGTCTCTCCCTTTTGCCGTTCTCTTTGCCGAACCGACGACGGCTTTGGGGGAGGGGGGTACCGTCGGCGAACTTGGCTGCACAGCGGAACTGAAAGCAATGGCAGAGGAAGTAGTGCATCTTTCAAAGTCACCGTCGAATCGAAACGGTCGAACTACATTCGCCCGCTGATTTTCGGCTCACTCGTTTTGCGTGCGCATCCTCGACGAATGGTCGATAGAAATCGTCGATCTAAAAAGGGGCGTAAAAGTTGAGCGCGCACGAACGTAAGAGCGAAGCTACGTGACTCGGAGAAATCCATAGCTGTACGAAGAGTGGCAGCATTTTTTCGTGCGATTTCTTTGATTCGAGCCATCACGGGCGCAAAAATATCATCAGCGCACTGATCGGAGGGTGTACACAGGTTTCCGCTTTGAAGACAGCGAGCGGCGAATAAGCGTGGCAATTTGCAGGCCGAAGCGCCTCAGAGTTAATTATTACCCACTGCACCTGCCAATAACGTCTTGCCATTTCTCGCTGAAGCCTCCGCGCGCACCCCTCTCACCCTCCTGCCGTCATCCGCGACGAATCTTTAAGGCGTCGCGCACACTTCCGAGCCAGCCCTGACGAACGACGATCCGCGCGCAGCGTGCGTTTCTTTCGCTTATCCGTCGTTTTTCACGAGGCAACCTATTGTCCCCGCAAGTCCGAATAAGCCGCAACGCCCACGCCTCTGCCCACTAACGACGACGACATCTCTCGTCCAGACAAAAATCGTTGTCCTTTCCTTCCCTCGCGCCGCCGATGCTGGTGTAACGCGCTCCGGATAACAGAGGATACAATCGAATAGAGCGAATGGGTAGAACGCCTCGTGCTCTAGCGGCGCACAAACACACACAGAGGCAACGAGCGCGATGCCTTACCGAGATCGTCGACGGAGAACCGGAGAATCGGAGAACTAGAGAGCCAGAGCCGGAGAGCTCCACCGCTCCGTGCTTCCTTTTTTCTTTCACGGTCCACAGGGGAAAAACCTCTCGCCCCTGTCGGGAGAGGACGAAATCGTCCGTGAAACGAGTCTTCTCGCAGGTACGCCCGCGAAAAAGGATTTTCGATAATCCGACGAGGGCAGGCGAGGGTGGCGCGGGAGGCTGCTGCTGCTGCTGCTGCTGCCGCTGCCGGAGGAATCGGATGGTCGACATCGTTGTGCTGCCTGACCTAACCTAATGCTACGGTCTCTAAGGCCTCCTAGTGTCTCTCTCTCCCCCCTCCCCTCCCTCACTTTTTCTCTTCTCACTCTCCGCCCTTTTCCCTTCCCCCCTCTCTCTCACTCTCTCTCTCTCTCCCTCTCGAGCGCGCAAAAACGTCGGCTTCGCGCAACAATGAAATAGTTCGGCCGGGAACTGACACGACAAGGGAAAGAGAGAGAGAAACAGAGATAGAGCAAAGAAAGAAAGGAGAGGAACGGACAGGAGCGAAAGAGAGGACGAGTGGCACGGAACGTGAAAGGAAGAGAGAAAATGAGAGACAGCGCGTTTGTGTGTGAGTGCGAAAGCGAGAGAGATAGAAAGAGAGAAGGAGAGAGAGAGAGAGAGAGAGAGAGAGAGCGGGAGAGAGGGAGAGAGAGCGGTGGTTTTTCGTTATCGACATTTTCCACAGCGCGTCAAGGTCTGCGTGAGAGTACGTGCGTGAGCCTCTCTCGTTGCCCCCTTTAACCGTGTGTGGGTGTGGGTGCTCCCGACGGTGTGTGCGCGGAAATTTGTCTACGTGTGCGCGTCCGTGTCGATGGCTCTGTATACGTACATACCTATAACTATATATATATATATATATAGTTATATATTATATATATATATACACACATATACATATACACGCGCACAGACATGTACATAGACGTATACATCCGTTCGTGTGTACGTCGCTGTATGTCGCTGAGTGTGTGTGTAGAGTTTTCTGGAGGTTTCCCCTAGCAACGAGCAGCAGCACCAGGACCAGCCACAGCCCGGCTTAGGGGTAGCTACGAACCTCACGCGAAACCTGGTTGCCAACGAGATCGGTATACCTCTACGTACGAATTTAGAGATAAAGGAAATATCGAGGATTTGCGAGGGTGAAATGTTTTTTCCCCGCGATCGTGTCTCTCACTCGCGCACTCTCAAACTCTCAACCCCTGTCGCGTTTGCTCGTTTACTCCCCCTCCCTACACTTTCTACCGTCTCTCTCTCTCTCTCTCTCTCTCTCTCTCTCTCTCTCTCTCTCGTCCTTTCTTGCTCTCGTCTCGTTTCTCTTCCGCGCGATTGGTTCAGCTTTGCGCAAGATCGTCGCGAATCTCAGAAAGAAGCTGCAATAATAATTCCGAGGCCTGCCTTAACACAAAATGATTTTACACCTAGACCAAAGGCCATCGAATTGCCCATTGCCGTGGGCGATGCGGCTGTTTATCGGCAAACTTAACACGTCCCTGCGGCGATCGTAAAAAACCGTAAGTCAGCCGTACCACACTCTTTACGGCAGGCGCACAAAGGAGAAGGGAGGCAGAGAGGCGTAATGGAGTCACCGGAAAAGCTTAATACGCCGATAATCGTCATTAGTCCGAGACTGACAATGTTTTATTAATTGATCGATCGATTTTCAACGATTCAGACGGTGAGGGACAACGTCGCGTTAAGGTTTTTAAGTTGTAATCGTCGTCACGTGCGACTGACACCTGCCTGGACAATATTTTATTGATATCTTTCGGTCGTTAACGTCACCGCTCACGATTGACGTCCACGACAATCCAACAAAGCGCGCGCGCGCGCGCGCGCATCGAAAGTCGCACTTTCGCCAGGGGGAAAAGGGAGGGGCGAAAAACGAGAGCAGGGGCCGGCGCGGCGTGGGACAAACAATTTTACCGTGGGAAGACTTTAATGCCTGCGATCGATGATCGAGTCGAAGGAGGCGCGTTTTGAGGGCCACGTGCTTCGGCCCCGGTGGCATTTCTTTTTATTCGCCATCGATTTTCGTTAATCGAGTGCCGCTCGAATTGCGGATAGGCGAGAGCGTTTTGACGCGAAGAACAGGCGACGCGGGTAATGGGACGGCCGGAAAGATGCGAGTGCAATATGTACATTCGTCGATCTTTCGCCTCGCCCCGCTCGTAGGCCTGACAGGTGTAATTCGTGGAGCGTCGGGTGGGCACGCCGCGAAAGAATTAATGGGAGCGCGGCGAAGCAAAGGCGGGCGCATTGTCCGATAAGCGTTTCGAATCGATAACTCGATAATTCCGGTGCCCATATCGCGGCTTCTCTCATCTCTCATTGTCGACGCGGCGCACTCGAGCTCGGGCGCGCGTGTCTTCTTCAAAGGACTTTTCGGCTCGAAGGAACGGAAGCATGCACGGCGACGATAGCGAGCGGTATCGTCGGCCGACGGCCTCGCCGCTGTAACGTGCACGAACGTGAAGTTTCACCGGCACGGGAAGAGGGGACTTTGTTTTCAAACATATTCTATTCGCCGTGGTAAAAAGCACGGGGCTCCGATTTCACGAGGAAAGCTCGCTGAATTCGGTGGTATTTGCGAGAGCACCGCTGGTAACTCAATCCGAGGAGTTTCGGGGAAAAGTGTTGTATTACCGGGCGTGTTATTTCTCTGATCCCAGATCATCTTCATTCGCGGCACACCCGGGCGCGGGTCAAAAATTGATCAGGCACTTGAAAGAGCCGGGCCGCGCGTTGTCGGGACATTAAAATCGTATCGCGTAATATTTCCCGCTCGGCAAACATCCCGATCGACCGCGACGTCGTTCGTCCTGCCCGCTCCATATTCGTTTCAGGGTAATTGCGAGTAAAGCCGGGACCAACCGCTGCGGTAAAAAGAGTTTTTCGCGGCTGCAAAATTGTTGAGATCGTTCGCGCCGCAATTGAATCGCGACGCGTTCGCTGTCGCTCCTCTCGCGCTTCTTTTTCGCTCCGCGTCCGCCCGTGATCATCGACGCTCGTCGTCTGTTGTCCCTGCCGCTGAACGAGCCGAATCACTTCGCGAACGGGGCCAAAAATTATTCCATCGATGAGGGCGGAACATTTTTCCGTGCACGTTGCTCCAAGCTCTCGCTAGGAAAGAGAGAAAGACGAAAGTGAGGGAAGGAGAGAGACGTATTCTCCTTGTCTCTCTCTTTCTCTCCCCCTCTCCCTCTAACCCTCCCGACCCCTCTCGTCGTCATACTCTTCCGTTCCACCCATATCCACCCCCTCCTTGCTCCACCCCTGCCAACCGTCCTAGTCGTTTCGAGCAAGTACTTCTATGTACCAAGCATCTCCTACACGCTACCCTTATATACGAGTGTACGTACGCACGCGTACACAGAGCCGTTCACATACACGTATCCCCCTGTGTATTTACCTTCATCGCGGAACACATAAGCGGTCTATGTGCAAGGCCGGGGCCCGCGGTACATAGGTCCGAGCACCACATAAAAAGTACATAGGGGCAGGTATAGCTCCGGCTGGAAATTATTCCGAGTACTTTCGAATTAGCGCGTAGATGCGAGCAGTGCCGGTGCAACGTCGTCATGGGCGACGAGGAAAAGCTGTCTGCCCGCCGCTTTTGCCTGCAGCTTACCTTCAGCTCGCATCTAGTCCGCCTGCATAGCTCGCCTGTTTCCTTTCCTAGCCCCGCACATAGTGAGTGCTCGGAGTTTTTCGCGTTTTCGAGCGTCGTTGCTCCGCAGCACCAGCGCCCGGCCCGGCCCGGCCCTCGTAACCGTGAGAAATGCATTCGAACGAGTGCGTTCTCGCAATGTTGCCGCGCTCCCGTCGTCCTCGTCTATCTGGAGGATGCCAAAACTACGAGTCGGGTCGGCGGACGGACGGAAGCTGTTCGCAGCGGAAGCGTACGAGAGACGGTAGTCGGCCAATATGTGCATCGTTTCTCTTCGCGTTATTTCTTATAAACCCACGGACAGCCGCTTTCCGCGAGAACTAAAAAATCATCGTGGCCGCCCCCTGTGGAAGCGCCCTTTTTTCCTTTCACGTTGATCAACGTGCTCTCCTCGACCGACAAACGAAGCGTTTTTCTTTCCTGCTAAGTTTTCAACGCGAAGATTCGCCGGACTAACGACGTGCGCGCGATATGCATGCGGACGACTGCGTTTTAGTAATCGACGCGGCCCGTCGCTGCGTTCCCGTTTGGTCGGAAAGTACGCAGAGACGGACACAGACAGTACGGTCGGGCGAATGGATGGACGGATGGATGGATGGATGGATGGATGGATGGATGGATGGATAGATGGATGGATGAACGACGCTGCTCACGGGCGACATGCACGGGACCCGGTCTCTATCCAACGTTCTACAGTGCACGGAATCGGAATGCATCCCTCGTCCCCGTCGTCTTCCCGAACTCGCCGGAGCCCGACTTTCGACGTGCGTTAAAACAGGCATCCGCGCTTGGCCACTTTTAACGTTAAACGATCTTTCCCCGCGGTCACCGTAAATATATCCTTTTGCGCCGACGAACGCTCTGTTCGGAGTTTAACCCCATTTTACGCCCGCCGCCAGATTCAGGAAAGAGCCACAAAATTGGCGAGAAACATTCTTACCGTCCGACAGAATCTTCGACGACGGCCTCTGCCTCTCCCCCCTATCGTTAGCCTCGGCCCGATTTTTCTCTCGCAAGACGAAGCCGCGAGCGGCATTCTCAGGAAAGCAGCAGAGACCGCGAGAAAAATTCTCACGATTTAATTCGCGAGAGTAAAGCTCGCTTACGATGAAAGCGCAGGGATCCTGCGCAACTTTGCAACCGCCCCGGCAAACGTTTCTCCGCCCTACTAAGTCCTTTGCAAAGTTAACTCGATTTTTTACTTCCCCTCGGAGCCCTCGGAAAGCTCCAAAAATGTAGCGATCCTTCGTAATTCAAGTCACGCAAATGAGGCGGGGATCTAGGCCGGGCCGCGTGTACACGCCTAAGTCCCGTGAAACCTGCCACGCCAAACCTAGTCTCTTTACTGCAGCCCTTTGCATCCCTCGCGCACCGGTCTGAAAATCGTTCTCGGAAAAGCGGCATAATTTCCTGAATGCACATTCCATTTCCGTCGAGAGTTAACAAACGACGAGAACGATGGCCCTCGGGCGTGCCCAGGAAATCTGCAGGACTCGTAATAGGAGTCAATCGGCCGGCGCGGCGGTTTGTTTAATCGAGGAAAAACGTCAATCGCCGATTGTTTTTCGCGGCCTCGGGTCTCGACGGCCCGGCGCGCTCCTTCTCACAGCTGCGAGCTCGAACTGAACGCACCAACCTCCCAACAGACTGAATCCGCGTCGTTTCACGCGCCCACGATTCCCATCAGTATCGCGCACACACACACAGACACACAGCCCCACGCGCTCTCCAACCGCTTTATTGTCTTTTAATGCATCCGAGTATTTCAATCGCGCTTGCATAAATATCGCGCGCCCGGCGATTTCCATTTTCCGAGACGGAGTGCTTCTGAAAGGGCGCGGGACCGCGACCCAGCTATTATTTTTCCGGCAAGCTCGAACGTTGCCGACGCATCAATATCGTCGCTGCGCAGTGTATCAGAACGGGCTGGGCGGTTGTCTGTCTCTGAGATTTCGTTCGCGAGTACACCCTGCGTACGCGCGAGTGTGAAGACGAGCGAGAAGCCGGAGATCGAGGCATCAGGGAAGTGGCGACGAACGCCTTCTTCTTCTTCTTCGTCTCGTCCGTCGTGGCTGAGCGAGTTTGCTCGGAAAATGTCTTTTCATCGCGCGTCGATCGCGCGATATCCACCAGCCTCAGATCCTGTCGATGCTGTCAACCTTACTGCGAACAGCCGTCTCTACCTTCAACCGCGCGTCACACGTTGACGTTGAACATACAAAATCGCTGCGTTATAAAGTGCCCGTTACGTTGTCTGTACACTTTAGAATCCGTTCGCGCGTATATGTAAGGTCGGTCGTGGCGGTATGGAAAGAGTCAGTTGTCGGAAAAGCGTCCAGTAACAAAGCTGGCCGGCGTACGAAGACGGTCGCGTGCTTTCTTTCAATCGTTTTCGCCGAAAGGCAAAGATGGAGAGTGATGAGAAAAAGAGCTGGGAGGGCGGGCCACGTACGTTGCATCGCAGATGCATGCAGCGGCGATGCGAAAACAGGGTGGGGGAGGAAGTAAAAAGTGCGGTCGAAGGTATTTCCCGGCGTTGCATTATGCACGCACGGGTCGGACAGGAATTTCGGCACGAAGTCACGTTTCTCGATAATAAATGAGCGCGCGACTTAAAGATTCTTCGTAAAAGGAGAATGCGACGCGCGTGGCAAGTGACTTTCCGTCGCGCGTCGGCGGGTAGTTGACGGGCGATGCTGGAGGGTGCTGGAAAATGACGGGGCAGAGAGGAAAAGCTGCCGAAAGACGAGCGTGCCGAGAATGATTCTGACGTCTCGCGTGGAGAGATAAATTTAAAGTCCGTCCTCTCGGGCGTTTTATCGGACCGTAAAGACTCTACCGGCGGCTATGTTGTTTACGCCGTCCCCTTCCTCGACAACGCGGACTTGATGCGTCGCGCGTCGTAGGCAAAATCTCGGGATCACCGACATCCTCGGCAACGCGAGAGCGTCCTCGCGTCCGACCTTCCGCAGCGCGGCTCACAATCAGCTGCTCCGAGAACTTCCAGCTCGATCTTGTTTTCCCGGTAACGGCTCACGCGGAAACCTCTCTCTCCCGCGCGCGCGCAAATTTGTCCGGAGGACTAATTGGATGAGCAAACAGCACGGTAATTCCTGACGTCCTCCCGATCTCCTATTTTTTACAAAGCTGCGCGACTACACGTGGATAAACTCCGGTGGTGTCTCGCAGCGCCAAACGCCGGCGCCGCGCCGCGCCGCGGGGCTTTGTCGTTTTTCACAAGCCGATCGTCTCGATATTTAGACTTGCAAACAAACTCGCGCAACGCGATTTTCTGCCCGAGACGTCGCGGAGAATACGGCTGTGCCGCTCCAGTTAACAACTTTCGGAGCACCCTGTACGCGCGGCCGTATCGATTGTCCCGCCGCCGTTACAACGCGCTGTCCTCCTCAACTTTCGTGAATGACGGACCGTATAATCGCGCGGGCAAAAATTCATCGTGCCTAAAGCGGGCAAAGAAAGAGAGAACGCGTCGGTGCGGGTGTAGGCACATACTTGCCAACCGCATTTACCCCGTGCTTGTCTAATTAATTCAGGCGTAGATAACGGACGGATGCTCTGCCTTTTAACGTGACGCAACGCTTACATGCACTTCTAGTCGCTGCACAGGGTCTACGAGAACGAAATTTGCAAGTCCACGCGGTCCTCGCGCCATGTTTATGCTCGGCGGGCAGATAAGAGGCGATAAGCGGGGCATTAGAGAATGAATTCTCGTATCGCGACAGTCGATGCACGAGGAGAACAAGGTCGATGATTTGAGCTAACTTTGACGCGGCGCGACAGAGTGTAGCGTGGGCGGAGACATTTTCCGGCCAGAACTGGCCGCGACGTTTTCCCGGGATTGCCGCATTATGAAGAACCGACGGACGGACCTTTGCGGCGAAGAAGCAGAAACTCTTTACTTTCTAAGCATTTTCATTCTCGGCGACGGAAAGCGAGTTACGACAGAACGTGGCAGAAATTCTTTGTAGCGTGTAGCGTGCAATATTGATAGAGTCGTCCCTAGATAATAGCAGCTGGCGGTTTGCGCGCGGTATGCAATTTTAGAACAGGAGAGTTTTAAAGTCGACGCACGTTACGAATAATGTACATACGGCGCCGGCAAGTGAAGGGTGGGTTTTTTCTCTCCAATTACGGTAATTACGATAGTTGTGTTGCGAGCGTTATTAAACGCGCGTCCGTCTTCTGCCGACTTCCTCGGAGAAGCCTCACGTATCTCATCAATGTCACCGAATGCTCGCTCATAAAGCGGAAACGCTGCATTAGTCATTGAAGATGTCAATTACAGAATTTCAAAAAACGACCCTGCCACTTGTCACTTTCCCGAGGACGTAGGACGTAGGTGCTCGCGGTGGCTTACATAATACACGCCGCTTGACTATATATGTATTTTACTAATTCCTTAGCACATTAATAGAAATGTATCGAAAATCTTTAACCGTGTCCTAAGGAAACTGGCGAGCTTGCCGGGTTTTGTCAAAGACAGGAATATTTCTTAAATTCCAATGAAGAGAGAGAGGAGGGGCAACGATATGCAGAAGATTCGTGTTAGGCGAAAGTTAAAGTTTTAGTGCGCGGCGCGTCAACATGCAGATTGACGGGAGCGTCAAAATGACAGCAAGCAAAATGGTTCGACAGGGCTTTTCGACTTTTGTTTCAGTGTTTCAGAGGGATAACCGCGAAAGCAAGGGCAGCGGGTGGACAGCGGTGCGGCGGAGGCTATAGGCCCGCCGCAATGCCGTTTGTTTGATAAAACTGCAATGTTTATATTTAGTCGCGAGCAGAATACATTTGCCGGATGCGTCAGCGTTGCCGGACAGCCCTAGGGCCGTGCTGGCCGCGTATCGAATGTTACCCGAAAGCGACAACAACATTCTGCGAGCACTCCCGCGTATAGTCCGAACCCCTGACGTCAATGGTTCATCGAATGACTTTCCCCAGTGTCGGGTATCAGAGCTTTTAGACTCCATCCATGAGTAAACCAATCCCGATGACTGCAAGTGTATTACTGACTATTATACTGCCATCCCCACCCTCCCGATCGTGGCTATACCTCGCTCAATCCACCCTCCGCGCGCCCATCCGCGCTCCCCGTACTCCTTCCATCCCCTTCGTGTGACAGTGTGTGCCCCTTTCGTATCGCGAGTGTGTTCCCACACGAGCCCGGCCGTGCGCCTCTGCTGTCCATGGGCGCACGTCCGTGCGAGCGACACTTGTCCGCCGGCTTGCCAGTGTGCGGCCTACGTATACGGCCGCGTGCGCGTTGAATGGGAATTGAAACGATTCATCGTTTAGTCGTAAAGCGTTTATGCTATCGAACGATAAATTCCGCATCGACAAGCTCTGCTTCCGATCGCGCGCGCGTTAACAATCGGCGCGGGATGATCCATGTTACAGAATGTTCCTGTGACCGTACCGCGCACCGTAAGCGGCGAACGTTATTTTTTCCGCGTCGCGCGTCGCGTTGCGTTTCGGAGGAATCCGCCGAGTCGAGCGTGGAGCGCGAGCCGGCAATCTTCGCGCGACGGGACGTGCTCGATTCTCGGGACATGAGCTGCAACCCCGCGCGGGACAAGAAAACCTACCTATGCATATATATATAGCGGAGTGCGATTAACGTTTCGTCGGTAATGGTACCATAAAGCGTGTGCGGAGCCAGAAGTATGCAATTTACGCCTATTGAGGATTCAATGATCTTCCGCAGCTTAGAAGGGAACAGTTACGAGTGGCGGCTTGCGCGCTAAAAACATAAAATCCGTGGCGCGTTTGCCGTCCCATTCTTCGCATCGGCGTCGGTGCGGATTAAGAGAGTTAAGAGGGTACTTGGCGGCGTAACTCGCTGTTTATTTGAAGATCGAGCGGCGACGGTGAACTTGAGAGATTGAGCTTTGTGTACGGCTAATTTGCTTCCGCGGCATACGAGGCACAAGATGGGAGGGGAACACAGTGGAGTTGCAGTGGGGAAGGGGCCGAAGAGGGGATGGGGCGGAGAAGGAGGGCATAAACGGATCGCGAGTGGAGTTATGACTTCGAAGACGGGCATAGCTGCTAATTGCAACTTCCCATTAGGATAATCTCACCGCGTTGGATAACTGTGACACCGCGCACCACCTTCGCTCCCATAACGTTCAATAACGTCAAACTCCTTAATTGGCCGAGCCCGCAGCCGGAGCGGGAATGCTTTTACATCCGGGCCGGCTTATGTGCGACATTCTATGCGCTCGTTCTCCTTCGCCGACGTTTAACGTCCAGCAGATTCCCGATCGCCGATTTGCCGGGGTCGTCGGAAATTTAGGCGGCCCGCCGATATTAATGGCGCTCTCGCAAAAGATTTGCCCGCGGGAACGTGTCAATTATCGGAGTTCTTTCTTCCGCGCCGTCCGTTCAGCGTTCCGTGAAAATCGAACCTGTAGATGGGTCTTTTTTCCACGACTTAAAGAACCTGTCTTTGTCGAACACGCGCAACACCGCTTGGCGGCCTCGTTTCAATCGACCTTCACTTTCGTAAGACCGCATAAATTATCGTCTGCAGTGCACTCGAATGTTCTTGTTTCCGTTTGATCGTGCCCTATAGAAAAGGAATGCCGGGTCACCGGAGCCGTTTTGGCCTATTCTCATTTTTCTCTATCGCACGGCAGGGACGAGTGGCCGTACGGCCGCGAACGATTTTCTCTCGCGAAGACGTGCAACAAGTGCACGCGAAGTAGCATCCGGGATTATAAGTGGGAGTTAACAAAGGGTCCCAGAGTGCCTGGAGAAATCATTAGCGCGCGTTAGAGGGACCGCAGAAAAGTGACATCTATTAATTGTGACTCTTGAATCGATTACGCCGCTGTCCACGGGCGAGGAGAAGGGTCGCAATAAATGAAACACAATTTTAGTCGGCCGCGCTCTCTTGAACTGAATCCGTGCCACTTCGCGCACTCTACTCGAATAAATTTGTCCGCCGTCTTTACTGAATTTGTAAGAGCGGCCCGGAGAAAGGGGAGAAGCGGAGAGAGGAGAGCGAGAGAATGGCAAAGCGCGAGAGCACTTCGCGCCTTTCCGCGATAATTAAGTGCCGTTTGTCCGGGATTGAATGTCGTCATAGCGGTAGCGGCGATGATGGTGGTAGTGGCGATGGCGGTGGCGGATATACGCGCTGCTCGTAATTCGCATAAAACGGTTCCGCCGAATCACTCGGCTTTGGCTCGCCACAAAGCTCGTCGCGGCTCGCACGAGCACGACCGTACGCGAAAGACAGAGCAATCGAGGGAGGAGGCAGAAATGGAGAGAACGATCATAATTGGCGCGTGCTTATTGCCAGTACAATCAATTAAATAGCGTGCAGGCGCTCGCACGCACATTCGCTTTGCCGATGGCTTGGCTAATTACGATTCAGCGTTGACGGTTCTTTTGCCATCCCCTCTGCCCTACACACCACGCTCCCTATCCCGATCTCGTCGCCGCCGCTACCGCCGCCGACGCCCTCCTATTTTTTATTCAATTAAACACTCGACCGCAAATCTCGACGATCGCAAACAGGCTTCGTCGGTGGTATGACGACCGCGTCGAAACCGAGGCTCCGCCGGCAATACCAGCTAATTGTCCCCAAGCAGAAGAGAGGTCTCGTGCGACGATACCGTACACACTGTATAGCGAATTGAACGTTTCACGCCCGGGGGGCGAAAACGGACAGAAAGCCAGCGCGTGAAAGGAGTTTGCGCGCCCACGATTATATGCCCAGCCCCCGTGCCCCTGTCCGAAAACGCGGCCCAACACCTGCGCGTCGATGATGTTCGGAGCAATTACGACTATCGGCCGCGGCGGCGCCTTTTTTCCCAATTAAATGGCCGGCCGCGAATCCGCGGGATCGCGAAAAAGCCCCGACGCGATACACGTCTAATTACCGCCACTGTTCGCCGCTCGCTAATGACTGCGTCATTTTTAATTCGGTCATCCGTTTCCGATGCAGACCTCCTCCTCCTGCTTCTGCAGCGCCATTTTTCGCTTCGCCCCGTTGCGACGTACACGCGAAACGTCCAACGCCGAAACTGCACGATGATCACGTTATTACCTGACGGCGGACGAAACGCGAGATTTCGGACGGTCGTCGGCTATGTTGTTCACACGGCGCATTTCACAAGCCCCGCTCCCCGCTCATTACCTCGCCATCCATATATTTGTCATGCCGCCAGTGTCCCGACGTCCAGCGCGTCGAAGCCAATATAGTGCGCGGCGGGCGAATTTATCGAGTCCGCCAGGGTGAGGTTAATTAAAAATTTGCGTCGTCCCGCGCGCAAAGACAGAATTCTTCTCTGGGTACCGCTCGGCCGAAGTTTATTCATTTGGCGCGCCAGTAAGATTCGTTCGAACTTTTAATCATTACGGAAATGCGTGGGTACAACGAAAAGTGGCCGCATTATCTCGGGTTACCGCCGGCCTTTATAAGGGACGTTTTTCCCTTCGATAAGTACCCCCGGCCGAAGATACCTTCTAAACCAACTTCCACCTCGCACTTCAAACTTTTAATGAAATAAAAAGGAGAACTTCTCGGGAAGTTAAAGTCTTCTTTCTCAGCACTTATGAAATGTGACGTAATACCTTCATCCACTCGCCCCTCTCTATTACCCCAGCCTCATATTATGATCGTAAGTCCGAACGGCACGCTCCGCGAGAAAACGGGGTTTACCCCGACGCGCGACATCAAGAGTCAAATGACGAAAAGTGATTAAGATAACGCTGAAGGTACGCCCGGGGGCCTTGAAACCGTCGTCCATTGAATAGTTATCGCTGACTCGGTACCGGTTGTAAATCACCGATATGCTTGTTAATTATCGTAGGTACGTATTACGTTATCTGCGAGGACCATTGGAATTTGCGCAGTATAGCACGATGATGCCTGCCTACATTGTGCGGTTACTCCATCAAACCTAAAGAAATACAATATTATCACTCAATGGGTCATGGTAATCGTAAACTGAAACACGTAACGGTAAGGAACATTTCGATAGTCCGGACCTAGCGTAATACATTGAGTGCCACGCGAAAATCAATGGCGCCTTGCCAGACCCCACAGAAGCAATGTTCCTTACACTTTAGACACGTTTCTTTCATGTTCCTAGAAGGTTTATGGCGTATTGCGTATGTGTGTGTGTGTGTGTGTGTGAGAGTGTGAGAGAGAGAGAGAGAGAGAGAGTGAGAGCGTATCAGATTAATTAAATCACTAACTGCGACAGTTTTATGTAATTTGAAAAGCGAATACCGTACCACGTAATTCACTATACTTTATTAGGCAATAAGGTAAAAAAATAGGAAGTAAATAATGACATTTTTCATCTCCCAAATAGTTACTAAAAGCCACAGATTTCCGTGTTAATGAAAAACCCAAATACGTAATGGCCGACTTTTAAACAGACACCTGTTAATTGCAACTGTACAATCGTCGTCCACACGTTCGGATGACGAAGTCTCGTAGGAAGACCCGATGTCATCCTTTTTTGGATGATGCCGCGTTCAATGTATTAAACGTCCGTGAAGTAGCATCTATTAAGTTCGAGCTCGAATTACGCACGAACGGCCAACGCTCGGCCAACTAGGTGGACTTTGCCAGCTTCTCAGCTCATTTAATGACTTTGCTTGTCCAACATTTTATTCAAGATTAGCCGCGGTGTCAGCGGCAATTAATCTGAGCCTCAATGTAACGCGCCACAAACGAATGCCGCGGAATCAATTAAAACTAAGTCGGTCCCAGATTTGGCAACGACCGGTCGTCGTCGCGTGGAGCGAAAAGAAGGCAGCAAAGTTCCGGATTACGGCGCGGCTCAGGAACAGAGCTTGGTGCCAAGGTGTATGAAATATCTGCTTCTACGATTTCGGGCGTGCCATACGCGTATTTATTGCATCGCAGTCCACGACAATGTATGCACGGCCGCGAAATATGGACAATATCGAATCGTACGATAGGTATATTTTAACTCGCCCCGGCACGAGCTTCGACCGTGCCAAGTCTGGCGTACTGTGCCGCGCGCATTTCCCATCGCGCTGTTCAAAATCCACCGTCGCGATACTTCTTTCTGATTTATCGCCGCGAAATTTGGACTGCCAAGTCGAAGTCGAAGTCGAAGTCGCGCGCAAATTTCGACTGTCCTCCCTAGGAGGCTTGAGGCCGGTTCGGAGCTTAAAAACGATAAAAGGCTCGATATAAAAAGCGTGTGCGCTAAAACATCCGTCAATTCCTCTGTCCGCTTCTCTTGCTTTTCCATAATGATTTCGCGTTACCTGACTCATTGAGGGCGCAAAGAACTCTACGTTCCGCTCGTAACCCACCCTTCCAATCACGGACTCTAATGAGTTTGCTTCCTCGCTAAAGAGTGGGAGTGGAAAAAAAAGGTCAATAGATCCAGAATATTACACACGTTTCTGGTATTTCCGTCGGCAACGAGCGCGTAAAAGCGAAGGAAGAAATCTCTTTCGCTCGGGCGAATGGGAAGCGAGAATCGGAACTCTCTTTTGAGCGTACAAATGAAAGATAAAAAGCTCGTTAATCGGTATATGGGCATCCTACAGTCCCTGCGCCGCGGTTTTGTACGCGACGCACTCCACCAGACGGATTATTACGGTAGGTTTTCAAAGACGCTAAAACGCAGTTAATAAACGTTACATCGTGTTCGTTCGCGGGGGATTGAAATAAGTCTCGATTCTTGATAAAAAGCATGCGAGAAAAGAAGACGGAGATTTAAGCGACTCACCGCTAGGCAATCATCATCGAACGGAGAGGGTGTCCGGTTCATATCCAATCCTAGAATAAAGAAAATAGGCGATAAGTAAAACAGACATAATGAAGAAAGGGTGAATAATTGCGGGGGATAGCAGTGGGTGGACAAGGGAAGCGATAGTAATCATTCTCTAATTTTTGCTTCCAGGTCATACCCATCGCCCGTGCAGAATGGAGGACAAAACGGGACGACAATAAACTGCTCGGGTTCCCAGGGTAAGTTACCTATTCCCGTCGAAAATATTACGTTCAACGTAGCGAGCAGTCAGCGATGACGGTTGCGCAAATTCACCATGCATAAATGGAAATTCTGTATGAAACGCGAGCGCATATCAACGCTGATTAATTAACGGTGGAAAAAATTCCGGCGAAATTTTTTTCGATGAAATCGGCGATGCATTAAATTTATTGCTCGAATTCTCTCTTACAAATTACCCGCGTTCCGAGCGTGCACAGTGGCGCATAATAGACGAGTAATTTGGAAATATCAAATTTCAGCGATATTTGAAAATGTACGTAACGGGCGGAGCGCGACCGGGCGAAAGAGCAGGCCAATATTACATGACGCCGTGGAAGGTTCCGTTTGCGATGTAAAAATTGCCCGCATCATGACAATTTGCCGTTACAAAGGCTGCTCGTCACGGATTTTCGACAACTATGCTTTTCACCCCTGCCTGTCTCTGTCTCTCTCTTTCTCTCTTTCATCTCTCGTCTACAATTTCGCGGCGCCCGGTAAGGTCTCGTCGACGATACGCACAGGCGCAGGTACGACACAACAAAAAAAACGAGAGTGCGGGAACGAGGGAAGATACGAAAGGGGGGTAGGAAATATGTTTATCGCGTTCCGCGCTGTCAGAGAATCCGAGCAAATCGCGAATGGAAATCCGCGGGTAAAATCTGGCGCCAATTACAAGCGGCGGCATCTCTCGAGCCCCTGTCACTCATCGATGCATAGAATTTTGCTGTGGGTCAATTTAACCATTCCGCGTATCGCCGTGGCCAATGGTTTAATGCGTTTCGCAAGCGACGAGGTTTTCGCGCGGGCCGCCGATAAATCTTCCGTCGAACGATTAACTCGTTTCTCCCGAAGCTCCTTAGCTATTAAATTACCATTAACGATACCGCCGGCAATAAAGTGCGTTCGAGGTGATGATAAAGCGTACGAGAGGCTGCCCGAAGAGTTACACACGATAATCTCTTAAATCACCAAGACGATTCGTTTACTTAATTGGTCATTAACTTATCGCGAGCTGCTTCGAGCATTTTCCACTCGCGGATTACACAAAGTCCTCTCTTCACCTTCGTCTTCCTCTCTCTCTCTCTCTCTCTCTCTTAATTTTAATCGCGTCACGATTCGCGTAATTTTTCTTGAACTCCGATAATATAATTAAACGATGACTAAGCGCTGTGACGCGCAACAACGCATCAAAGCATGTCTCCTCGAACGCTCTTACTTCCGCGAGAGTGACAAAAATTTGGATGCGTGATGATAGTTGGAAAAATCGCACGTGCCACTCGAGACGGACAGGATCGGAGAAAATCCCCAATTAATCGTGCGAAAATTTCAACGGACTCACAAATCTCCGCGCGCACGAGGATTAAAGTTAAATAGCAGTCGATGAGTCACTCGTCTCAGTTTACGAAAGGAAGCGCTTCGCAGCCAGAGGCAGGGAACTTGCCGCTCTCCACGCTCTGCGAAAATACGGAAATTCGCAAGGCCCGTCCTCGAAACGTTTCTACAATTATCGTCGATAACGAGTTAACTCCTCGCGATGTAATCTGGAGCTAAAAAAAATACGCGCAAATAGAGCTAGTGTTCTAAAAATTTTGCCGCCACTTTCTCATGTGTTGCCAGACGAAATATTGAAGCAGCGATATTAGTTGAGGGGACGATTAGCGCGATCGGCCGAGATTTAACGGCAGAGGATTTGCGTAGCCAGCGAACATGGCAAATATCGTAGAGTTTGCCTGGACATCAAACCGATAAGACCGGCTTATTTGCGAACGCCTGCGACGCGTCGTCCGATATTCCTCAGGCTTCGCGCGAAATTTTCTTCACCCACGAATGAGAGAGAGAGAGAGAGAGAGAGAGAGAGAGAGTTGACTGCGAGGCGTGCAATTAACGTTAATAATTATCAGAGAGCGAAGAACCTACGACGGAACTTTTAACAGACCAACGCGCGGGACTCATCGTACACGATGCCGAGAATCTTCACCGTCATCGCTCGTAACATTGATTTCTACAGCAATTACCGTCCAAAGTGATCGTGTGAATTAATTAGCGAGCAATTATACGGGCGACTCGCCCTCCCGTACATTGTTTATAAAATGTTACCGCCCATGTCGCAGCATCACCTGAGACGTCACGCACCTGTGACTCGCTCGCGGATCTCTCTCCCCGTGAAAGCGTAGACGGCGGAATCGCCCCTAATCATATCCATTATGATGCGGCCGCCGCATGCGTGATGGGAAACGTCACAAGACGGGGCAAACCCTTCCCAGTTTTCCCTGTTCGCGGCGTTTAGAAGCGCGCACGGATTCGCCTCGCACGGCCCAAGATGACCGGCGCGCACTATCATCAGACACGTCAATCTTGAAGTTCAGCGAGGAGGGCGCACCTCATTTTTCCGCTGCAAAAGCCCCCGTAATCGAGGCTACACAATAAACTCATTTGCCGCACGCGAGTCTTACGTATCGATGTGATGGGGGCTCTCGTTCAGGCGAGGCTCGGCCGAAAATTTTGGATGGCCGATCGAACGAGGATCGCGGTACACTTCGGGAATCCGCGTTTAACGTTCCGAATTCGATACCGGCGCGACTTGTTAGTAAGGAGTTCGGGAGAGACGGCTTGACTTTCACGGTCACGGACTAGCCGCTAATGCGAAATCCTCCGACGATCGCACCCAAGGGTTTCCTGCCGGACCGAACGCGGTCGTAGGAACGCGTCTCTTCTTCTCAAGGAGTCGAGACCTGAGAACGAGGATTGTACGTCTCGAGTCCTGCGAGAGACAGGATTCACTTAAAACTCGTGTATAGTTGAAGTATTCCTGACGCAAGTGGGCCAAGCGCGACTCACGTACTCCGCTCCGATTTAAGCACGACATTAATCGAGTTAGGCACAGCAGGACGCTGAGGGACCTTGTCCCGTATCCGTCTAAGATTCAGTCTCGACGACTGTTCGCTGCTGAATCGATGGGGCGACAAAAAAGAAAAGTTATGCGGAACTGCAGCTGCGTTCTTTTTGTCTCTCTCCACAGGCGTGATGGTGAAACAAGAGGCAAGGGACGACGGTTACGAGACGAGTCCGGACCTCGAGATGAGAAGCACCGGCGGTGACAGCAGTCAGCAGTACCACACGCCGCTGACACCACACACGCCACACACGCCACACACACCTCACACACCCCTCACGCCAATATCGGCGACAGCGCATCAGCCCCAACAACCTGGCTCGACCGCTTCCACACTTGGACAGGTGAGCTTTAAACAATTACCGGAAGTCGCTAAAGCTATTGTGCTATCCATGTCGAACGCTCGTGAAGTACGCTCGTAAGACGACGTCGACGTCGACGAAGGGACCGGTCCTCGTTCGTCAGTTTCAAGTGACGCTGAAGAGGGGTACAGGTCGGTTGAGAGCCCCTGCGGGAAGAAGGATATTTCCTCTCGTTCGAATTTGTATGTTTTTCCCGTTCGAAAGCTGAAAAAGTTCATTGTCCGTCCCGTTCGGGTACTTCTGGACAGCGGCGTTCTCAATGAGAATTCGACGGAGAGTATTAGATTGACCGGCAACTATGTGAGAGTCGATTTGATTGGGGCCGTTATATAGAGGCGCGACAATGCGTGGCAATTCGTGCGAGGCGCCAAAGTTTCGCGCAGAAGCGAGAATAAAGTGGAACCGACGAGTTTATCGACTACGATACGAGTCGCTCCTTTGCAAAGGAGAGCGGCCAACACTTTTATCGCAACACGCGCGCTCCGCACTCGTTTGTCTCTGGCAAAGGGAAAAAAATCAGCTACTAGCGATCGAAGCTAAAAACGTTGTACGGCGATCGAAGTAGACAGTGACCAAAGGGTGGACGGAATGAAGTCCGGGGTGCGTGGTCCGGCGAGTCCGCTCTGGACGAACAATTTCGCTGAAGAAATTCGACCCGAGTCGACGAGTTTGTCGTTGATAGCAGGCCGCGGCCTCGTCATTTTTATGGGGAAACAAACGCGTTCCTTTGGTGCCTCGAAGGTTTCGAGTCCTTTATGATAATCGCCGCGAATGGCTTGCGCGAGCGCCGTTATCTATGCTGAAAAATGTTTAATATTCATGAGATCGCCTGTGAGGCATCCGCGCGGTCGGCCAGCTATTAACTCGAGATATCAACATTTTCAGGACTTCAGGGAATCGGGCCGATGCGCCGCTAAAATCGCACTCCCTGTCGCGGGTCAATATCGGCTTGTTTAACCCGTAACCCTGCAATTCGACGTGTGGCCGCGTTTCGCATTACAATTTCCACGTCGCGACGCCATACGCGGACAGCAAAAACTTGCAGACTCTCTCAATCGCACGCAAACCCTTCTCCCTTCCACCTGTCTCCTCTCTCTCTCTCTCTCTCTCTCTCTCTCTCTCTCTCTCCCTCCTCTCGCAGCTCGTTTACTTAAGCCGGCTAACGCGCCCAATATCTCGTTACTTTGGAAATCAAACATGATAAATTTTTTCTTTTTTTTTGCGAGAGAAAAATATTAACCAACAAAGCCTATTATCCGCGCCGTTGGAGTTCGGAATTATATTACACGAACGTAACGTCGGAGGACTGGTCTGCGTGCGTTCTAATCCGTTGTCGCATCGGATTAATAAATATCGTACCATATTTCACCCGCGCCGTGATCAACTATTGCAGGCAACGCATCGCGCGCGAAGATGTCCAAAATGCAAATGCGTCGTTCGCGGAAGTGAGATCGGACAAAAGCGATGAGCACCGGTCAAGGATTGATACCGAAGCGAGGCACTTGTTCGTCGGCAGACTTCCATGCGCGTACGACGGACGAGGCTAACAGGAATAAATCGTGGCGAAGGCAGGGGCGTGGGAAAATTGCAGCCGATTTTTGATAAATTACTTCAACAAACAACGATCGCCGGTATCACAATCGCCGGCGACGGATCGGCGTAATACCTACGTAGTAAAAACAACAGAATAAATCTTGCGCACCTGGTCAGTCGGGAAAAAAATCCGCCCGCGTAATGTTTATGTACGTGGCAGGGAGAGGGCACGTTAAAAAGCCTGCTTTCGTTTGCATACACCAGGGATTCGACACGCTAATTGTACAGGTTCCGGGGAAAAAGTGTAAAGCGGATTAATTTGGGGGACCGAAATTAGTAGCGATCGCTGAATCGGGGCTGGACGAAGATTTACGGCGGATGCCGGGGACATAATCGATGGGCGTAATCGTTCGATGTAACGCGGGCTTGTTAAAAAATAAAAAACCGAAAAGAAGAAAGATAAAAAGGGGGGAAAAAGAAGGAAAACTAAGAGGTACGGTCCCCCGCGTAAAATGGCAAACTTATGGCTCAATAAAGACTGTATAAAGGCGGCGGCGCTCATTATAGGCCAATACAGGCGAATCTAGCACCTCGCAATCAAAGTTACGAGCGATAAATTGTAATAAAGACGCGCGCAATCGGCACTCCGGGTTTTCGCAATGCTGCGCGGGCAATTTACATTTTGATGTTAGCTTTACAATCCACTTACGCAACATCATTTCCCGCGGTGCAATGACACACAAACCGAACGAGTCGCGGGAAAGGCCGACTATTGGAAATATTCGTGGCAGGTTTCACCCGCGACGAAGCTGCGACGTTTTCTTAACTTGAGGCCAAATCACGAGGAGAAGGTCTCACTTCCGGATGGATCAAACTCTGGGAAATGGATCCCAGCATATGAAATCGCCAAAAGCATTTCGTGTGTCTTACTAATTAAGAAAATTGCGCTGATCATTGTTCGTTTGGCCAATCTTTGGGTATCATAACACCTAATGTGAAGAAGTGTCTGTGATTGAGTACGGTATGGCACTCGAATTTGATGTGCCTGGGGGTGCAATAATACGCTGGGGTCCATTTCCAAAAGTTCGATCCGAAAGTGGGACATTCGCCTTGTCAATCCCTATAACCTCTCGTATTCGTATTCGATGTTCAGTCACGACGTATAGTGAAACACAATTTACCCAGCAATTTGTCTTTGGGCGTTAACCTCAATTAAATTTCCGAATCGATCCGCGAATTACAAACCGATGCGGCTGGCTGGAGTGCATGTAATGAGATTTAAACAAATAAAATAAAAATGAAGAACACAATTTCCACTAATAATCACCACGCGATGTTAAACGCCGCCAATTTAACACCTGATGTAATTTCATTCGCACACCGTTAATTGTCAGCGGAAAGACGGGCAAGAAGCGGGCAGTTAAGCGCGTTCGAGTTTACGAGCTAATAATAAGTAAATGGATTTCCGGGAAAACGAGACCGCGACACGAGTCAGGCATCCCGATCGCGCGCCACCTCGACTTAACGAAGAATCAGTCGAACGGAAGAAACTACCCTGATCGAATCGTTGACCGTGAACACGCTCTGGATTTATCGATTTCCACGACGACGACGTCGGCGGCGGCGGCGGCGGCGGCGGCAGAGCGTCAGCTCCCCTAGCACTCTCTTGGGGTCTCGGCTCTTACTTTGCCGGCAAAACTCGTGATGCATTCGGCCGATCAATCGTCGGCCAATATCGAACCACGCCACGTCGCTCGGTTGTTTGTAAGTCAAACTCCGCTGGCGATAAACTATCGCAGCGGCGGCGGCGGTGGCGGCGACGACGACGGCGACGGGCAAGAGCAGGGAAACGACTCTGTAAGAAGGAGGATAATACTCGGCTCACCTTCAACTTGGCCGTCGATCGGGGAGACACCTTAAATCGCGGTATATACGTTCGGAAAGTTTCCTCCCGCGGGAAAAGTATTAAACGGGCGGCGGGAGGAATGAGAATTTATCGTCGCAGCCTGCGAGGCTGCCGGCGATTGTTGGCGGAGATTCCGGGGGAAGAAAACAACGTGCCCTCCTCGAGCGACGGGGGACGCAACCTCTTCGCGTGTCGCGAGTCCTCGCGAAGAAAAGGCGCGTCGGTCGGTCGGAATTTTCGATCCGGCTCGCAGGCTTCCTTGAGGCGGCGCACGCGCTCTTGACCCCGCGATAACCCGAAATCGAGGTCAAAATTATCGAACGATAAGAGTCCCGCTGGCGGGACTTTGCCGAGAATAACGCGTCCCGCACTCCCGCCTTCCCTCTTTGTTCGTGTATCGCCGACGTCGACGTTGACGGCATGACGCCAACCAAGCGCAACGTCGGCGTCGTCCTCGTCCACGTCCCGAAGGTCGCGGCCGGCCAGTTACTCCCGCGGATGATGATTTATTAACTCCGTCGTTTAAGGAAACGCGAGAGTCGACGTAGCGGCCGGCCTGGAATGACGTCATAAAGCTCGCATCGCAGTAACTTCATTCCTCCGCGTTTGCGCGCCAAGGCCGTAGGTATCCTTGTTCCGTTGCTCGACGCTGACGCCGCCGCCGCCGCCGCCGCCGCCGTCGTCGTCGCTCCTCTCGTCCGGACAATTTTCATCTCGCGTACATGTAACTCACGTTTCGCGTGTGGGTGTGCGGACCGGCGAGTTTTACAACTGCGAGCAGCTGCAGCAGTTCGCCCACCGGTGCTGCGCACCTTTTCGACTTGTACAGCAACTGCGCAGTTGCTATTTCTCTCTTACAGTTTCCGAGACAGCGTGCCACGCTGCATATACATTTTATGATCGCCACTGTACGTGTCCGTGATCGTACATGTTTTATATCCCGACTGTACGTGCCGAGGAAATTTTATTCCGCGCCCGTGGAAGCGTACGTAATGACCGACGGGGGTGTGTCAAAAATTGTAAATGTTTTATGGAAAATTTCACATGGAAGCCGACCCGTAACGTAAGAGGCGATGGAATTAGTAGAAGTTTCCTCAGCACGCCATGCATCAGGCCGTCTGCGCTGCGCCCACGAGAGAGGACAGTTGCGACGAAATGCGAATGACCGGTCTAATGCGCGCGGCGTTATAGGTTGAAACATTGAAAGTGCTGACGCAGTGGTATAGGCCGTTCTATAGTCGGACAATCTAACGTCGAAGATCACGATCGGGGCACTGTACTTACGTTATGCGATAATAACGTTCAATGTCTATACTTGTTTCGAATAATCACGTCGTTCCCGACCGTACAGTGCTATAATGTATCTGAAATACTGGCGGCGCTTTGTAGCAGAAAGAGAGCGCGCCGCTGAATTACATTGATTTTACGCGGACAGGCGGCGTATCGTTAAAGAATTCTAAATCCAATGAGCGGTTGTGATCGAGTTATCTTATGGGAGGTCTAACATATATCTAGAAAGTTCTTCCCCTCTCCGACCAATATAGGCAGTATACGCGCGATAATGGAATCGTCGGCAGAATATTTGTATGGAACGAATATCCCATACGCCTTCTCAAGGAGCCGAGTCTTTCATCCGAACCGTACCACGAAGTAGCGTTTAACGCGCTAACGAAACAATACCAATATCATATCACGGATTTATGCTGTCCATGACATTAGGTTGCGTCCAGACCCGAGCACGAACTCGAACGAACAGCCTATGCATGAGGCGGATTTGAAATAATGTGAGGATAAGAAAGCATATTGGTTTCGACACTCACACACTTTCAAACCCTCTCATGTATAGACTGTTCGTTCGCGTTTGTGCTCAGGTCCTGGATGCAGCCTTAGCAGAAGTATTTGCTTTGATAATAAGTGCCTGTTACGTCATACTCCTCATGAACATCTACGCATCACGTACTTCTACGGTCTAGTACCGGGGAATTTACGGCTACTTTTCGATTTAAATGGAAATACAAAACCGCGTGCATTATCATCGGTGCTTGCTCGAAACGACGCTCCATGGCCGGCGATAGCCTTATCGTACTAGTAATAATATAATAACGTTATTAACTGTTTAGTGTAACGCCGCTCCGGTGTGTAACAAACTACCGATGCTACCAGAATTTGTCTCGGCACTACATCGACCTTTCCCCTAACTCAATCTTCGCGTTAATGCATTTACAATATCGCATTATGCTTCACGTAACGTAGTATACCGCGATTCGGGCAATCACAGTGTTCCCCACAAACGATGTCCGGTACTCAACAAGAGCACCTCTTTCCACTACCCTCCCGCCCTCTTCCCTCACACATTTTCTCAAATATTGAGTTTTCCCGAAGAAGCTCTGTCCGCTATGCTCGAGTAGAGATTTTTGCCGACGCCGCCACCGTCGACGTCGGCGCGCATGTCTCGACGAGAATTTCAAGAATCCGTACACGCAACACGCTGAAAACGCTCCTTCGTTGATTTCCAGGTTGCGATCAAGTGCGAGACCCCGGTGGACCCGTATTCGTTCGTGGACGAGGAGATGTCGATGGGCGGCATGAGGTCAGCGAGCAGTCCTGGCGGCAATCCGGAGAACATGACGTGTCCGGGCGGTGCCCAACCGGGTCTCGGTACACCCACGCCGACGCCGCCCGGCCACCTGTCCGGCCAGCAACATCATCAGATGAATCTCGTGATGAACGGCGCCGTCAATCCCCAGCTGGCGCACCAGCCGAAAAAGAGAGGTCGCAAGAAAAAGTCCGAGATGATACTCACCCCCGAGGAGTAAGAATCAGACACGTCATGTATTCACACATTATCGCCGCTCTCAACTCTTCTTTCTTCCTTCCGTCACGTGGACTTTCAATAATTTCCGCGAAAGTCGGCGAATTAATTGAGGGACACGCGAGTCGCGCGACTGTTGTTTCTGAATATTTAGAGCGAGATACCCTCGCACGATACCCGATGCCGCGTCAATAATCAGCCCCCGTTGACCTTACGTATTTTCGACGTATTGCTGGTATACCCTCTAGAAAAACATGTCATGGAAGCGCGTGCGAAGCGTAAGGTTAATGGGATGAGTAATTTCTGAGATATCGTGGATACCGGGTTGAAAAGTGCGTGTCAATTAGATGCGGCCTGAATGGATGTTATGTGTTACGGAACCACAGTGAAGTTGTGAAATTTCTTCAGAGCATGCTTCGATACATCCTAGAGAATGAAAAAATAAAACATAATGTGCGATTTTTCGCACAGGGTTCTAAGAGCAGAATACTGCCTTAAATTTAGATTTTAGTCCCGCGTGCAGCTGTTTGCGCTCTTCCGCTCTCGTCTTCCCACCTTTTGGGAAGTACGTTTTAAGCGTACCGGAGATACACGCACCTACACTACCCGCTCGAAGGCAAGTTTTTTTCAGAGCTTTCTTAAATGCTCCGGTAGAAGAAAGAGAAGAAGAAGAAGACGTGGCTGACATTGTCTAGACACGACAGGTGGACGAGCGCAAAAGCGCCGGCGAAATTGTGCGTCGAGCGAACATTCACGAGGACGGGAGATTTTCAAATGACATAGGAGAGCCGCGCGCGAACCTGCACGCGTATACATAATGCCTCTCTAATGCATAAGTTATAAGTGGAGAAATGATCCTCCGCGAAGAGAATTGAAAGCAACGATGAATATTAACGATCGCGAGAGCAGATTGATAGGATTAAAATCAGCTTCTATCGCGCGGAAACGCGAGCGTAACATCCACGCGTACAGAAGCATCGCCCGCATAAAGCCATCTGGGTCCTCGATTGAACAACACTTCCCAAAAAATAATACTTATAATTAAACACGTTACATCAACCGTCAAAAAGGATGATGATCCATAAGGGATACGATGATACTCGAATTCGATGACACTCGATAATCAACGGAGCGAAAAATGTAGCAATTTTCACAAATATCCCGATCGTACTTTTAGAGTGGCAGTACTTCGGGAAATTCGCGCATTTCGTGCTGTGCGTTTTAGCGAGTGCCCTGCCAGGTACATGTATATGTCGTTGCATATACAAATGTACAATTCTTGCGTACAACATATACCTAGCGTCGGTACACATTAATACGTACATATCCATTTGCACGGATGTTTCATGTGTGTCTATTCATATGGGCGAACGGAGGAGTGAAGCGCTTGCCGAACAAATTCGCCGGGTAATTGAAACATTATCCTTGATTTGACGGAAAATGCATGTTCCTGACAAAACGCTGCCGGGTGTATCCGTAATTAATTTTGTGGCGGATGGAACAGAAATTATTTTAAAAACGCGCTTCTCCGAGCCGCAGTATATCCGAAGGCGTGGCAAACTTATTCAGGCGCACGACATCGCGGCTCCCGCGAACCTGTTGCGATCAAGATGAAAATTCATTTTCCGCCGGCGACGATCAACGACGGGACGCACAGCGCGGCCACTCGCTCGCGCGCCGACGCTCCACCGTGAAAAACTGTCGCGACGGTGTGTGTTGGCGAGGCGCGACCATCGTCGTGCCGGCGCGCGCGCGCGCGCGCGCGCGCCTTGAAAAAACAACGACAACCCCCCGGTGCGGCAAGGCATGCATACCCGGCATTTTTACCCGAACCCGAACGAATATGCCCGTTCACGGCTCTATCCGGTACAATGGAATAAAGCAGAGGGTTCGGCTTATTGACAAAGCCCTTCGTACTTTGATTCGCAGGGCGGAGCTGGCCGAAGCCAAGAAACGAGCCAAGACGTACAAAGAGAGGAAGAAGCACGATAGGTTCGACGGTATGCCGGAGGAGGAAGTGAGCAAACGCGTTCTTCCGGATCATCTCACCAGCAACCTTGACATCATCATAGTAAGTCCATGCAGTCTACCCTCTTCGCGTTCTTCGTTATAAAGGCATGCACGGCGAAATTAACCCATCACGCCTTACACGCTCGCCCTCGAAGACGATTCGCGCAGCCCCAGTTGTCCCCCCAGCGTTGCCTTCTGTCGCGAATAAAGTGATCGATTGACACATTCGACGAGACAACGAGTTAACCCGTCGCCCCGCGCCGTATAATACCGGTGACGAATTATGACCTGGCAAAAGAAGAGTGCAAGAAAGGGAGGCTCGAGCGAAAGGGAAATCCTTCTTCCACTGACCGGTCGTTTGGTGCATCGAATATCCGAGTTATTTCCGTAATACGACGCTTCGCGGGGCAAACGTTCTTTAATGACACAGCTGTCCCCAACTTTGCGCCTTCGCGCAACTGGCAATAAAATGCATTAATGTTTCAAAGACTGTGTAGAGGCCACTGTGGAAAGCAATTCAGCAAACGCGTTTAATCGTAAACAGCGCACGGTGTCTGAACATATACTTGCGTAGACACGCGTAAAGAGGTAATTTTTCGACAAACCGGACGAAATTACAGCGGCGATCCACATATGATAATTGCGTGCCTCGAACATTCCACAAAACTTTTTCCTATTCCGCTAGTTTTAGCACGTATCGTGTGCGCCGAGAGTGTGTCTCTAATCGGTGGAAATTTTAAGGTTGCGCCTCGCAATCGTCGCTACTTGAGACAAGCTCGCAGCTCGTTATAGATGCCTCGAAGCAAGCTTGCCTCGCATGCGGTTTCACGCCGACTCCGCGCATAGTTGCACTTCAATTGCAATTACGTGAATCGGAATATCCGCGTAGCTGCGCACGCAATAGACAAATAGACGACGCATAATGCCGCCGGCGTAGATGCATCTGCAAATGCCGAAGGTCGTCGGTCCTCGCTTCTCGGTATTCCGCAACGTCGGCTCTCGGCGAATATGTGTTAACGAATTAAAACGACCGCGCTAACTTTTTCCTCCACGTGTGCCGCTCGTTTTTAGAGACTAACCGGCGGCGGCGGCGCTAGAGTGTCGAGGGCTACTTATTCTGGCAATTGATACGAATCACTCAATTTATCACGAATGCATAATGCGCGGGTACGTTGACGCGGCTGGAGAGAACAGACGTTAAAAGAAAACAAGGGCGATCCGAAGATAAGTGGAACGTCGTGCAATGAGGAGTGAAGCATGGTCCGCGTCCAATTTGCGAGCCTGAAACTCCATTAAGGCTTAACGACCGGATAATCTCAGTTATCGCCACTTTTTTTTTCTCCACTATGTAGGCGCGATCAATCTCGAAGCCCGTAACCGTTCGAATTCGCGCACCTTAGAGGCGCCAGTGACGATTGCGTCGTAAACACGACGCAAATGGCGATTTGCATGGAGTTCCTGGCGAAACGCACGCGCGCGCTTCGCGCAGGAGTCGCTCATTCGTCAGGTGGTGTTAACGCTTTAATGGCCCATACGCAATTCGGTTATTACGCTCGACGTTGTAAACGAACGCATCAGGTCGAACTGTGCACAGTGCGCTCATGGACCGGCGGAAATTCTCACCGCTGCATTCTCCTATTGATGCCGAAAAACGTTTCACCGAGCCGTCATATACATTAACGCTTCCGTGCACGCACATCGGTACACGTTCCGGCTTTGCGGCCGCAATTTTCAAGGCTCGTTGTGCCTCCTTGATCCGTTCTCTTTAATTCGGGTGTAAAAAGGGTGCCAACGAACGCGATATTTCGTTCGACATTTCATATTACTACGAGTACGCTGCGAGTACCTACGACAAATCTCTCGACAATTGAATCACATTCCAACACGGTTTGACTCTGCCAGCGATGCGAGTGCACTCGATATACAAAAGCGTGGACTTACTAGCGAGAAGGAAAGACAAAATTCTATATACATACACGTATCCTCTTGCTACCATCTCGGCAACTGCGCAAGCCGTGAGTTCCGGACGCGCTGCGTCCGCTTCTACTCTCAAATTCAGCATGCCGATTCGACAATACGGCGCGCGCGACACACACGCGAAAGGCTCGTTACCGAAAAGGCGAGACGAGGCGAAGCGAGGCGAATCGGAGTCTCACGCCGAGCGCACGATTCGCTCTTTGCGAATTACCGCGAAATATCCCGAGCGTTCTCGGACTCCGTTAACGGTCTGTTCATATCCGTATTATCTGTAACGAGTAGTCACCGTGGTCGATCATCCGTCAAGCGGTGTAAACGCTTTAACGGGCCGTGGGCAATTCGGTTATTACGCCCGACGTTGTAATCGAACGCAGTGGGACGGGCCCGGGGTTCTCGTATAGAACCTCACCGAGCACCCATCCCTCTCCCGTTCTCCAGTCCTCCAGTCCTCCCGTACTCCCGTACTCCCGTACTCGCGGCACCGCGCACCCCCTTCCTTCCCCCAAACCATCCTGCCCACAACTCCCAAACTCACACCCCCCTGCCTTCCCTTCCCCCGCTAGCGAGGCGCGTTGTTTTCAATCGGCGACAATTCCGCATACTCCTCCACCTCCTCATCCTCCTCTTCCGTCCCACCATCATTTTATCCTCGTTTATCCCGGTCGCCATTCGGCGTCGGCCGAGCGGCTAACGCATTGGCGTTAACGCGCTAATGCGATACGCACTTTATGGAGCGGGGGTCCGGCAGAGACTGAGGGGCCAAGAGACGGACCGAGATAGCCGGCAGGCAGAGAGAGACGCAGGCAAATCGCTCGTACGCGACTAACGACGTAACGCGATTTCGGCACCGTTCTCTCTCTCTCTCTCTCTCTCTCTCTCTCTCCCTCTCTCAATCGCGCGCGCCTTTTCCTCCCCCTGTCAGGTGAATCGCACCTATGCGATTCGTCCAATAGCTCGATGGAGCGTGAATTGCCGACGATTTTGTGGGTATTACAAAAAAATGAAAAAATACAAAATTAGTCACGTCGGAGTGTATGATTTGAACGTTATCGCCGGCCGTGCTAACCGTTCGAAAGTTGCGCGCGGATAAAAAGAACGGCATAAAAGAGATACGCGATGGTAGACTTTAAGTGCCAGTGATGCCGCGATAATCGCTTATCGATATCCCCATGAAACTTATTACGCTCCGCTAGGGGAGAACGCGTTAAGAGCCGAGGAACGCTTTTCAGCCTTGCCTGCTGGACATCGCAAACTAATTAAACGACAGCCGTTAACGCACTCGGCGGCGGCGTCACCCAAAAATGAATGACGAGCATAATTTTATCTGGGACCTCATCACTCAAACACCGGTGACGGTTAATTGGGGATATTGTTAATACCGGACGTTGTGCCTTTCGATGAAAATGTAAACTAAGCAAGAATCTGACCGCTTTCCAAGCGTTCATTAACACACCTTCGAAATCTTTGCGCCTTGGGATCTTTTCTAACATGTTCCTATGGTTCTTCTTTGATCTAGATCTAGGTGTAACTAGAAGTTTGCCGTTGCTACAAAGAACAAATAACAACAAAACTTGCAAATAAAGTAAAAGAATGCATTACTGCATTTTGCGTGACAACGGATCCATTGAGCAGGACAGGCGAACTACGTGTCTTCTTGAAGTATTTTTTCACAACTGTTGCGTATCGCTGGGAAAAGTACTCGCGGCCAAAGGCCACCTGTGGCGGAGTAGTTTATGCACTGGAAGAACATGCCTCTGTAAGAAGCTAACGATATAACGCGATTTCAACAATCAGGATACGTCCGCCATCACCGCCACCGTAAAAACTGCACACTTAACTTGAAAAACCGCGGGCTAAGTGTCCCCACGAGCTGCGAGCGAAATGTCAGTCGATCCACAAAGACCGCGTCACGGTCCGCTCGCGAACACCTTTTTAAAGAGACCGTGCGCGGTGTTGCCCGCTTAATGGAAACGCATCGACAACGCCCGAATGAAGTAATTCTTTGCCGCTTTTACTCCACTTCGCCGCAATACAATACCTTAGTCTCAGATAAAAATGGACATTTCGTTTAAAGGTTTAACAAAACTTGCACAGGTCAAACTGAAAGAGTTAACGTGTACCGATGAAACGATCCGTCTTGGATGACGATAGAGCATGACAAATATTGCTACTGCGCGATGTAGACGACAAAAGTCGATAAATCACGCGGTGGTTCTCGGTGATTCGTGAGGCACGTCATTTAATTATCTTCGCGGGCGATCGCGTGCACCTTGCACTTGCGCAAAGGTCGCGCGCATGCCGTTTGCGCGAGCGGCGACAACGACGAAGCCTGGCAAGAAACGCGAGCGCACGGGCCTGCAAAAGCGCGCGCCCGCGCTCCTTCTCCGTCGTCAGACTGTGTGGGAAAGAGCGGGGGAGGGAAGGGGACCGAGGATACACAGCTAATAGCGGCCGTGTCACGTATCCTTGGACTTTGTCATTATTAATTACCTAACCTCCAGAGTGAGGAGCGAAGATAATGTGGTTGCGCAACAGGTACCACCACACCTGCGACTCCCGCGTTGCATAATCGCGAGTAAGAACTGTGCATAGCTATACGTATACGTGAAATCTGTAAGCGAGCAAGCGCCCCGACAAGCGGCCTCGACCAACTCCTCTCTGTCTGGCCGTGCCTTCCTCCGCGTAACGAAAAAGAAATTGACCGTACGAAATCGTAAAAAGCGGCGCTCACAATGCGTCCGCCCGGCGCTCACAAAGGTTCCCAGTGTCCCGAAAAATAGACGTACAAAGATCGGCCAGGCGGACACGCTCCGAGTCTCTTTGTTTCTCTGCGGAGCTTCAAACGAAAATTGTCTCGCCTCGACATCGCCGACACGTGCATAGAGAGACGCGATTCTGCCGAAAAAGAGATAGATAGGGAAAGAGAGAGGGAGAGAGAGAAAGATCGACATACGATTTAATTTCGCCATCACCTTCGCGAAGCTATTCATACTCTGCGTGCCTTTTTAAGGAAAATTCTTGTTTGCTTTATACGGAGAGCGGTCGCGAATTTATCGGGCGATGTACATTATCCGAGATTGAGAACGCAGAGACGGTAAGTTTGTCGCGTCTGAAAGGGAGACGGGTTCGAAATAAGCCCTTGCGCCAATCAATAACTTTGCAGTAGATCATCGGCAGGGTACGCGACGCACTTGGAACACGAATAAATAGACGAGCGAACGATAAAGTCGGTATTGCACGAGTCTCTCCCTCCCACCGCTTTCTCCGCACATCGTCGATGTTTCCTGATTAATGATCATCGATGCAATTTTCCGAAATCACTGCAAGGTTAACACGCCATTGTTTCGCCGCACCTCGAGCGAGAGTAATGAGCTCTCCTTCCGCTCGATCTTTCGTGAATCATGACACGTAATAAAAATAAACGCTTTTCGTTGCAGATTGGGATTAACCCGGGACTCTTCGCCGCCTACAAAGGCCACCATTACGCTGGACCCGGAAACCATTTCTGTGAGTCATTCGTCTTTCTTTATTATCTACCTCCACCTTATTACGCGTTTCCTTGACACTCACCTCGCGGACCGATTATGCAGTCTTGTAGTTGGATGAGAAAAAAAAAACCATAAACGCTGCATACGCTATATAGCGTAACGCATTGTCGCCGGCGCAGAATCCTGCTTTTCGACCATTAAGGACGTCGGGTCCTGATAAAACGTTTGAGATCGCTAATACGCTCCCGAAACGAATTGTTGAGGATTATTTATAACGGATCGTTAGGTTTCCACGGGTATTTTATCGAATTTAAAAATATCCGCCGTCGCAAGATCGACGGCGAGTCACCGTTTATTTGCGACGGGGGCTTATAGAAGGCATCTGTTACTTTCGTGCATATAGATATTTGATTATTGAAAAAACAGATCACGCTGACTGACGACTGGGCATCCTATTTATACATTCGGTATATCAAGATCGAAAGCGAACGGCAACGCTATTTCGGGAGCGTGTTTACCTTTGATACGCAGATTTAAATGTCCGTCCACCGTTTAACAAACCCGATGACTGCCAAATTGGATCCTCGACTATGCAAACGTGCATCTTATCGTCTAGTCTCGTTTCTGCCAGATTCACTCTGTCGTAAGGCGTGCCAGCGTGCGCTACCACCACGAGTACATAAATCACCTGCCCTGATTTGTCGCGGCGACCGAGTAGTACTACTAACAACGGAACGCAACCTTCTTCCGCGACCTTTCCCGACAACGAAAAACTCGGTCGTTCCTCAACCGGTCCCCTAACACGGCCACCCAATATTTTCTGCTCTCAACCTCACGCACGCGCAGTGAGATCGACCGCGGGATGATTAGCGGCTATTTTTAACGCACCGTAAAAGAGGAAGTGTCTACGAGGCAACTCCGCAGAACAAGGTGCACGCACTCACGAGAGCACACGCACTAACGCACGTACACACAGCATGTACGGAACTAGATGGCTTATATGCCGAGCGTACATCGCGTACGGCCTCTGTCTTTCTTCCCTCTCACTCTCGTTCCGCTCTATACTAAGTTGGGTCTGCGTGCGTGCAATTTACCTCCTTTTCACCCTTACTCCCCAACTCCCATACCAGCATGGTCTCCTCGCCGCCCTTTTCCTCCCGGCGCGCGGAGCTCGCTCCGACTGGGATCTCTACGTACGTGTTCGTTGGCCAGTGCTTTTGGTCGGCCTTTAATAAACAATTTTGCGCGCTAACGGCCTGGCCAATGCCTATTATGCACGCACATAGTCGCGTGCGTGAATTTTATGCGCTACCCACGTCTACGTGTGCGTGCATGCGTGAGCGCGTGCGCCCGCACGCGTTCCCCGGTTCCGTGGCCCGCGCATTTACATGTGCACTCTCGTAAGTAATGCGTATAGATATTATATCCACATCTACACGCTACACGCTACACGCTACACGCTACATGTACCCAGCCCTCTCAGTATAGCATACATTATACGTATGTACATATACATATATGTATATATAAATATACGCATGTATATCCGGAAATGTGCATACATATATGCATGCATGTAAATACACATATAAGCGTACATATGTACGATGAAGTTAGGTGCACGCTGCTGGATTTTCCAGGGTTTTCCCGGGGTTGCGGTAGGAGCGGTGGATGGGAAAGAGGGGGTCGGTGGTGGGTGGGTGGTAGTGGGGTGGAGCCGGGGTGGAAGTGGCGTAGGTGGCACAGGGCGGACGATGAGGGTGGTGGTGGTGGTGGTGGTGGTGGTAGTGGTGGTGGTGGAAGAGGATGAGAAGCAGGAGGAAGAGAAGAGTAGCGAGGACGGAAGAGAGGGTGATGAGGGGTGGCGGAGAGGCTGGGAGGGCGGGAGTGGTTGCGGGGGAGGGAGAAACTATAATGAGTGGTGCGCGTGAGGGAGAGCTGGATAAAAAGGGGTGAGACGCGGGGCAATCGGGGAGACGGGAGAGCGACCGAGACAGACCGAGAGAGAAATATATAGAGAAAAGAGGGGGCGTGGGTGGTAGCAGGGTGGTACGGGGTAAAAAGGCTGGAAGCTGTGGCAACTGGCGTGGGGGTGAGAGCGGGAGTAAAAGGGAGAGAGCGGTGGGGTTGGCAGAAAGAACGAGCGAGAGAGAGAAAGAGAGAGGGACGGTTGTTGGCTCTGTGTAGACCGTTGAGAGGGATGGAACGGGGGAGGGGGTGGGGGTGGGGGAGGGAGGAATGGGAGGTGGATCGAGCACGACGGGTCAATTTGAGCGGAGAGCGGAGAGGGGGCAGCGGACCGGGCCTAAAGGCAGTAAACGGCGAAAAATTCGGCGCGCCGGGGCTGTTCGATGGCTCGAAAGAGGGTCGAGGGCCGCTGAACGACGCTCGCAGCGCAGAGAAGGGCTCGAGAGAACGCATCGTTTCCACAGCGCATTGCGCGCACCGCTAGATCGCGCGTTTCCGACAGATCTTCGCCGCCGCCAGCGAGCAGTCAAAAGTTGCCCACCGCAGCCCGATTTCGTTCCCCGGCGTTCGCCGCGAGTGCATGCGTGTGCCTTCTTCCGCGAACCGCTAGCGAGGCCGGCGACGGGACCGGGTGCCGGTGCCGGTGCCGGTGCCGGGGTCGAGTGAGGCTTGCCTACTTACTCCTACGACGTACGAGGAAGCGCGCTGGTGACACGCGAGTGTTTTGAGAACCGGTGAATAGTTCGTCGAGAGACTCGAAGCATCGGGGTTTGATCGTACCTAAATCCTGCGCTCGACGAGGATTCGACACCATTGGAACTCCTTACGGTGAGAGACCGGCATCTTCTTCCTTTTTTAGTTCGCCTCTAGTGACCCGCGGTGGTGGTTGTATATGACGCGGCGAAATTATGAAGGCTAATAAAAATTCTTCGTTCACACGAGTATGCACTTTCGACGGCTCAGTATGCTCGTCGCCGATGCCGTAACCCTCAATGCGTATGAATGGCTTTGTACTTCAGGGCAGGATTGTTGGTACACAACTTTACCCCCCACATTCAACTCGCTCGGCATTAAAGGGTTAACGAGTGCGCGGTCTTGTATAAATCGAGAAAGAGAAGTTAATTTAAGCGGATAACGAAAAGTCGGGGATCCATCACTGTTCCGGGAACAGATCTCAATAGTGGCGTGTCGATCATCGTTAGATCGCGTACGGCGAAAGACCCGATACGTATCCGCGCGCTGTCAAGCCGCTATTTTTACCGTTTCATATCGTGCAAAAAGGGTTGATTCGAGTCGGCCGGGCAAACGCGCGAGAACGTCACCGGGGAGACGAAGATAACGCATCTGGCTAACTAAGGCTCTTTTTGTTGCTTCGCGATAAACTCGACAAGCCGAGGAAAAGTAATCGACCAATCACGCGCGAAATTTCCGACGAGAGTGTACTTTGTCCCGCGTGACTACGATGAACTCCGACGTGAGATAATTTATCCTGGGACGAAAAAGACCATCGGCAAATCATCTTGCATCACTGCTTCATTGTAGCTTAGTCGCGTTAAAGAGATCTCTCCTAAGACATGATATTTTGATCGACTCGCAGCCTGATAGTTTGCAACTTCTCCCCGTCGCATCTCTCCGCGAAAGTAAGTTTATGCAAAAATTGACGTGGCGGGCGCTCTCTGAAAACACGACAAATTGCCTCGGTCGTTCGCGTATCGCACATAAGGCTGCGAGCGGATATTTAATCTGGCGATCAACCGGTCGAACGATCGATTCGCAACTGTAAATAATGGCTGCAGTCAGGTACGATGTAAACGCGAAAGCTATATCGACGGATGATCCATGTCGTTGCCGCGGCTGCTCGTTCATCCGCATCTTTGCTATCCGGAGAACGAGGTGCCCGCCGCGGATTACAGGCGACGATAAATCGGACTTATCCGAAGTTACGGGCTCTCAAGCTTCCTTGACGCTCGCGGAAACGGTCGACGCGGGTGTCCGCTCGCATTTCTGTGCCAGCGCGAGCGTCACTCGCGAATTCCGGCGGACCGCGTCGCGCATCAGTGAACGGTTGGCATTTTCGCGGCTGCGGACTTGCAAACGATCAGCGGCCTGCTCAATTTCGGCTGTTTTCGACGCGATTTACAAGTGTGATTCGCGCTCGAGAGAGAGAAAAAGGTTATTTTATTCCGCACCCCGATCGGCCTTAATTAAAATAGAACGACCTCTACCGATAGCCTGCATCGAGCAAAGAGCGCGTTTAGCCTACGAAAATCGCTTTGCGCGGGATACTCTGTTATTTCCGACGGAATACAAATCCATCCGCCCTTGCCGATTACAGGTCCCGCTACGTCGACTCAATTTCGACACCGAGCGAAAATCTACCCCGAGAAGAATTTTTGCACGGCACCGTTGAGTCTGCGGCGAACGCGAGAGCGAGCGCGCGCGCGCCACGGTACGGTAGCTAATACTATTTTTATATGCCTCACTGACAGACCCGGATTACCTTAATCAGAACTTTGACGGAGTTGGAAAGATACCCGCCAGCCCAGCTATTCCTAGGCTATGAAGCAGCTGCCAATCAAATTGCCCTGATATGTATCTCAACAAAGATGTAACCGGATCCGCGAAAAAAGACATTAATATGTAATGCTTAATGATAAGTACGGTTTGAAGAGAATATGAAATTGGGTCATGCCGATAAGTCGATAACATACGCGCACGTCGCTTATTTCCTGCATGCTATTCGGGTGTCGTCTATTTTTGCATAATTACAAACGGTGCCATTTAATATTGCCCGTTCGTAATCCATCCGTTCTTCAAACTAACGCACAAGTACCCTCTCGCGCTGTCCCGTTAATTTTCCACGGCGTGATGTAAGTGCCTTATCCTTATTTAACGAAGAAGTTCAAAGATCTGAGACATATCGCGGCGCATTTACGGGCCAATAATTTCGATGGCACGGCGCCCCCTTTCCACCGAATCTAAAGTTAAAAGCGTCGAGTGCTAAGACGCAAACGATTCTATCGACGCTTCCTCTTCTCCTTGTACTCCTGAATACTGAACGAAAAAGTTCCCTCCTCTGTGCCCCTCCGATATTCGGCTCGCTTCCTCAAGGCATTTCCATGCGCTATCGGCGCGTCGGACTTCGAACAGTTAAATTCATTATCTCACGCCAATTTCACGGACTCACTGTATCGTCGTTTCCCTGCCCCGACTGCCGGGACTTACACTTAACGTCCATTTGCGCGTTTCGCGGGAGATCGGATTTGGCGTTTGTACAAAAACTCGCACCGTCGCTCCCTAGTTTGCAAAAGTGGAGAATTGAAAAAATAAGCGCACAAAAGAAACTCAATTAAGCCGGCAACGTATCTGGCAGGATACGCCGCCATTTTAAGCCCGCGCGCAACGCTCGGATGCGAACGCGAGAGAGGAAAGGAAGGGAAATTTGAAAAAATCCAATTGCGACAGAGAGAAAGAAAGCAGGAAAGTAGAAAAGGGCGGACTTTAGTCGGACTGGCTCATTCTGTCGTCGGGGATTCGAGCGAATGCCGGATTCTTCAAGATCGCCGAGCTAAACGTAACTCGTTACAGCGGGCGAGCGCTTCGCGCTGTTGGATCAGTAGCAGCGGAATTACGGGGCGCCTCCGCAAGCCTTCGCGTCATCGTTGCCCGCTTTTTCGACGAGGGGAACGGATAGAGGGGTCTCGTCGTCTCGTGCTGCGAAGTACGCACCGTTAAATCCATCGGCGAATCACGGAGTGTGTTTCGCAAGCCTTGCGCACGGACCTACCCCAGGCAGGAACATGCGAGCTCACACACTTTTATCGCCGTAAGAACTTTTCAATCTGACGAGGAGCGACACTTCCGGCCGAGTTGGAAAATACCAGCGGCGAGAATCGGCGAGGATCCGCGAGGAACGTCCTCGAAGGGGTTAAGGGCCGAAACTTCGGTCGTTCTTCATGCCTGTCTCGCCTCCGAGGACGCCGCGGAGGGGGTGGAAAAAGTTTCTCATCGACGTCGGCGACTACTACCACCACCAGCTAGCGCCGACGTCGCGCGGAAACGAGAGGGTGAGAGACAGGACGAGAGACGAGCCGAGGCCCGACCGCAGCGGGGGTTCACGAGGGGCTGGCGAAAGCGGAGAAGAGACGAGAGAGGCGGCGCACCGGTGTCGTCGTGTAGGTATATGACGCTGACGACGACGACGACGACGACGACGACGACGACGGGGCACTCGGTCGGTGACCCAATTCTGCGGCGGTGGCTTTTTCGAACGGCGCGAAAGTTGAACGTGACCGGCGAAACTTTTCGTGGCCGTGCCAAGCCGCCGTGGCGCCTCTCTCTACCGAACTGACGACGAACTCTTTCTTTCTCTTTCTCTCTCTCTCGCTCTCTCTATCTCCGCCCCTCTCTTTTCGCTGCCGAGTTTATATCTGCTACAGCGCCACGGTCATACTCAGACCAACACCGTCGTCACCACACCACCACCACCCTCCGCGACCCCGACCCCGTGGACCAACTTGTTGTAAGAGACCCCTTTCGGAGTTTGCCTCCGCGGGAGAACCAGTTTCGCCCCGATTTCTGTTCCATTCTTTCGCCGGCCGGCTATTTCGTACGCCGCGCCGCTCGCACTCGGTCTAAGAAGTAGGTCGGGATTGTTGGATATCGTTCGGCGTTGTACCAGAAAGTTAGAATGCGTCCAGCAACTTCTTCATTAGTCGGGGACAGTCATCGAAAATCCACGTCCACTTTCGTACCTTCGTAAATGAGCCGCCATTACATGATTTTCGTATCCGTATCGCAACGCGGCGTTACTTTACGGGCAGCAATGAAAAAACTTCCTTTGAGACGGTGAATTCTTATTAAAAAGTCAACGTCTGGTCTGCCGTTACACCGTCCCGTCGGGCCTCTTTAAGCGGTCACCTTTAAGTTAATATCTCTGCAGAAGAGCGTCACGGTCACACCCAGACCACCCTCAACGGTCCAAACCCTGAGGACCAACTTGTTCTGAGAGTCTCGTTCAAAGTTTACCGCATTTCGTGCGTAGCGATGCAAGTACGCTCCAGATCCAGTTTAATGCAAACCGTTTCTTCCGGCAGACGTCTTAAGATCTCACTCGATCCTGCCAGGCTATAGGTAACGCACCGCATTATTCCTCCAACATTCCATTTTTCTTTCTTGGCGAAACTTTGGGATTTATTTAATTGCATCGATTAACGCGCGCTTACGCAAACTTTCCGTGTCACGGAACAACCTGCTAAGCGAATGATCCAGCGCAATCCACCGAGAGAATTAAGAGAGATTAAATTACCGCTTAATTTTCTAATTTGTTTCGACTCGACATTTTATTTGTCGCAAGAACGCGGCTCGTGCACTCAGCTGCCGAAACACGAAAGTTTTATTTAATCTCCAACTAGCGTCACTTTGAAGTAGTCTCCAGCTCGACAAGGGTGAACATATATCCTCCATCTTATTAACTTTCCGGTAACAAATACGTCTGCTTGTTTGTACCGAGCGGCAGCCAGTTGAGAGTTTGTTCTGTTAGAAACGCGCCAGGGTCAGAACTGCACGATCCACGACGACCACTCCCTCGTCTGATTGTGCGAGTCGTTGCTGGGAACCTCTTCCCTACATACGAGAGCGAGCCCGGTGCAGCTCTCTCGTTAAACGAGAATAAGTCTTTCTGGGAAGTCGCGAAGATTCGTCGGCGTGGCACTTACACTGCTCGCCAATGTCTATTAACCCCATAAACCGGCCGCGTCCTCATTAAAATATCGTTGCTTTACTGTGCGCTTTTCAATCGCGGCCCGAAGTCATTCAACTTTCACAGCACCCCAAACAGGCAAGATGAGGGTTGAACAGATACAGGGGGAGGGTTCGGAAGTTTCTTACCGCCAACACACGTCGTTGGCTGTACCTGGGGCAACTCTAACTCTCCGGTTTATATCCGTTGAAGCGCGCCACGGCCACACCGGTACATCGGTCCACGACGACCCCGACCCTGTGGGCCAACTTGCAAGAGACCCCGTTCGAAGTTGGCCGCGTTGTGTCGTGCGTAAAGGGTAGGGGAGTTTGCCACGAGTCTCGTATAACGAGGATAACACGCCGGACACAATTGGAGAAGTTGCGGGCAACACGGCCAGAAACTCGTGTCGCGAAACTGTTGCCGCGCGCCGCTGAAATATCGTGCGAAAAGAACCGGGACGCGCGGGACGGTAATGTGCACGCGCGATCGAATGCGGCGCAAGGAACGCTTTATAATTACAAGCGCGCCACATTTTTCACGTCCTCCGAGCTCCGAGCGCGCCCCTCTTACCGCATATTCGCCGAAGTTCATTTTTCCGGCTGTTGTGTCGTCGGATGTTCCAGTGCAACATGTGTTTGCCCGATGTACAAGTGCAGAATCGACGGTCGGCTTTTATGGAAACTTTCGCTCGGGTGAGCTCGACGGGTTGAAAAAAAAAAAAAAAAAAAAAAAAAAAATGTACACCGGAAGAATTAATGTTCCGATCTATCGAAAAACGTGTGCATACGGAACGGAACGGAATATTCTGCGAACGATCGTTCGACATTTGCGCTAGTGAGTCGGGTGGAATCTTTTCGCCGTAAAGGTTAAGCCTCCGGTAGGAAGCGCGGGCGTACCAGCCTACGCTGCACCTTCAACTTCAGGAACGGACTATTGTACTCGAATCTCTTATCAACCAGTTCATTATATCAGCCTCGCTCGTCCGGCACCCGCCTCTTCAAAGTACTCCGCGGAAGTTTTCGGTGCGAGAAACTTTTTCTCTCGCAGTTTCGAGGAAATCACGAAGCCGTTCGAAGCTTCCACCCCGGGATTGTTCTTTGCCTCGATATGAGCGCCAGGTAAAGACGAAACATTAATTAAAGCACCGTCTATTAGTAATCCGAGCCCCGTGCTTGTTGTCGCCGGCAAATCTGTCCGTTATTACCGTCGGCCATCCTTGCAAGGAAAATGTTGCTTTTGCGGAGAACTGTGGCGAAAAGAAAGGGGACACACGGTGAGCCGAGCTTATCGATGCTGCTTTGGCAAGTTTAATTTCATTCGCGCGATAATGAATGAGAACGGGTGCGGGGGGCAACGGACGAAATTCAAGTGTGCCCTGACGTGTACGAACGAGCCGAAAATGTGGTGAAAAATTCAGGCCACGTTCCGCGAGCCCACCTCCAAGGATCACCAATGCGCAAAGTTCTTGAAGAAACGAGGTGAAACTTGCGCGCAAGTGTGCATACACCCGCTCAACCCATATCCATGCGATATCCGGCGAAATCTACGCCTCGCGAACGCGCGCAATACAGCTGTACGCGCAAATGGACGTACAACGTAGACGACAATAACGCGAACCACTTGCCATTGAAAACGCGACGGTAGCGAATGGGGAGCCCGCGAAAAGATTCAGGAAGCCCGCTAAATGCGCGGGTGCAAAAGAGAAGCAAGCGACCACGACGACTATGACGGCGTCGGTGCGGCGCTGGAGGAGGTGATGCAGAAAGTTGTGCAGGAGATTGTGAAGGAGGTGACTGGGTGTGTGCTAGTAGTGGTAGTAACTATAATGAGTGCTGGCTGCGCGGGAGGGAAGGAAGTTGGGAGCGCGGAAGGGAACGAAAGAGAACGAAAGGGAGGGAAAGGAGGCGAAAGGGACGGAAGGGATGAGTGAGCGGCTGGGCTGGAGGACGATGGAGGACGATGGAGGACGATGGAGGGCGCAGGCGGTGGTGAGACGCGCGCGATGGGCGAAGGGTGCAGGTGGATAGAGGAGGTGTAGCCGGAGGTGGAAGTATAGCTGTAGGTAGAGGTGGAGGTGGAGGTGGAGGTGGAGGTGGAGGCGGAGGCGGAGGTGGAGGAACGTTCGGATAGTGTGGGAAAACGTGTAGCCTCTGCCTCCTCCCTTTTCCACCCACCGACCACCCTTCTGCTCGGTCCAAGAGGAAGGGAGCCAGCAGGGGGTGGAAAAAGGGAGCCGTGGCTTGGTCGGAGGGGGGGGTGGCCGGGGGAGCGAGGGCGCGGACGAGGGTGAGGGCGAGGGCGAGGGCGAGGACGAGGGCAAGCGCGAGGGAACGGGCGGGAAAGAGGGGTTGTCGCACGCCTATCCGCTCGATAGCAGCTTACAGTCCGTGCACGTTCGCTGCTACCCCCTAGAATTTCGTGCCCCATCTTTTCGAGTTTCCACGACGCGAGACGAAAAAAAGGAGCTGAAAGGTGGGGCCTTTCGCGGGGCCGCGCTGCAGATCCGCGGCCACTCTCTTTCTTCCCTCCCGCTCCCAGCTGCATCTTTCGTCGACCGGGCCCGCTCATCCCTTGTTCCCGCGTGTAATTGAATTCGATACTTAACGTTTGCTCCCCACGTCCCACAAAAGGTGTCCCGTGGGTTAGTCGGAAGTTACGGGTACGAGATAGACGCGAGCGCGGTGGGAACACACCGGGATAACTTCGTTAGCCGACACGCAGGACCGAGGCCGTGCTCGGTCAAGTCCGACGAATAAACGTGCCTTACTCTCACGCGTGGGCTATGATTCTACACGATTTCCCGGCAAAATGGACTGCCGGGCAAAGTTTCGGGCTCTGACCCAGTCCAACCGCGAGAACATCGTTAAAGGGCTGTTCGGATCGTTCGCAGAAACATCCACGCTCACGACGACCGCTTAATGGATGTGGATGTTTTTAGCGAAGCGCGTTCATATACCTTTCCTCTCCCGTCGATTTCTATCCCATTCGTGAACCGCACTACCGAAACTCTCTCTTCCTTTCAAGAGATAGCTGAAAGAAGGGGGAGCAGTGTAAAACACTCCGCCGTTCCCTAGGTTGCCGCGAACGGGTCGGTCTTCGTCCTGGAAAACCCTGAAAATTGATTTTCCAGGCGCGGTCTCCCGCGGTACCCACGTACAGGTCTCTCGGTTGCATCGATTTTCACCTGGCTCTCTCCTCACACACACACGAACACACACGAACACACACACGAACACACACGAACACACACACAGGCGCGCGCGCGTCGCTCCTCCCGCGAACCCAAACCATGAGTTCATTCAGAATCAGAGAGGGAAAAAAGGGAATGTAGGTCATCGAAGGGAAGAGAAATTTGCTAGAATCCTTTTAAGTGAGCCCTGTCGTTGCGAAACGACTATTAATCAGTTCCCGCGATCCGTAGATACCCACCGCAAGTATCGTACCTATTCTGTTCGAGAAGAGCGCGTGACGCGTCACCGACGACGCAGAGAACGGCCGTGATAATTGCACAGAGCGCGAGCCGCCCGTAAAAGTAATTACGTAATGACAGATTTTTTTAATTAGTCCGCAGTATCGCGGCAGGAATCGCGTTGTGACAAAATGTCGTCCCGGCGAAACGATGAGTCGCATTTTGGATCGAAAAGTTGGCGGACAAACAGGAGGTACGCGACAGGATAGGAGATCAAGAGCTGGTCATTCCTCGAAGCACATCCGGGTTCTCGTTCCGCGCCCCAAGAACGTTATAACCGCGAGCGAGGCGTGCGGTAATGGTCGAAGAAGAAAAAAATGTAATACGGAAGACCCTGTTGCGCCTCAATATCCGGAACAGTGAAACAACTCCGGCCGTCGTACGTACGAGGAAAACGAGGAAGAGCGAAGGGCGACGCGCGTCGAACGCTCGGGTTACGGGAGTTCGACGAACGGAGAGGTTGCGGCGCAAAAGCCTTCGAGGGATGAAAGTGCCTCGATCTTTATCGCACAAAAATAGACGCCTGTTCGGCCTCACTACGAGTAACCGACCAGCTCGAATCTTTTCGTTGGAGCGCCGACGAGCGCTTTCGGCGCACACATGTCATTGATCCTTCGGCCGAGTCACGAGATCGGCTTAATCTAACCGGCGCGCGGCTCTCTATTTTCCTCGTGCGGCAAGTTCGTCGACTAGAAAATATCCGGGAAACTTCCCGACAAAGTGTGCAAGACGATCCTTCTGCGGGGAAACAACCTCCACAAAGGCAGACGCCTTCAACTTCCGTGCACGTCTTCCCGCAAAGGTTACGCGCGAGACAGAGGGGCGCGCATTTATTATTATCCCGGCGGAAAAGCCGGAAGAATGGGAGACGGGCGGCAAATGAAACGCCGAGTAAGTGCCACCTGTCGCAGGCCGGCTACTCTCTTCGTACGGTTTATCAGCGACGAGAGAAAGGTCCGCGCGCGATTACCGCCCGAGCGCCAGGACCAACGACCATCGGGAAGCGGAGAAAGGTCGTGCAACTACAGTGAAATTGGGTTAGGTTAGCGCCATGAATGACAGAAGAGAGGAGAGAGAGAGAGAGAGAGAGAGAGAGAGAGAGAGAGAGAGAGAGATTGTGCGAGGGAAGGGGCCACACTTCTCTCCGATAAAGTTTATTCGATCGGGGCCGTCAGACTTCTTCTTATGCCCCTATACTTCCATCACCCTCGTGCCCCAGCGACCAAACTCTATCCCCTTCTCTTTCCATCTCGCCTTTTTCTCCCTTTTCTCGCGGACTTTAAAAGCGAACACGTTGCGCCCGGAAAGCGTGCAACGGCCGCAGACGAGCGTTTAACTTTGTTCCGAAGTTCTCCAAGGTCGCGTGGTGCGCCTGCTGTAGGTCGGCCGAGCGAGAGGGAGAGAGAGGGAGCGAGTGGAAGTGAGAGGGAGCGAGAGGGTGCGAGGGACGCTGGCGAAGATGGAGATAGAACGTATATAGCGAGGGTGGGACGGAGATAGAGAGAGGGCGAGAGAATTTCCGAGGCCGCGTCATAAATCTCTATCTGCTGGGCAGGGTAAACGCTCGCGGGATAGACTTCGGCGACGACTGTAATTTTGCGCCCAACCCCCGCTACCTTCGCTCGCCGCGCTGCTGCAAGTGTGCCTGCAAGTCTGTTGCATCGCCACCGACCCATGCCCGGGGTGGTAGTGAGCGATTTATCTCGCGCGTGGACTCTAATACGAGAATGAAATAAAAGGAAACCGGAGCGTGGTTATCGATTCGCTGTTGTAATAGTTTTAGCCGACCGGCCCCTCACGCCGATCTAAACCGATTTTCAACTGCCCCACGGACTTCCCGTAAGTTCCCAGTCTGCGACCGACCTTCGCTGAGCATCGACACCTCGATCGCTCGGCAAAAGAAGCACACGCCTATCGCTGTTCGCTGTGTTCCCAAAATGAAGGGACTCACTAGTAAAGTACTAATGTTACAAACGATATCTCAAATCTCAACGATGGCTAACGGTCCCATTTTGTTATCGCTTTTATTGAGAAATTTAACGACAGAGTGTTGTTCAAAACGACCCGCCGGCAAACGGTACCTTTTTTTAGACACATGCGACTTATGAAATATCAAATTGGGGCACCGATTATGGTTATCATTGTTACCGTACGGTAGAATCCGTACAGATCAGTCAGTGCAGTACTTTATAGGCGAATTAAGCATCTACAGAACGGAAAGCTGAACGTAATTCCCACCCGGGAATTCGATAGCGAGCGATTTATCCTTCTCTCCCGTATCAGAGAAAGAAGTAAAAGGAATCGGTACGTCATTACCGGCGACGTTCGATCTAAATCGGTTCTTAATTTCCGAACGAACACCATCGTACGTAGAGAATCGGTTCGACAAAGTTTCGCGTGAATTCCGAATTCATTGAATTTCACTTACTGACTCGTTGCCCCTTTTACCAGGCCAAACAAAATACGAAACTAATCAAGGATGGGTTATGAGATCCGAAAGAGGAATCCGACTGTAGATGGGATTCCCAATATACACTGTAACCGGATAGCCAGTCACACATGAACCGTAGTAATTTGAACTTTGAGAATCACGTATGGCTATTCCAAAATGTGGATCGCCTGGCCGCTGGGTCAGAGAACAAGTTTTATTAATAGATTGCCAGACGTGTCTAGTGTGTAAGGTACACTCTCTAGTCTATACTACCTATCGAGGGTAAGCTCATGGGATGTCTCGGCGGTTACTGTAATTTCGCATCGGGGACGAAAGTGAGAGATTTAACGACCGACTTCGCGACGCGACGCGCAAAACATTAAGACATAATTACCGACGACGTGACGGCCTAGGCCCAGTTCATTTTCAACATAAACGCCCGGCCTCTCGCAACAGCACGAGACGACTTTTACTTCTCCGCGACACGAAACCGTCGCGGCTTTCATTTGATAAGGCATTGCAAGACGTGGGAAATAATAAGATATCGATCGTCACAGTATTTAAGAATTTCCCGACACGTCTCTGATACTGATAATCACAAAATACTTCCGTTCCAGGGAAATGCTTACACCTGAGTGGCCTCACGCCAGAGCCGTTAACAGCCGACGATGACTACAAACTTTTACGCCTCGGGATTGGTTTCACCAATATGGTGGCGCGAGCCACCAAAGGCAGTGCAGATTTAACAAGGAAAGAGATCAAAGAAGGTCAGTCTATCAAGTATAAAAATATTAACTCTTCTCCTCGACTATTGCAAATGTCACTATCTCATTTCTATTCTTATCATGCTGTTTGAACCGATTTTCATAATTAAAAAGAACAAGCTAATTAAATGATTTTAATTTTTTTATCCAAATTACGGGCGGTCAATTTCATCCATTTTTTAGCATATTTTTCTAGCCTGCTTTTCGTTCCCCAATACAACAAGTTATTCTGAAAGCTTGAATTTTTTGATAGTACCAAGCTCGATTGTTTCGCCGACCTCTCACAGCGAAACTATCGACGCTATAAGTACCTTTGAAACTATTTAGAGTTCAGCGAGCTGGCAGTCGTCGCTCTTCGACGGAAATTGCCCTCTATCCCATATAAGTAAGCATAACTCGGGTCCAGAGATGTTATTTTTAACTCAACTTCAGGCATTACATAAAATTAGACTTTGACTTGAATTTTTGATGAAAATAAGAAGAGTCTGCCGAAGCTTAAATAGTATCACACGACTGTGGGCTTAGGCAAAAAAAAAAAAAAAAAAAAGTGTCTGAATCCCTTGCGTCACCGAATACCGTTTTGGCCCGTACGGAGACTTCCTATGCGAAGAGACTAATTCCCGTCCCAAAGAACACGTGTGAACTCTGCCTTTGGGCACAGCGTATGCAACGCAGACACGGTCGACAAAAAAGACACAGTACCGACCGACGTGGCCAAACTTCTTTCGCACTTAATCAGGCTTCCGTCCAGAGGCCGGTCTCGTTAGAATGATAAAATAATACATAACCGCGGGCGCTAACGCATGCTGGGGCTGCGTTAACGCACACTCCCAAAAGCGAGTGTAGAAGCTTATGACCGTCCATTAACTCTCGATACAATGGACCTTGGTGACTCACGTTTTGTGCACCATGCATAAGTGTATGCGCTTATGGATTTAGGTCTCCACGCTTGTTTGCGTAGGCTATCACATTCGGTCCTGCTTAATAGACGCGATAATATCGGACGTGTATCGTCAAGCTTTACCTTACTTAAGTACCGGTAACTTTATCAATGGTAATGCGCCGGGGTTCTAATGCGGGTTGTCAACGCGCCTCTTTTGCGTCTTATAACCTTTCAACGCGCAAGTTGCAAAGTGTCACGGATAAGACGCCGCGGTAGGTAACAAAGATTCGGGACCACGCTCTCTTTGAGCTTCCGCGTCAGCTTTTGAATTGACGATTTGTCACTGCATGACTGTCAATATATCGTTTAACGATGTGATCGAACGAGACATGAGCGAGCGGTAATTAACGGCGGCAGGCGTGAAAGAAGCGAAAAATCTCGGGAGAAGGAACGAGTTGCACTCACCGGCACTGGCAGACCTCGTGGCCGGTAGTTCGTAGATAGCTGCTAATACGTTAGTGTCCTTTGTGCGGCGAGTGTAATTAACGTAAATGGATCACGTAATTACGGTCTAAGCGAAGCGATGCCGTCTCGTTGATTATTTATAGTATTGACACCACTTTAAAAACACTCGACCGACCACTTGCGATCGTTGCGGGAAAAGAGTGCGGCGGCAGGCGGACAGTGATGCCAACTGTCTAATACCAATACATTGTCCCTATATGTATGCAGGGCGTTCTCAAATTCACGCGGTTGTTTTAAAAATACACCTTTGACCGTTCAATTAATTTTCTTTAATGAATTTGCCGTTATACAATGGCATATAACTGCAAGTTGGACATTCGGTGAAAATATTTTCAACATATGAATCGTGCCCGTATTCCGTATCATTTATCAATGTCTGGTGAAATTGTTCGATGATACAAAGCTTTCGCGAGAATTAACGGACTGTCGGTTTTCCAATGTCCTCGATTAATCGTAACACACGACGTATTCTCAAATCGTCTGAAGAAGCGTGTAGCATTTTGACAGACATTGTTACAACGCACGGTACAAAGGACAATATATGTAGACTGTAGACGCATTAAGGGGATATGCCGACGGGTGTCATTTGTTACATGCTCGACTACAGGTGGGAATTTTGTGAGGGTCCCACAGACACACGTTAATGCACGAAACAGATTTCCTTGCTTCAACCCAATTGCGCCATCCAAATTTAAGATTTTAATCATACGTATTTTTGCGCGCCAACCGCAATGCACGACGCGAATACTCGATTGCACTCGAACGTTCCTTCTCTCGCTCGATACTTTTTACACGAGAGTTTTGACGGTTTGCACTTTGCGGGCGTCAGTATTTAAAGTCCGTGCACAAAAATAGTACGATGTAAGACGTTATCGAATATCGTAATGTAACAATGTAGTTGCTATTGATTTTAGGCCGTTTCCAGCGTGCACCACCCTAATGAGAGATTTCGTCTTTCAGGAAGTCACATTCTGTTAGAAAAGCTACGAAAGTATAAGCCAAAAATTGCGGTTTTCAACGGCAAGCTGATATACGAGGTGTTCTCTGGGAAGAAGGAATTCGGTTTCGGCAGGCAACCCAATCTGGTCGAAGGCACAAATACCGTAAGGGAATATCATTTGAGCCGCATCGCGCAGCGTGTTACCCTACACCTAACTAATAATTACCTCTAACTTTGCGTTGTAGTACATGTGGGTGATGCCATCAAGTAGTGCGAGGTGCGCGCAACTGCCCCGAGCCGCAGACAAGGTGCCATATTATGCGGCTCTTAAGAAATTCCGCGACTATCTCAACGGTACGATCTCGCATCTCGATGAGTCAGACATCGTGTTCGCGGACTCGAAGCTTAAGAAGAAGGATCCCGAGGCGATCGAGGACAAGAAACCGATGTTCACGGACGACCTTCCGGACGGGGAGAACAGAATGACCGACGCGAACGGGGTAGTAGTGAAACAGGAAGGTGGGCTAATACCGGGTAAGAAGAAACGGGGCAGACCAAAGAAGATTAAGAATCCGGAGGATCAGCCGCCTCCGGATCCCGAGAAATTGGACGCGAACGGGGAGGTGATCAAGAAGCGTCGCGGTCGCCCGAAAAAGATCCATCAACAGCAGAAGCTGCAGGAGCGGGAGAACAGAGAAAGGGACCAGGTGGTGCAGCAGCAGCAGCATCAGCAAGCGATGAGCCATTTGGACGGCTACGGGAACGCGGTGCCGAACTGCTTCTCACCGCCGCTAATGTCGCCGCCGAAGACGTTCGCGCACATGGCACCCTATCCTCAGCCGATGAGCGATCCCGGATTCTTTGGACAAGGTATGAACGACAGCCCGTACAACATGAGCGCGAAACAGAGTCCGGTTCATCTTCAACACTACAGCCAAAGTCCAAAGTCCATGTCCCTGTCCTTCACCCACTCTGATCTATCCTCGGAGATCAACACAGCGATCTCGTCGGAGAACAATCTGGAGCCGTCGCCGCTGACGTCACCGAGCGTCGAGCATCCGGACTTTGAGCCGCCCACCAGCATCTCCCAGCAGAACGTGGGCAACGATCATCGGCAGTACAATCCCGCCGGTGGCGGTGAGAACACCGGCCACCATGGCAGCCCCGGCACCCCATCCCACACCGGCTACACCAGCTACATGGGCTATCACGAGCAAACGCCCGAAGCGCACAACCCCCATCCCCACCAGACAACGCCGACGCCCTTGAGCCAAGGCGCTGACGATCACTCCCATCACTCGCATCAGACCCCTCCGCACACGCATCCCCACACGCCCACGCACTCCTCCATGTCGCCCCACCATCCGCACGAACAGTACGGGATAAAGAGGAACGCCGGGCAGGACGTGGCGTCGAAGAGCCTAAGCGATCTGGAGTCGCTGGTCGATCAGATACCGAGCATAGCCGACGGTGGCAGTCAGCGCCTGCAGCACTCGCACCCCGGCATGCCCGACGATTCCCTCGCGGAGAAGATGGACTCGCATCATCAGTCCTCCTATCTGTCCGGCTTCACGGGCATGTCGAGTTCCGGGATGTCGAATTACAGTCCGCCCCTGCCGCCAGGCGGCGGCTTATACCCGGGCTCGTTGCATCACTCGCCGGGCGACGGATACGGAGCTCTTTACGGGATGAACGGACGTCACCATCAAGATGCGCAGCAACAGCAGCAGCAGCAACAACAGCAGCAGCAGCAGCAGCAGCATCCACACCATCAGCAGCAGCAGCAACAGCAGCAGCAGCAGCAACAGCAACAGCAGCAACAACAGCAGCAACAACACAGCAAATCCTACACGGTGGAAAATCTGGCGTCGAGCAACTACACGCCGAGCATGAGTCACGCTCACCCTGGCTCCTCCGGATATCCCAACATCATACCCGGTCCACACTATCCGGTACCAATGGGATCGACGAACGGCTATCTCTTCGGTGGGCTCGAGTCGAGCCTGATGCAGCGCACCTACGGGATGGGCGGCATGAGCGGCATGGGCGGAATGCATCCTTCTCTCGGGCACATGGCGAATCCGTATCCGTACAACGGTTCGTACTCGAGTTCCTTCGATGCCTACCCGGCGCCACCGGCGGGAATTCACGCGCCCAGCGCGAACTATCCCGGTTACGCAGGGGCAGGTGGTGCTACGCCCGGCAGCTCGACGCCGCCGTCTTACCTCCCATCCCATCATAGGCCACCGGTCGACCTTGCCTATGACGGTGTATGATAATTGATGTAAAGCCGCCGCGACAGCGCGTTATTCCCGCGCCAGCGTTTATCTTTTCTACGTATTTTTACACGTCTAGGATCCGCCGGCGCTCTCGTCCTCCGCGGGACCCACGAGAGGAGGCGCACGACGACGCCGGTGGTGCGACTTGCTATTGCGATTTGTGCGCGCGCGCACTCTCTCTTTCTCGATCTCTTTACTTACTTCTATGTTCTCCACTATCTTCCTGCCTCGTCTGCGCCCCCCGCTTACTCACACTACTTTCTTCCGCCGCGGTTCGCACGAAAGCTTCTCGCCCACTCACTCCCTAACTCTTTCTCCACTACTGCCCGCGTTCTCGCTAACTATCGCCCTCAGCGTCTTTCCTCCTGCCTCCTGCCCTCATCACACATGCACCACCTACTTTTCCCTCGCTCGCTCGCTCGCTCGCGCTCTCCTCCACCCTTCCTGTTTTTTCTATCTCGCTCTTGATTCGCGATTACGCCATGAGTAATTACGGGCGCGCGGCTCGGGACATAATAAAACGCTCGTGAAACGCGACCGTGGCACACACGCAACGAATGAAAACATAGGCTTTTACGATTAAGTTCGCCGATCGCGATCTCTGGCGATCCCGTGCACGCGGACCAAAGATGCAGACCGATAGCGGTGACGATAAGCGGCGACAGCGTCGGCTGGGGCGGCGGCGGCAAACTTATCAACAACGCTGTCCACCGAAGCAGTCGCGTTCGTCAATCCGACCAATACAACGAGGCGACTTAAGCGTAATTACGATACTCTGTCCTGAAAAGAAGGCTAGATAGAGATGCATCCCGGCAAACGTTGCCGCGGCGGCATCGCTCTCGTCAAGACGTTTGCGCGTATCGCTTTCGTTCGATTGCCTTCGCACAATCGACAGCTACGACTAGACTGGCGACGTCGACGAGAAATTTTACGCGTAAAGGCGCTGGCACGTTTTGCGGATTTCACCGTATTGACCCGTTCGGAATATTCAAACGCATTCGATTCTGGACCTTAAACTGGTGACTGACGGATGCGCGAGATAGATTATGCCATGCGTTGCACCCCCCGACCCCCCCAAACCCCCGCCCCACCCCCCCTCGACGCACGGCACGAAAGCGTTTTGTAATTTGTGTAAAATAATCGCAAAGCGCGTTTGCGAGCGATAATTTACGTTGGAGCGCAAATATTCATTCAAGACATGCCGTACTTGTACAGATTTCATTTGTGGTATATGGTATATACGTAACAAAAATTGCGTTGCAATCCCGCGTTACCAGTGAACGGTTACGATTATAATAGCGCACCACTATTAGGCGATCGAAAGGATGCACCGTTTACCTATCCGTTTGCCTTGTACCGCGATATATTGTTGTTGTTATTGTTATTGTTGTTATCACTACTACCGATTTCATTGATTGATTAACCATTATCACGTCTACTACCGTTAGTATGGGTAGCGTAAGTGTCATTATTCGTCATCACTGTTCTTTCTATGGCATATTATCGCGGTAAGAAATTTAACACCACTTTTATACAATACGTATCTCTTCTCGACGTCATTGTTATTATTTGTTAGGCGAAGGAAAATATACGTTCCTTGAATATGATTGGTCATTTTTGTGTGTGTAGCGTCATTCACCGAAAAATTAATACAGAGAGTGGAGCAACTGTAGTCGGGCTAAAGAAGTATGTTACAATGGCGATCATTCACTTTGGATATGCATGCGCTTCTATGTTTTTTACCGAAATGACTGTAAACAATGTTGTTGGAGCCGCCGAAAGGGAGGAATCTGTGAACACATAAACTTTGACGTGTGAAAATTATGTGAGAGATAGATGTCGACTCACCCTCCTTAATAGCGCGACATCGTGATAATTCGAATCGCGGCAATTCGTTTCTAATGTAAACGCGGATGAAGGAAGAAATCTCGTCTTACGACAAATTAGTGCTGCTGGGTGGCACTGCGCCAAGTGCAAATAGCGCTGTGAATGGGATAGACTCGATTCTCTATAGAGTAAGAAGCTTCATTTCACAGATTCTGACGTAGGCTTCATATTTTACGATCTGCAACAGGGAATCTTGAGAGAAATCGGTGCACGTACATATAAGCACGGCGTGTTCGCCTCAAAATAAATGTGTATATTTAACGCGCGTCTAGTCAACTCAGATCGTCATTGAACGTTCGCCGTCGGCAAAATGGCGGCAGACGAAATTATGCGAATGCGAAACATTTGAAACAACGACAGTTTATACTCTTGCCAAGCGAAAGTGCTATCCGAACGACTAATCGACCTGTGTGCAATTAATTCGCGACCGCGACGAAAGATTATTATCTAGTTTCGTGCAACACTGTCGGATTCGCGGGAGGAGGTCTTGTTCTTGTGTTGTAATCGTGAAATGATCTGCTGCGAGATATGAAGAACGAATGCGATATTCAGGCACCTCTGGAGAGCTGGCAATTCTACGTGAATCGCCGCGTAATCACCACCGAGCTAATCGACAATCGGTCTATCAAAAGTTGTCGCGAACAAGCGAGTCAGCGTCACGGACACTGAGAGTTAACGAATTCTAATTGCGGACGAGGGATGACGATGACTCAAAGCATAATAGAAACCGCGAAAACCGAACAGTATGAACGTTTAGTCGGCTCACGCTCGCCGGACGTGCTCATGGGACGCGCTCGAGAGCTATTTCGAACAGAGTGGACGCTGTGGAAGTTGAAGAAGATATCGTCGCTATCGTTTCCGAGCGATAGACACCGGTGGAGAGGTGGAGCGCGGCGATACTGAATCGTTCCGGCCGTGAAAACGTTTCCTCGTAACAGAAAATGGTCGTCATTGACTCCGTATAACAAGGTACCGCGCCACTTTTGTACCTCGCGCCCGCAACAACCATCGCCGTTCTCGTTGCAATCTGATTATTATTATTATTATCATTATTATTTATCGTTAGTACTCGATATTCGCCGTAGATCGATATACGTTATCGTCGTTAAATAGCCGCGTTACGTTATCTCGTTAATTATATTCTGTTATACGTTTCGCATTGTCGAAAGTCACTATATATTAATACACTCGACGATAGACGACTCGCATAGATATATATATATATTATGGCATAATCGACATCCTCCTCTGCCACTAATGAACGCTGTAAAATGACGCATCTGGCATGATTATACATAAATATATAAATATATATAGATATTATACATAAACTATAAATATTATATTTACTAGCTACGGTAAGCGAACAACATTTATCGATTAATCACATAGAATGTGTCGAGACATTTAAGATGATGCACAGGGTATAGATGAGAATCGTTGATATAATAACTGATGTCTATATTATAGATGTTTCTTTCGTTCTATCGGCCTCAAGAACCCAACTCACGTACGATCGACTACTAATTATTACGATTATTATGGTTGTCGTCATTGCGATGATTATTATTATTATTATTATTATTATTATTATTATTATTATTATTATTGTAATAGATGTTTTTCAGGATCCATTCCGAATCAGTCGAGAGCTACGAGTATAGGTATAATCGGTGTTAATCATTGGTGGGTAAAAATAAAGAAAGAGAGAGAGAGAAGAGGGCAAACGTCGCCGGGCGACCGGGCCAGCCGGCGTCGCTCTTATGATAATTAATTGACTCTTTGATTAATCAAATTAAACTGATTGTAAATTGATCGATAAGTCTAACTATTAAGTATAAATATATTATACAGATTAAAGTGGATTCGCTGTTGAACGTATCGAGTAAAGGAACAAAGAGAGAAAAAAAAGAGAGAAAAACCAAGAGTAAACGAGTAAGAGAGCTTGGGCCGCAATGGCCTCCGACATATTTTTTAATCGCTTCGAACCTCTATTATTCTACCTACTATAAACGTAACGGTGTATTTACGTGTGTGTGTCCGATCGATCGATCGATCGACCGCTATCGTATCGCCCTCGCCCTGGCCCTCAAACTTACCCCTCAACCCAGACCTCACCCCCCACCCCCGCCCCCGCCCCCGCCCCCGCCCCCGCCCTCACCCCTGCCATCGTCCTTGCCCTTGCGAGATATTCGCGCCCCCGCGCAACGCGACAGTGTCGATCGGTCGGACTATCTCGAGATGTGTTCTGTATCGATTAACGATGTACTCCACGAATATGCATTGCTCTTACGTATATCGCGGGAAGGAAGGGTGACGGATGTTCGACGGTACATGAAAATTCTTACCTCTCCCGCCGCGCACTCTCGATCACCACCTAACGATCGCCAATCGACCAAACCAATCTGTCATGTGACAAAGCCGACCTACCAAACCGACCTACAACACCGACGCACAATACCGACGTAAGAATGAAAAAACGGGCGTACGTATGACAACTCACAAAAGTGGAAAACGAGAGAGGCACGACTACGATGATGATGATGATGATGATGATAATGGTGATGATGATGACGATGACGATGACGATGACGATGACGATGACGATGACGATGACGATGATGATGATGATGATGATGATGATAGCGCGCGACAAACAAGAGACCCCTCAGAACAATCCCACATACAGTCGGTTCACGCGCAGGTCGAGCTCACCTTATTAGAAACCACGCACGTCGTGTTCCTCGCGCATAGAAAATCCGACATCCTTGCCCGTCGTTACTCGAGGTTAAACGTTTTACGAGTAATCCTCTAGTTATTACGAGCCGTTAATAACGGGACGAAGTCACTGTGCGTTTTAAGAATTATAACAAACACTAATATAGCTGGATTCTTATGCTGGACGTACGATGTATGTTGTGTTAATTACTTTTCATACGAGGGTGTACAGGTGGGAGACTGTTCGCGAACGAACGAGCGAGAACTGTTTCTGATACGGCGTTTAAAAGCCCGGCGCCGTCTCGTCGACAGCATCAGATTGATACGCATCAGATTGATACGCGATGTGCGCGACCGCTCTCAATTTTCACTTTCTCACGCGAACACTCTCCCGACGCGCGAACGCTCACAATGTCCGAAATGATCAGTTCCTTTCTAAACGGTGGCCGCGACGCAGGCGTGTATAGATATTTTCGATCATCCGGCTTACGGCGAACGAGTGTCAGCCCCCTCGCCCTTTTTTCGAGCCGATCGTATTAGACGACAGAACTCCGTTCGGGATAGTTCTTCCTTTTCTATATTTCTCATATTTCCGATACAATCCTAATTTTCGCGCCAACCGTCGCAACCGGTTGGCCGTTTCATCGTACAGATTACTCAATTGCAATTGTAAAAGAAGTTAGCGAAGGGCCACGGAAAGGGGGTGACATGCAGCAAAGTCGACGGAGGGGTTGACACGTTCGGAACGGCCATTGTACGACGTTATTTAGCGCACGAGGCCGCCGGTTTTATGGACCAGTGGCCACACTTCTTAACGAGCCATCAACGAGATCTGTCATGGCGGTCGTCGATCAAGTTGCCTACTTATTGTAGCGTACGCGCCATAAAGATACATCCACGCTGGGATTTACGAAATTTCTGTCGCTCCGAAAAAAGCTGGCGTGTGCTCTGTGCGTCGCAGATATTTCGTGCGACAGTGGCGATGGTCAGCCGCAAGCCGATCTTAGAAGCGGAAAGTGCAATATTTTTCACGGTTCTTCGTTATTGCTTTTTTGTTAGTTTGTATACTCGATTGGCGAGAGCTACGTTTGAGGAGCCGCGGATATCAGGGTGCAAGATACGTTCGAGACCTCGAACGAGAACGATAGTTTGCCCGACACCGACTACAATACGTGCACCCGTCGTGAGTGAAACTTTCGAAAGTGTCGAGCGCGATGCGCGGACATCGACGATCTCGATTATCGTTTCGATTAAGTTCTCGTTCATGGCTGACCGCTTTGCAGAGGGAGAAAATCCGAATGGTGGCTGTAGCGAGTAAGAGTACACGCGCAATTCAACTGTCTGTTTTATATAAATCCAATCGACATCGTTGTTCCGTCTTATCATGTTATAATGTAACCCATCCACCTTTCTGTTAGTCCTAATGGTAACGATATTTCGTCGAGAGAAGAAATGAAATCGATCAGAGTCGCGCAAACTGTAGTTAGAAGGACACATTGAAGCCACCTGTGTGCTGAATGAATGAAAAATCGCATCTCGCAATCCCTCTTGTAAATTTTAAATATAACGAATCCTATGGAGACAGACTTTTCTCTTTCTGGGCTCATTTTACCTGAGTCATTGGCAATTTGTGTCAAAAAATAAATTGATTCGTTAAAACAATCGTCAAGGCTTTGTGTAATCCTTTGTTCGCGATGGAGGGGGCAACGACTTTTGCAGCCGAGAACGAACCTTCGAGTGTAGCTATGGGCAGAGCGTTTATCGAGGATTTACTTAAAAGTACGAAAAAAGTTCTTACCCATAGGGTGACTCCGCTGCGCCCGAAGAGGACGACACTTTCGTGACACTGTAATAACACATTAAGCACGATAAATTAATGACACAAACTTAGAACATCACTGCGCGCGAAAGACTATTTGAACGCACTACGCATTCGTTGACAATAAGATAAGACGTACAACGTCACATGGATTTTTGAATCTTTTAATAGCGACATCTAGTGAAGAAATGTGAAGTTAAGAAATGGTCACGCGCTCTCTGGTGAGATGTCCTGTAACAAACTCATTCCATTCTTCCAGTACCTATATGTAGTCTAAACTACCTACCTAAATACAGTCTGTGTACAACAGTGTACGAGACGTTGGAACGTTAAAGCCCGTTGTAAGTGTCAGTTTAAGCAGATTTTATTTCACGATGCCGCTCGAGAATTTAGAGGAGGAAGGGCTGGAGAAGAATCCAAATTTGGAGCTGGCACAGACGAAATTTTTGCTCAGTCTTCCTGAGCACAGAGATGACCCTTTCCTGAAAACGAAACTCCTCGATGCCATCAAAGCCGAAAGTGAGATTGCATATTTTCTGTTGTCACAATTCAATGTTAGGTATTGTCGCGTTTTCGTTTCATATAAATGGGAGAGTTAATTCGTTAATATTGCTGACGTTCGTAACGGTATCATTGTCAATTAAAATCTGATCTGTCATTGCATACTACATAACCTTCACACCGTAAATTTACATCCTTGGATTGAGTATTGAACATACTCAAAAATATACATAACATCCGCTCCAATGGTACTGTATTGTTGACTATCTTCTCGTGTCCCTTAATTTATTGTATTAACCCATAAACACAGATATGGCGCCGTTTTATGAGGAAGTATGCAAGGACTTGGACTGGCCCGTGGATGACACTCTTTTATCCACAATGAAAACTCACAATGCGGATCAACTTAAAAAGTTGAATGACGCCATTGAGGACGCGGAGAAAAATTTAGGTGAAATGGAAGTCCGTGAAGCCAACCTCAAAAAGTCTGAACACCTTTGTCGAATTGGGGACAAAGATGGAGCTATTTCTGCATTTAGGAAAACTTATGACAAAACCGTATCGTTAGGACACAGATTAGATATTGTGTTTCATAACATTAGAATTGGCTTGTTTTACTTAGATCATGATCATATCACAAGAAATATAGAGAAAGCCAAGAGGTATATATTGCTTTCTACGATGTAGTTGTGTAGGTTCGATAACCTATGATTCGTAGCTAGAAGATTCTAGTGCTTATGCAAGCACAATTGTTTCAGCTTAATTGAAGAGGGCGGTGACTGGGATCGAAGGAATCGCCTAAAGGTATATCAGGGAATATATTGTATAGCAGTGCGAGACTTCAAAGAAGCTGCTAATTTTTTCTTGGATACAATCAGCACATTCACGAGTTATGAACTTATGGATTATAATACATTTGTTAGATATACTGTATATTTGAGTATGATTAGCTTGCCAAGAAACGAATTGAGGGATAAAATTATTAAGGGCTCAGAAATATTAGAAGTACTTCACAGTAATGCAGACGTTAAGGACTATTTATTCTCCCTCTATAACTGTCACTACGCAGATTTCTTCAAAAACCTTGGTAATTAATATCTACTTCTCACATTCGCTTCCATAACGTGTACTGGTCATTTACAACTGTATACTTCTTTTAGCCCATGTGGAGGGATTATTGCGCAGAGATTATTTAATATTTCCGCATTATCGGTATTATGTAAGGGAAATGCGCATTCTCGCGTATACACAACTTTTAGAATCTTACAGATCATTAACTCTGCAATACATGGCAGAGGCATTCGGTGTAACATTGGAATACATCGACCAGTAAGTTGGAGGACTCGATCCCGAAGCACGATACAGACCGATGATGATTGATAACGATATTATTTATTACAGAGAAGTTTCCCGGTTTATCGCAGCCGGCCGATTGCACTGCAAAGTTGATCGCGTTGGCGGAGTAGTGGAAACCAATCGGCCAGATAGTAAAAATTGGCAGTATCAAGCAATGGTGAAGCAGGGTGATCTGCTGCTCAATAGGGTTCAGAAGCTGTCGCGTGTCATTAACATCTAATTTTGCATATAGCGATGTCAGGTAGAGTCACAAAGAAAAACCGACTCCCTGATTTCATTCGTCCAGATATTAACGAAGTACGTGCCCCTGAAAAATCGCTACTCACAAACTTTGTTGTGTATACATCATACCTTGCTCTGATAGCACTACGAAGCAAGGCACACAGTGCTGTTTTCGATTTTGTAAAAGAAATACATTAATTGCGTATCACTGTCTTGTGGTTTTCCTCACCCCACCGAATTCGGATACAAGCATTATGAGAATTTCCGTGGTTGAATCGTGTGCGGCAGTGTTTGAACGCAACCATGTTCTAACGACCACGGACTTTGCCGCGTACCGCGAGCATCAACGGCATTGGTCGTGCCCTTGTCATTCACACATGCAAAGAATACAGCTGGGCTTTGCACGAAACTTTATTAACCCGACGGAGCAAGACCGGTATAGAAGACTGGGAGCCATCGAGCGAGTAAGTTACCTGCAGCAATATTTTACGTAACTACACATCTTTAGCGGCACGACCGTTCGCAGGAACTGTGAATGAAATTCAGTTCAGCCCAGGTGTGTGCAGCTGGCTAAATATCGCGACGCTTTTATCCACGTGTCGACCTTTTCGCTGAAATTACTTTCGTACACGGGCAATCGTTATATGTTATATGCGATCGATGACAGTTGACAAAAGGATTCGGTGGGCTCTTTGACAGAATTTTAAGGCTGTACGTTATTCCAGGACAACAACAATGGGACGCCGTAAGAGCAAGAGACAAGCACCGCAAAGGAAGAAAAACATCGAGCCGTTAGATACACAATTCACATGTCCGTTCTGTAATCATGAAAAATCGTGCGATGTTAAGATGTGAGTCGTTTCGTTCTCTGAACTCTGAGAACAATGCACACTGTCATTACATGCTGCTCGCGCCTTCGTTTTGCCGTATATTTTGCAGGGACAAATCTCGGAATACGGCGAGAATTTTGTGCCGTGTGTGCTTGGAGGATTACCAAACAACGATAAACGTACTCTCGGATCCACTCGACGTATACAACGATTGGATTGACGCCTGTGATGCAGCTAACTGATCACCTTTGCTCATTGTCACAGACACTTGCTTCTTTGATCGAGACGCTTTTCATTTTAATGGTCTAACCTGTGAGAAACGAACAGTATCGTTTGCACAGGCGAACATATTGTATTTTACCATGTTTGATGCTCTGAAAACCTGACTACTGATACACGTCCGAATGGACTGACGCCGTACTAATATGTACCTTTATTATTATCAGAAGACTAATCATATTTTCGAGATATGGCGTTAATTGACAATATGGAAACTTGTATCGTGATAAAAATAATAAAATAATTTTGATATATGCACATGTTAATCGATATCATCATGCGTACTATTTCGACGCGTAATCGACAAGATTGGTAGTTCGTACACTGGCACCCTTCGGCGATGAAAGGATATTGACGCTAGTTTCGAATATTTTCTTGTTGGAAAATATAAGATTAATGATTTTTGAAAAGCGCGCAAAACAGAACTTCCTCGAATGATAAGTGACGCGAATCCTGTTCCTAATTCGTTGAAAGCCACCTGACGGAAGAACCGAACTGATACGGGTATTATTTCATCGTTTCGGACCGGCCCCGTAAATAAAACGTCACTTGACTGGTTCTATCACACTTTTAACGACGATGCGCTAGTTATACGTGAAAATTGTATAGTTCACTGTTAAACTATACTTCGCAGCGTTTAAGAAGCACATTACTGTACTGTCAGGTTTGCACGATATTTGTCCCAAACCCCGTCATCGTCTAAAAATATCGGACTACAGCACGGCGAAGTGTCCGGCTGATATTAGAACGTGAAGTCACGGATAAATTGTTACTCCAGATTTACGTGCCACATTCCGACAATATGGACAAAACGAAATTGCCTGTCGGTCGCCTCGAAATACCACCCCTTCGGAGTTTAAGCGACTTCCTTTGGGGCTCTGCCCGCTTTCAATTGCCAAACTTGAAGGATGAGGAAAAATGGGGCCGCAGGGTGGTGAACAATCTTCAATATTACCAATCCAATTATTTCTTTATGGCCATTATAATCTTTGTGGTTGTATGGTAAGGCTTGATAAGTTCTTCTGTTCTTATTTATTAGCATTATGATAATTGGCCTGTTATAATTCTTATCTTTGTCGATAAACGCAGGTTTATGCATCCAGTTAAGATGCTCATTGGTATGGTGACGATGACTGTGATTTTAGGAGTCTGCTCATATGTGTATTCTGCAGATATATATTCTGTTAGAACAAGATATTTCAGAAAGCAATATCCAGTCGTGGGTGTATTTCTTATCATCTTGGCTGCATGTTTTGTAACATATACACTAAAGTCATTAGCTGTCTTTCTTTTGGGTGTCTTACTGCCGTTTGTTTGTAAGTTATAGATTTGTAGATATAAATACCATAAATTTATAGTTTTACACGTGGTTGAAATACATTGTCAATCAAAATTTTATTATTTCAGTGACAGTAGTACATGCATCACTGAGATTGAGGAACCTTAAGA